>BLSH010303093.1:147690-177275 GCA_018402905.1 Glandirana rugosa | reverse complement strand
TTTAGGAAAGTATCCCCCCCCCCCATTCCTAATGGCCCAGCACTGGCCAATATGAATATGAAAGAAGTATGCAGGGCAGGCACACTTTAACAGGAAGTGCTGACATTTTGCCCATCATAACACCCTTACTGGTGTTTCTTGGTTGAAAAATCAGACAAGACTTATTGTACCAGCTAATTGCTACCATCTTCCCCTGATGTCTGCAGCACCCCCCGCTCCTCCCCATCCCCATAGACATGGCCATGACGGGTGGAAGGGAAATGTCCTAAGTGCTATCAGCAGTTGAGAAGATATTGGAGGACATTTCGGAGGTTTGTTATGGACATGAGACATGTAAATACTGTACCATCCTTTTTTAATAGGCAAAGTTGTATTTCACAGCCTGGAAAGATAGAGCTGTCCTTTAATTTAAACCAAGAAATTATACAAGTACTAAAGTGACTTTCAAGTGGAGCCATGTTTGCATGCAGGAGATCAAAAATTTAATCCAAATTTAAAAAAAAGATTAGGCCAAATCATTTTATGTCTGTTTAACAATGGCTGGAGCTTTAATGCTCACACATTGCAAGATCTGCCTTTTCCACTTTGTCAGCGCGCCCTTTGAAGCTATTCCTGTACAGCGGTCGCAGGCGACATCAAAACCCAGGGATATTTCCAATCTGCGGCAGAGCTTCACACACATTCTTTGGTTTATTTGAAGAAAGAAAAACAAAATTCAACGGTAAACAGTTTTCATAATCCCTTTATGTATTAAAATGGCCTGTCATGGATAAGGGCACAGTCTTTGGTTATCAAAACAAAATTGTCTACTTCTCTACTTCTATTTCCCACTCCGATCTAGATTACAGGCAGTGTCTGAAACAGATGTGCAATAAAATATTCCCTTCATATGGACCAAAAAGAAAAAGAAAATGAAATGATTTTTTTCCTTCAAAAGTTATCATGGATATATAACTGTCCAAGTCCCTTTATACGATTTTTGATCACTGTGCTGACATTATATGGAGATTTTTTTTTTTTCATTGAGGAATCAACTAAAGCAGCTTAGCAGTACATTAATACTGACAGACAGCATCTTACACTATTAGTTTAACACTGAGGTGAAGGCAGTGGACATTGATGTGACAACAAAGAGGCATCGCAGACAGGACCCAAGGTTTATGTCAGTCCAATCTCTTCCAGCACGCTTCGTGGTGTCTCTGCTTCCTATGGAGGAAACACAAGGAGGACAACAATCAGCTCCAGACTACAATACATGGCAGCAGGTAAGAAGCAAGTTACAGTACAGAGGCAATAGATAAACTGGAGTATTAGCTAGCAGATCACAATGTTAGTTATTTCCAGCCATAAGAAGGATAAGGTCTTCTACATATTCTCCTCTTGTATAGTTCAGCCACATTCACATGACAACTACACTGCCACACAACCTGCGGCCAATTTTTACTCAAATCTCGGTACTTTTGCAGTGAATGGATCACATGAAATTGTCTGAAATAGACCAAACTTCCCATTTTAGGTCCAGCTGTAGGGAGCATTGTCTAGTATTCTGAATGGAGCATCTGAAACAAGTGAACTTGGCGCTATTTTTACTTTGCACACTCAGGGGTGATTTTCTATCTGTAAGGGCTCATTCACATGGGCACAGGGGCCGGTACAGTGTGAAGAACTGCTTATTTTATGCTTTTGGAGCTGTGTGCTGGCAGCTTATTTGTCAACCAAGATTCAGCGGCTCTACTGACCCACCCGCATTTCTGAGTTTAACAGGTATGCAAAGACAGGAGAGCGGACCCAAACGCAGACAATGTACAGACGGAGCCGTGGACCCATCCATGCATGCCTATCAAACTCAGATGTGTGGATGAGTCCGTACAGCCACTGTCTCCATTAATCAACATGGGCTGCTTGCACGCTACTCTAGAAACACGAAGAAACGGTTTGTCATTCTTTACGGGCCCCTGCGCCGTGTGAATGAGCCCTTATTTTGAGATATTATTAGTGTTAAAGTACAGTATATGCAAAAACCTTAACAATGAACTTCTCTTACTTGCTCTCCTTTGATTAAGGCTGCATTCACAGTTTCACATAGCGGGAACAAGCCGTTTCACTTCATGGGCTGCCCTAGGCATGTTTGTCTCCAGAAAAGAAGCTCATGCTCCTATTTGGGCGTCAACTCTAGTGCATTTTTATAACAGGCTATTGGATTGCATGACGATTGCAGCAGAATCACATTGTGTTGGGGATGCCATTAACCACTTGCCGACCAGCCGCCATTACTTTACTGCGGCAGGTCGGCTCTTCCCATTTGTACATCAGTCGCGGGAATGAGTTTTGTGGGCGCATGACCGCAGCACGTCGCCAGAGCCCATGCATGTGGCCAGCAGCCACCCGCGGTCGCTCCACGGAGAGCCAGAAAGGGGATCTGTCAATGTACACAGACAGATCCCCGTTCAGTCAGGGAAGTAGAGAGAGATCTGCCTGTCCTAGTAATCAGGAACAGCGATCTCTCTCTACTCCCAGTCAGTCCACTTCCCCCACAGTTAGAAACACCTCCCTAGGGACACTTGACCCCTTGATCTCCCCCTACTGTTAACCCCTTCCCATGCCAGTGACATTTATACAGTAATCTGTGGCTATTTTTAGCACTGGTCCCTGTATAAATGTCACTGGTCCCAAAAAAGTGTCATATCTGTCCGCTGCAATGTCACAGTCACACTAAGAGAGAACATTGCTTTGTTGAGCTGGCTAACTCATAGACTTCCCTTGTGAGAAGATACAGTGAAGTGTGTGTAGCACTGCAAAGTGGGAAGCAAAGCCTGCATATAGAATGGGGACCCCCCCAAGCGTACAAAGTTGTACACAAATTGGTGAGATAATTTACATCAAGCAAAATGGAAAAAATTAAGAGACTATAAATTTAATTTAGATCCACAACGAGCTATTGGAACTCTAATAACCTTTTGAAGTATAACAACAGATTCAATTCTTCTATAATTGGAGGAGGCCTCACCTAGATCTACGCTGCCTCACCCATTTTCAGAAAACCACAGGTATGTCCGAATGGATATTCTATTGAGTAATTATACTTACAGTACATACTACAGAAAACTAATAGTAGATTGCTCACTTAATTTTCAACAACCTTAAAGTGAATGTATGGGCAAAATAAAAAAAACATATTAATTACATCTGTCCAAAACATGCACATTTCTCATGTTCTGTCTCCTAGAAAACACTGCAAGCACAGAAAATACCTGGTAATAGTGCCAGAAATCCAAGGAGCTCCTAAATTCCTATATTGTGCCCAGCAATATTATTAGCCCTAATCATTGCTCAACTGTGAACTGCAGCACATCTCTTCCCCATGCAATGGAGATGAGGAGAAGAGGGTGTGTTCTATTGTCCTAATGCACTTCCTGTTCTTTGGGGACAACCCTGCTCCTCTATACATTTTAATAAGTGTCTGTTGCCCCCCTAGGACCTTGTCAGATTCATCAGGTGTAAAAAAAGAGAAGAAAGCTGAAAAAAAAATCAAACGCAGCCACAGCATCCAAGGACTGGTAAACGGCAAAATATTACATATTTATTCTTGTTCTGCATAGCCTGAAGGGCATTGTGGTTAATACAAAGAATAGAGGCACTACATGTAATATAGAGGTATTAAGCATTGTAAAAGAGAGGACCTATGGGGTTGATTTACTAAAACTGGAGCACTCACAATCTGGTGCAGCTGTGCATGGTAGCCAATGAGCTTCTAACCTCAGCTTGTTCAATTAAACTTTGGCAATAAAACCTGGAAGCTGATTGGTTTCTATGCAGAGTTGCACAAGAGTGCAAAGCTGATTGGTTTCTATGCAGAGTTGCACCAGATTTTGCACTCGCCAGCTTTAGTAAATAACCCCCTCTGTGTAATATGCCCCGTAAACACGTTCCGAAAATTGGACGACAGATCGTCCGTTTTTTTTTTGCATGCTAATCTCAGATCGAATCGGAAGAGTGTACTAAAGTCACGAAAATTCTCGTACGACAGAATAAAAAATCTGAAGTGATGTCATGTGTTGTAGTGTATTTGTATAGTATTTTTGGACAACTGTACTCCTTAAACGAAAATCATACCATCTGGTATCATAGAGAGAAATTTTCGTGATTGTCTGATCAATAATATCGGATGAACTGTCATGATCGGCTCTCAAAAGCTCTGTACTAACGATCCAATTATCGTCCGATTTTCGGGTCGTGTGTACGGGCCAATAGGAAGGGATGGTGGAATAGAGAAGTATATGGCAGGGTATGTAATAGAGAAGTAGCTATAACTGTGTGTGGGGAATAGCTCAATGCATGTCATAGAGAAGCATGATGCAATGCATGTAATAGAAAGAAATGGTGCATTACAGGTGACAGAGAGAAGAAAAGCAACACATGTAATACAGAGAGGTTCAAGGCATTCCATGCAACAAAAAAGCAAGAGGTTTGGGCACAAGGCACTGTGTTTAACATAGAGGTATGAAGTACTGTGTGTAAAACACTCTGTGTAGAGGTACTGTGTTTAACCACTTCCTTACTGGGCACTTAAACCCCCCTCCTGCCCAGACCAATTTTTGGCTTTCAGCGCTGTCGCATTTTGAATGACAATTGCGCGGTCGTGCGACGTTGTATCCAAATAAAATTTGCGTCCTTTTTTCCCCACAGATAGAGCTTTCTTTTGGTGGTATTTGATCACCTCTGCGTCATTTCTGATCGCCGCTATAAACAAAAAATGAGCGACAATTTTGCAAAAAAGAACAATATTTTTTACTTTTTGCTAAAGTACAAATCCATTAAAAAAAATTATTCATCAGTTTTGGCCGATATATATTCTTCTACATATTTTTGGTAAAAAAAAAAAAAATCGCAATCGGCATATATTGATTGGTTTGCACAAAAGTTATCACGTCTACAAACTATGAGAATTGATTTATGGCGTTTTTATTATTATTTTTTTTTTTACTAGTAATGGCGGCGATCTGCGATTTTTATCGGGACTGCGATATTGCTGCAGAAATGTCGGACATTTTTTACACATTTTTGGGACCAATGACATTTATACAGCGATCAGAAATTTAAATATCCACTGATTACCGTGTAAATGTCATTGGCATTGAAGGGGTTAACCTGCAGGGGGCAGTGAAGGGGTTAACAATGTTCCCTGGGTGTGTTCTAACTGTGGGGGGGCGGGGCTGGCCGGGACATAACAGATCTAACTGATCCCAGTGACAGGGATCAGTAGATCTGGTATGTCCCATTCACAGAACGGAGAACCGCCGTGTTTACATCGGCGGTTCCCCGTTCTGCAGCTCTGTCAGGCGATCGTGGGTCTCAAGCGGACATCGAGTCCGCCCGAACCACGGGCGCGCGTGCCGCCGCTGCCGCCAGGGGGCGCGCCGGGAGCGTGCACAGGGGACGATGTCCATGGACGTCGTCCCGGTATTTCAGATCCGCGCTGGAGCCGTACTTCGGCAATAGCGCGGATCTGTAGGGGTTAAAGGTGGGTATGAGGCAGTGCAAAGCAGAGCAACAAATGGCCTGTGATCATGAGAGATTGCACACAATAAAAAAGCATGAGGCACTGTAAACAGACATGCATTGTAGTTTAGAGGCATGAGGCAATGTGCAAGAGGAAGAAGTACAAGGCACTGTTCTGTTGACCTGCATTTTAGCTACCGTGAGTGCAGGAAATCAGAGGTCTAGCTTTACTTTGTTTTTGGGTCTCCGGCACTTTATTTCATATGTGTGCAAGAAAACAATGTGTATAGAAAACAAGCATCAAATTCAGAGTCAACATATGAAGACAGAATAGCTTATAAGTAGCAGATCTGCCCTTCTGATGCAGGACATACGAAAGTGAACATAAGTAGCTGTTATTAAATATCTTCACCCAAAGGTCTCCATCCCTTAAAGACTGGTTCTCTAGAATTGAAAAAATAGCAGAAATGGAGGAACTTATTGCCATCGCTCATGACTCCCCCTCTAGATGTTCCAAAAAATGGGCTTGCTGGATCCATTTCCGCACTTCGACAGAATATTCTCGGATAATGGAACCCACCTAGGTAGCTCATGATAACAGACAACCATAAACTGCTTAATCGTAAGCATGATAGTCCCAGAATAATCTCTATCCCACTAAAATCTCTGCAACCACCCACCCTCCCCCTTTTTTTTTTTTTTTTCATTCTTCTCTCTCTCACCCACCAAACTCCCCTCCCAAAACTCCTTATTGTCTAAATTGCATGTGCTGGTCACATACTCACTTAGTTGTCCCGACCCGGCTCACTTATTATTGCTCTAAACAATGTGATTACACCTACTCTACAGGCCTATGAGGAAACAACCCAATCCTTATTCAGTACACTGCCTGTCTGCTGTTATGTTACATGATATTGCCATGTAAATGTTGTGAATTCTTCCTTATCCATATCTGCCTTTGTATGGTGCACCTTTGTCGTCTTGATCTATAATAAAATCATTTTGGAAAAAAAAAAATCTTGTTTTCTTATACAATCCATGAAGTACTCATTATGGCCATTTGGAAATGTTCAGACTTGGCTTGTTGCTCTGCAGCGCTGACACAATAGAATGTTGTGCCTCATACGCCATAATCCATCTGCAGAGAGCCCTTCAAGGCTATAAAAACAAAATACGAACATTTCTGTTCCACATAATGGATGCTTCAAATCCCCAACAAGGCATATCACAAAATAACTAAAGAATACACATTGCAAAGTTGATCATTTCACTGCTCTGCGTTCAAATATCACATCTTCTGGAGAAGAATTACACTTTAAGGATGCTAAAAGTCTTTTTCACTTTCAAAAAGCACATATATTTTCAATCATTTGCGGAGACTGTTTTTTAAATAATGTGAAACATAAGCAGATAAAATCGATTGTATATGGAGGAATTAGTCCACTATGGCTACCCAGTGGATGGACACACGGTCATTGACCAGATATGTAGCAGGAAAGTACATTTACAGTTTCGCAGCCAATTCCATCCCTTGCTACCAATACTCAACCACTAAAGAGAAAAGAAGTATTAACATAATAATAGAATGGTGATGTTTATATTAATATTGAAAGAAGACTTACTTTAGCATCCTAAAACAAGGGCAGAGCAATGAAAGGGAAAAAAGATTATATTAAAATAGCAATCTTAAACAAATTTGAGAACATCGTTAATTTGTTAAACAAAAGAGAAAAGTAATGAATGACAGTGACAAGAGCAGACTAGTTTATTGCTTAAATTGTTCTATTTTATGTGATCCACCCAAACATTCCTAGCTCCATATACCAACTACATACACATTTCCAGAGGTTTGGTAGGATAAATAATCTGAGATTCAGGCACCAGAGGTTACCATCTAGCATCCATAAAATAGTCTTCAGGAGCCAACAAGCTTTTAATGACAAAGGAAAAAAAAGCCCACAAAAGTTGCCAGACTTAAGAGGGTTGGCAGAATTACTTACTCAACATATAGGGGATCTTTCCACATTTCAACAAAAGGCCTTTCAAACACTCTGTATATATATCTCAGATCAGAAAAATGTTTCATCCAGTAAATTAAGGGAAGCAGGCCAAAGAGCTGCTTGAGGTTGGGACTGCAGACCCTATTACTTCTATGAGGACACCTGGTTTCAAGAAGAAACCCAGAACTCTATGGCTTGGGCTCTCAACTGGAGTATCCATAGCAGTTGGGAATATGGAAACATCATTTGAGGTAAGAAACTGGGACTTTGAACAATATAAAAAATAGACAGAATTCCTTACATTATTGAATCTAAAAGCAAATTGAAGAAATAGGTGATGTATCAGATGACATGCAAATAACACTCCCATTAACTGTTGACGTCGTGTTTTGATTGCACAGAAATAATTTTATATAAATGAACATGATAAAATACTTAGGATTTTTTCAGGTGTTCTGTTCCTAGCTATCATATGTAAAATAAAGCCCAGCTATAGTATAGACATCTTTTGAAGTCACACTGGTACCTAAAGGCATGGTGATGGAGGTGATTTTGACAGTTTGGCGAAGTGGGTACAGAGATATATTGGACAATCCACTGGGGGTCTGTCATTTTAAAAAGGTTAGGAACCTCTGCTTTATGGGTTAAGAATCATGTAGGTATTCCTTGGTTACCAATGTTTTCCATGAGCAGATGTAAATTATGCAGTATGTTCTTCAAACATCTCAAAAGCACTGCAAGCATTCTAAGAAGCCAAACACAATGAAATATTCACTTTTTCAGGAAAAACAATGTCTACCTATACATTTTTCCATTCCACTTCACTGCCATGAAGTCCTTTTATTTCACTGGCCATTTTATTAAAGCAGAACTAAAGTCTCCATACTTACCTGTTCAACAGTCCTGCCCCGGCATCTTCATCTGAGTACCAGTCTTCGGGCCTCTTCATTGGCCGGTGGGGGATGATGTCACCCCTGTGCATGCGCAGGAGGCCATCATCCCAGCACTCAAAGACCAGTTCAGCACTGTAAGCTGAGCAGTTTACAGTGCCGGAGATAGCGAGCAGGCGGGAAGGGGCATTTTACTGCAGAAGAGAGAGTGCATGCCTACCTGCTCACAATTTTTTACATTGGGATGTTAGTTACGCTTTAAAGCCCAATTTAACTTTTACTTTAAATTAGCTAAATACATTTTAGGTGCATCAAAACAAAAGGTGTGCAAAGTCGTACCATTTGTTTTCTTTAGAAACCAGTCCTAGCATGAGTGGAAAAGCCTGTCTCTTGCCAGCATGCTGAAGAGTGCAGTCCTATAAGTCTCTCTCGGTGTGTGTGATGTTGGAAATGTCTTCCTCACAGAGAGAATGGTTCTCGTTCTGCAGCTACTGGCAGGGGACAGGCTTTTCAGGCTGCTGTCGCAGCGGGGAGTTGAAGGGGTGCACGCAGGTGCTCTTTGGTAACTTGATTAACTTGACTAAGTACAGGTGTAACACGTTATCAAAGGTGAACTTATCCTTTAAAAAGCCACCTATCACTACCTACTAGTAATTGATGGATGAAAGTGAACTGAATGGAAATTGATGGATGAATAGTGAATTGAATGGAAAAAATATATATTTTCTTTTAGAGTGGTACAATGAACAATCTCAACTCAATGAGAATATGTACCATAAGCAAAACTCTTTTTTTACTACCATATGCAAAACATTTCTCTTCCCATGAATATTCGACCAGCTTGCCTGTGAGTGTTTACACGGTTCTTCACTTATAAACAACAGATGCTGGGACCAATGTGATGAATGCATTTCGTTATTCAAGAAATTATGAAGACAGGGAGGCATACAATTGGCACCAACTTAAGTTTGTATTGAAGCATGAGCTTTGTCATGTAAAATCTTCAACACAAATGTGAATTTGTGCCAATAGTGCCTCAGTGTCTTGTTTTCCTCATGCTTTGTGGTGTGGGATCAATGGTCCCATGAGCAGCCACAACTGGTATCCAGTCTATTTTGAAACAGGCTATTGCTAGGGAGATAGGTGAATTTATATTATTACAAATACAAAGGAACAATTATTTATAATTTGGCAAATACATTGGAACCTCGGATTGCGAGTAACG
Organism: Glandirana rugosa; assembly: GCA_018402905.1. NCBI lineage: Eukaryota > Metazoa > Chordata > Amphibia > Anura > Ranidae > Glandirana > Glandirana rugosa. Next base: position 167,661 of record BLSH010303093.1, on the reverse strand, counting down.
CAGTATACAGGCGTTTTGCAATACAAGCAGTTTTTTTTTTTTTAATCTCGGTTTGTGAGCGCTGTCTGGCAAGACAACCTCTGTGTATGCAATGCTGTATGTGGCCAGAGGTGTGGGGGCGCTGGTGAGGCTTGGAGCACCTGAAAGTGTCAACAGTTCCAGAGTGTTTCCAAGCGTCTCCGAGCCTCCCCAGTGCCCCCGCACCTCTGGCCACATACAGTACTGCATACATCAGCGCCCCCCGCATCTATAGCCACATTCAGTAACGGAACAAATTATCTGAGTTTCCATTGTTTCCTATGGGGAAACTTGCTTTGATATACAAGTGCTTTGGATTACAAGCATTCTTCTGGAATGGATTATGCTCATAATCCAAGGTTTCACTGTAATTGTTTTGCCACTAAAATGCCACATTTTTCCCACCAAACTTCCATCAGAAGATAAAACACATTTGCCATCCTCATTTGCCCATAGTTTGACTAATCAGATGCTATCAACCTCAACAACTGAAATCCATAACTGAATTAATATAATGGACAGTGTTACACCAGTCAGCCCTCATCACTTTAAAAATCCACCATTTTCAAATAGTCAAAAATATTAATGCTTTCCATTTATAAAACTAATTTTCTGCTCATTTAGGGACAACTTTAACATATTTTATTTTGCTTGCTTACTTGTAGTTGTTCATTCACATTTTTTTGGTTGCTAGGGCTCCAAGAGAGTTAAAGTGATACTAAAGGCTTTTTTTTTTTTAAATAACAAACATGTTATACTTACCTGCTCTGTGCAAGGGTTTTGCACAGAGCATCCCGGATCCTCCTCTTCTCAGGTCCCCTGCAGGTACGGTGGGCTCCTCCCCCTAGTGAGTGCCCTCACAGCAAGCTGCTTGCTATGGGAGCACTCGTGTGTACTCGCTCCCAAGTCCCACTCCCACACAGAACAGAGCTGGGCCCCGCCCCTGATGGCTGTGATTGACAGCAGCATGAGTCAATAGCTCCAATTGCTGTCTCTGAGCCAGAAGTAGGCAGAAAGCCAGGACAATAGCCACTCTCGTACACATCGCTGGATCGGGATCCTGTAAGTATTAGGGGCGGCTGCAAGGGGAACTGCATACTGAAGGTTTTTTTTTTTTTACCTTTTTTAGAATGCATGAAGGTGAAAAATCTTCAGGCTTTACAACTACTAACCACTTCATCACTGGAAGGATTTGCCCCCTTCCTGACCAGGCCAATTTTTGCGATATGGCACTGCTTCACTTGCGCGGTTGTGCAACGTTGTACCCAACAAAATTGACGTCCTCTTTTTCCTACAAATAGAGCTTTCTTTTGGTGGTATTTGATCACCTCTGCGGTTTTTATTTTTTGCACTATAAACAAAAAAAGAGCGAGAATTTTGAAAAAAAAAAACATTTTTTTTTTTACTTTCCGATATAATACATATCCATATATATATATATATATATATATATAAAATAACAAATTTATTCATCAGTTTAGGCCAATATGTTTTGATTTCTACATAATTTTGGTAAAAAAAAAATAGAATAGACGTATATTGATTAGTTTGCGCAAAAGTTATCGCCTCTACAAAATACAGGATAGATTTATGGACTTTTATTTATTTATTTATTTTACTGGTAATGGGGGCGATCTGTGATTTTGCGGTGGACAAATGTGACCCCAAATGACACTTTTTGGCGACCAGTGACATTATTACATTGATCAGTGCTATAAAAATGCACTGATCAATGTATACAACAGAAAATGCCTGTGCTCATAAAGTGCAAAAAGTGATAAACATAAAAATTAAACAGCCCATAAAGTGTCCATATATTGTTGAAAGTGTCTTCAATAAAGTGACTCTGTGCAGAAAGCTGTACTGTAAATGCCATCCAGTGCACCTTCCACCGTGATAGGGTAAAAGACGTGCGCTTACCAGATGTCTGGACTCCACATTATAGGAACCCAGTACCGCATGTGTATAAATATCAGGAGGGATCCATCCACGGAAACAGCATAAAAACTTGCTTGAAAGATATTTCCTGGTCCTTGGCGCACTTTGTTTCTTTATTGATCACCCACGGTAATGATATAGAGGAAGAAAAAGGCACTGGCAGGGAAGGGGTTAACGCTAGGGGACGATCAAGGGGTTAACTGTGTTGCCTGGGTGTTTTCTAACTGTAGGGGGGGTGGGCTGCCAGGGACGTGACAAAGCCTGCTGTTCCTGATGACTGGGAACAGCAGATTCTGCCATGTCCCCTGTCAGAACGGGGATCCGCCTTGTTTACATAGGCAGATCCCCGTTCTGCCTCTGTACAGAGCGATCGCGGGTCGCTGTCAGACATCGCGCCCGCAATCCCACATGCACAGACCGATGTACAGGTATGTCGATTCGCACAGGAGAGCCGACCTACCACTGTGTAATGATGATGGCTGGTCGGCAAGTGGTTAAGCAATTTTAAGATGATTTAAATCCTTATTTTGAATGTTGAAAATATAAGCGATCCCCTACTTTTGGGGTTGCATGATACAAACTGTTGGTGACTTACTATCCATTTAAAGGTATCATATAAACTGCCACATGCACTGGATTTAGAGATTGCTTATTAGAAGCTATTATCATTGAAAAGCATTTTAAAGAGAAGTAGTTTAAATTACAATAGCTAGGCTTAAGCTTTACCTATAATTGAAAGCATTAACAAAAAGAATCTTTTAGTGAAAAGTATACATAATGCTGCTAATGTCGATGCCATTGTCCCTGGAGAAGAGAACATCATTATGCAGCACTAGATAAACGTCAAACTGATATTATTTTTAAAAATTGGTCATACTTCACAAAAAATGAAAAGTTCTGAGAATCTTAATGTAGTCATTTGTACAAGCAGGCTCAGGTTTTGACAAATATTCTGACTAATGGTACCTAGGAAGCACAGTTTTTGTCTGCTCAATACTACTGAAGATAAGGGGTTTTGGGTTGATCTTTACATTATATGGACGCCGTGTATGTGCTCAGACCACACAGTATAAGCATGGATGCTTTAAATATACAGGAAGATGATGCCTTCACATCTGACTGCCTGCCTATGGTTACCTTTATTTGTTATGGCCTTGGTTTTGGATCATGACTATGTAGTTAAAGTGGTTGTAAATGCTAAACGTTTTTTTTTTACCTTCATGCATTCTATTTGCAGCATCTCCCCTAAGCCCCCCAAATACTTAACCGAGGGCCATCTCGATCCAGCAATGTGCACAAAAGCAGCGTCTCTCTCGGTTCTCTCCATCCTTATTGGCTGAGACACAGAAGCAGGAGCCAATATTGTTATTCAGAGGCATTGAAGGGGGAGCGGGGCTGAGCCACACTCTGTGTGTCTTATGGACACACGGGGCGGCTCGGGAGCGAGCACGCACATGTGACCCCATAGCAAAAGGCATGCTATGGGGGCACTCGGCAAGGGGGAGAGGCCAGGAGTGCCGTAGAGGGACCCGAGAAGAGGAGGATCATGGCTGCTTTGTGCAAAACCATTACACAGAGCAGGTAAGTATAACATGTTTATTATTTAAAAAAAATATATCCCTTTAAACCCTGGCTTGCAAACAGAAGACTACATTTTCCAGCCTTTGCCCATGTTCAGTGAAACCTTTAGGACATTTCAGCCTAAAGGAGAAGGATGGGAGTTACTATGTATTCTGCTTCACCTAACTAAACAGAGTGGCCAGTTCTTGAGTTACACCCAGCTAAATTATTAAAGCGGTAGTAAACTGCCAGCTTTTTAAAAATGTTTAAACCTGCAAGGCAAAGTTATAATGTGCTAGTATGAATTGCACACTAGCACATTATGTGAAACTTACCTTAAAATGAAGCCCTACAGCGGCGCGCTGTCATAGCTGACAGGGCTTCCATGTTCACGTGATCTTCCTTCCAGATTGGCTCCAGTCCTTTGATTGGAGTGGCGATGGCTTAAATGTGCGCAGGAGTCGTTGTTAACAGCACAGGATTCTGAAGGAACGGCACGGGTATGTTGTTCCTTCAGAGCACATGTGGGGGTGACGTCACCGGCGGCTTCGCAAGTAAATATCTCCTAAACGGCGCATGTTTAGGAGATATTCACTGTACCTATAGGTAAGAATGAACCAAGGGAGTTTATTCCCACTTTAACAGTGAGGCACTGGAACCAAAAGTTGATGTACAATCCAAAGCTGCCAAAATGTGCTAAACACTGCTGAAACTTAAAGTGATTGTAAAGTCTTGTTTTTTTCTATTAAAAAAAACAAACAAACATGTCATACTTACCTGCTCTGTGCAGTTAGTTTTGCACAGGGCAGCCCAGATCCTCCTCTTCTAGGGTCCCTGGCTGGAGCTTCTGGCCCCTCCCTCCTATCGAGTGCCCCCACAGCAAGCAGCTTGCTATGGTGGGACCCGAGCCAAGCTGCAGCTTCGTGTATCCACTCAGACACGGAGCTGCGGTTCGGCCTGTCCCCTCTCTCTCCTGATTAGCTGAGTTCGACTGACAGCAGTGAGAGCCAATGGCGCTGCTGCTGTGTCTCAGCAGATCAGGAGGGGGAGTCCCGGATGGCCGAGGCACTCGTGGACATCACTGGACAGAGATGGAACTCAGGTAATTATTAGGGGGGCTGCTGCACATAGAAGGCTTTTTATCTTATTGTATAGAATGCCCTTCTGCCTTTACAACCACTTTAACACGCAAACCTTTCCGTTTTAATGAAGGATTTCTCAAAAATACAATATTCCATTAAGAATAGTGTTTGTTGTTGAGTCATCAAGCCATGCTCCAAAATTTGGCATGCGTTATGAGAAATAGGTTTAGCTTGCTACCCAATGTGTTACTGCTCTGAAGTGTCACAATTAGATGGTAGATTTCCTTTAAGGCTGAATTCACACCTGAGCGTAGCGTCTTTGAGCTTTTTTTCTGGCATTTTGATGTGCGACTTTGGCTCGTTTTTGAATGTTTTTTGGGCTGTGGCTTTTTTTTATCAACCAATAGAGAAAACGTATCTGTTGCATCAGTTGTTGCTAGGTATTTCAGCTTTCCATTCATTTCTATGGGAATACAAATGTCCAAATATGGCTGATTCATGCAACAAAAACACCTCTGGAACTTGTTTGAGCTTCAGACGACTTGGAGTGAAGAATCTCCATAGAGAATCATTGATTTTTTTCTCCTCCAGCGTTTTGCAGCTTCAAGCTACAAAATGCTCAGGTGTGAATGCAGCCTTAAAGTGGTTGTCAACCCGTGACAACCACTTTAACCTCCAGGTAAGCCTATAATCAGGCTTACCTGTAGGTTCCCTGCATATCTCCTAAACCTGCACGGTTTAGGAGATATACAGTGAACTTGCATTGCCAATGTCATTTGTCACATGCTCAGTGAAGAAACGGCCCGCTGTGCCGTTTCTTCACTTCGTTCATGCCGTGACTGGCGGCTCCTGTACACATGCGTGGGAGAGACGTCACGTGACTCCGGCCAATCACAGAGCCGGAGTCTCAGCCCCAGAAGGAAGAGGTGCTGAAGATGGAGGCTGCTTGCACAGGGGACATCGCAGGCTTTGTTTGCAGGTAAGTGACACATAATGGGCTACTATGCAATGCATAGTAGCCCATTATGTTTTTACTTTGCAGGGGAATTCAAAGGAAGTAAACCTTATTAGGGTTTATTTCCTCCTGAAAGTTGAAATCCACTAGTGTTTCAGGCAAAAGCCAAAGTTTCCAGACTCCCAGTTGTAGTCTGGGTGTTGGGGCAGTAAACTTGAAGTAAATTTCTAATACGTTTTATGTGCAAGCATAGCTGTATGGGGAATGTTTCTAAACTGCTAAGCGCAATAACATATCGCTTTAAATGTCTTCAGATACATAAAACGCCAAGAATGAAAATCTTATTTTTATGAAAATGATGGTGATACAAATAATGTTTCAGATGTATTTTAGTATTATTTTGTGTATGGGTATGTGCCCGCTCCTTCAGTAACCGTATGCTAAGTGTCACATGGCAGGAATTCACATTACTAACTAAATATAGAACAATGCATTAGTTCACACAAAAGGCTTTGCAGAACCTCACACAGAGCAAAATCTTTGATCCTTCGAAAAATGTTTATCTGGCCAACTACAGCAACAAAAAGCCTTTTATAATTCTTTTACTTGAATGACGGGAATGTCGGTTTGGCTAAAGGTTAGGCTTCTGAAGGCTTAAAAAGTGGTATTAACCTGTAAGAGACTGATCCCCATAAGGATTGTAGAGGGAAACATATTAAGGTATTTTTATAGCAATAAAAGTAATTTTGAGAATGACTTTCCAAATGTATTAAATGCATTTATTTTAAAAAACAACATAACTATTTTTAACTATTGAAGCCATATAATGTCTCTGAAAATAATACACTTCATCACCAAACTGCCTGCAGAGAAATAAAAGTCTTATGTATCTTTAAAACCGTTTTTATTTATCATTTCATAGTGTATTTAGCTGTTTAATGTGAGTTAAGATTTAAGGTTTTTAAACATAAACCCCATTATAATTTTAATAAAAGAACCCTAACCTTATGCTGTTAGTGGAGTATCAGTGTCCAGATGGCTACTTTATGCATTTTAGGGCTTAAAGATGTAACCTGGGGAAAAAACAATTTTTTGACAGATGTTTTATAGAAATAAGCTATCTAATGATTGCTGGCCCATAATTGGCTGCTACTGCATTCAGTAATACTCTAAGGCTGGCCATACATGGGTCAGTTTTTTTCCAATCATCCAGCAGTCTGATCGAATCATTTCTCCCACCCACACAATGCAGGTGGATGAGGAAATCCTCTCCTCCCTACTGCGCTATTGTATTCTGATGACAGGACTCCTCCTCTGTCAGAATAACGTGATCAACACTGCAGTCAATTGGCTACAAAGGCTAATCAAGTGAAAATATACCGATCATCCCGTTTGGGAAAAGTCGGCATTAGATTGACTCCTCTTGAACAGGAAAGGCCATAGACAGATCAAAATTTGGCCAGTTCTTGGTGAAACAGCTGTATTTCGATCCATCTACAGCCAGCTTTACTGTCATGAATTCCATACACCACTGTATACTCTGAAATTCCAGTGCTGAGACTTACGGTTCTCATAGCAGGTCGCTCGCTCTACCCCCTAGTCATTCATAAAAATTCTTGGATTCTTTTCACAGAATACAAGGACATTTTATTATTATTATTTATTATACAGGATTTATATAGCGCTGACAGTTTGCGCAGCGCTTTACAATATTAGGGCAGGCAGTACAATTACAATACAATTCAATACAGGAGGAATCAGAGGGCCCTGCTCGTTAGAGTTTACAATCTAAAAGGGAGGGTCAAGTGACATGAAAGGGCAATAATTGTGGGAGATGAACTGATGAAGAAAATAAAAGTACAGTTGTTAGGTGGTGGCAGGATAGGCTTCCCTGAAGAGAAAAGTTTTCAGGGATCGCCTGAAGGTGGATAGATTTGGGGACAGTCTGACAGATTGGGGTAGGGAATTCCAGAGGATCGGAGAGGCTCGGGAGAAGTCCTGTATGGGTGGAGGTGATGAGGGAGCTGGAGAGCAGGAGGTCTTCAGAGGAACCAAGACGTCGTTTAGGTTGGTATTTTGAGACCAGGTTAGTGATGTAGTTGGGGGCTGAGTTGTGGATGGCTTTGTTACTTATTGTTAGTATTCTGAATTTAATTAATTTTATGAATGGATGTGTAGAGTGGAGGGGTGGAATATCACAATTTCCCAATTAAAAATAAAATGAAAATAATAAAAGGTGGTTTACAAATGAGGTGGAGAGTGAGCGACCCGCTATGAGAATTATAATAGAGCCACATCTGTAAGTTTCAGCAACAGAAGTTCAGCGCTTAGTGGTGCATGGGATTCAAGACAGTAAACAGATATTGGACAATAATTATTATAGGTATTTTCATTTTACAAAGCAACTTTCAAAATACTATTTATTCCCAAAGTTCAGTCTAAGACTTAGAATTGATAGATTTTTTTAAAGTAAAGCTGAACTCAAAATTTGAATATCTGCTATATAGAGAACATCTAGGAATTTTAATAGTGATTAAGAAGTGCAATTCCCATGCCTAGGCAGTCCTTCACCTCAATCCTAATAGCTGTACATTTGCAGTGTGTAAAAGATCAATGGCAGGAAGCCTATAGACAGTGACTAGTCATTTGCCCTCCACTTGTCTTTTTTTGGGCATGACTTCCACAGTTTAGAGCAGTGGTTCTCAACTCCTGTCCTCAGGACCCAGCAACAGGCCAGGTTTTAAGCAGGGGCGTAACGATAGGGGTTGCAGGGGTTGCGATTGCAACCGGCCCCATGCTCCAGGGGGCCCATGTGCTTCCCTTGTACACCTGGATAGGAGTGATGGCGGGGGTGGCATTTAGATGTTTTATTTATTCCATTTTACTCCTAATGCAGGAGATTGGTTCCTCTATATGCTGCCCCTGCCTCCCCTCCTATCCAGTTTACTTGTCTTCTGCTGTTCCCAGGGTCCTGCTGCGGAACCGTAATAAAGGGACCCGTGATAGGAGTAAAGGGCCCCAGGATCAGTAAGAAGAGGGAAGGGCCCTGGCCAGAGGTCAGGGGGGGGCCCTTCCTAATTTCTTGCACCCGGGCCCTGAAGGTTCTCGTTACGCCTCTGGTTTTAAGTATTACCTTGGGGAGATGCAAACTAGAATATTGCAATCACTGAACAGCAAATTATATCACCTGTGATGCATTTCAGTTATCCTGCAAACCTGGCCTGTTAGTGGGTCCCGAGGACAGGAGTTGAGAACCACTGGTTTAGATCTTCTTGAAGTGTGCTGAAAGGAATATAAAAAAACTGTCCTTTATCCCAACTTTGCCCATTTTTCAAGCTAAAGAAAATACTACTGTGGTAAAAGTTACAAGGGGTCATGTAAAATCCAATAGCTTGGTGTCATATGAAGGTGGAAGACTACTTTGAATATTAATGGAGTCTAACGGATGACTGTTATAAGTACAGAATACTAAGACTCCTGAAATAGAGTGAAGTAGACAGCTAATTAATTTCTGTTACCAAGATATACAGTTATGAAAATGAACAATATGCCTTCAGGGACAGGAACAGTATCAGTAACAGGGACTCAATAACCTCTGCTGTCATTAATTGACTGCAAATACAAATCAACATCTTGTTCAGCGTTTCTTTATTTACTGTATACAACTAATGGCCCATCAAACTCCAAATGTAGCAGTATTTTAAAAGAGTCGCATCTGGTAAAGCTTGCAAAGATACACACAAAAACCATGTGCTATAGTAAATAACATGCCATTAAATGCATACATAAGAGAATTAATAGAACAAAAATGCTGAAGGTATACAATGCAAGCACCTAGGGCGACAACGGCTGGTCCAAAAAAAATTGGCTGACATTTGGCCCGTGTGTATGCCGGCTTCTGTAGGACATGCATGCTGGAAAACCAGCAGCCGACCGACTCTCGATCAGTGCTCTCAGCCAATGGCATAGAGCGCTGATAGAAGTGTTCTGGCGGGGGACGTCCTCCTGTCAGAAAACAACAGCTCAGCGGGGGAGTCGCTGAACTAACCTTGCATAGTTAGTACGAGAGCGGTCAATTTTTTTTCGTGCAACCCGCTGGATTTCCTGAAAAAAAGAAAAAACTGTACCGTGTACCCGGCTTTAGGTTATTATAATTGTTGGGAACCACTTAGGGAGATTTTTGCCTAATTTCTTGACTACTGTTACTAGGGAAAATCCTCCCTAATGAATTCACAGGCAGCAATATACAAACAGGGGGTCCTTACCCTTCCCCACTCTACTTAAAACAAGTAAAACATTTCTAAAATACCTGCAAGCCCAGGCAAGTATTAAAAGGAAAATGGAAACCCTAACTGGACCACGTTTCATTTGCTAAAGAACTGTGCATTATAGTAAAATAAATAGCTCAAGCTGATGGGGTTCAGTAAGTATGGGGGTGACTAGTGCATATTTTAGAAGGGTGGAAATGGTGCCAGTAGAAATGTAAGTTAATAGAGTAAGAGGGTTGTGAACAGGGTCCAGGGGACAGTGCTTAGGTGGGCCTCAGAAACAACATTAGAAACCACCTCTGTGGTTACAAGATTAACCACTTCAGCCCCAGAAGGATTTCCCAGTTTAGGACCAGAGCACTTTTTACAATTCGGTACTGCGCCGCTTTAACTGACAATTGCGCGGTCGTGCAGCGTTGTACCCAAACTAAATTTGCATCCTTTTTCTCCACAAATAGAGCTTTCTTATGGTGGTATTTGATCCCCTCTGCATCATTTCTGATCACCGCTATAAACAAAAGAAGAGAGACAATTTTGCAAAAAAAAACTATATTTCTTACTTTTTGCTAAAATACATTTTTTTTTCATCGGTTTTGACCGATTTATATTCTTCCTCATATTTTTGATAAAAAAAATAATTGCAATCGGCGTTTATTGATTGGTTTGCGCAAAAGTTTCCACGTTTACAAATTAAGAGAATTAATTTATGGGGTTTTTATTACTTTTTTTATATTTTACCAGTAATGGCGGCGATCTGCGATTTTTATGAGGACTGCGATATTGCAGCGGACATGTCGGACCATTCTGACACTTTTTTGGGACCATTGGCATTTATACAGCGATCAGTGCTATGAAAATGCACTGATTACTGTGTAAATGCCATTGGTAGTGAAGGGGTTAACTTGGAGGGGGCGCTCTAAGGGTTAACTGTGTTCCCTCTGTGTACTAACTGTATGAGGGCTGGCTGTGGGCGGGAGTGATCACGGCTCCCATATATAGGAAGCCTGCAATCACATCCCCTCTGTTAGAACAGAGATCCGTGTTTACTTACACGAACCTCCGTTCAGTCACTCCGGGGGGGGGGGTGGTGATCGCGGGTAACCGGCAGACATAGAGTCCGCCGTACCCGCTCCCTGGCCCACCCCGGAACACAGTGAGCGTGTGAGCGCTCCTCCGGTGGCGCGCACGCGCTCACAATACTCATTCTCGCGGCCGCCGTCATGTGACTGCGTTTCGTGATGACGAGCCAAGTTGTCACTGTCAAGCCACGGCGGACGGTCGGTAACTGGTTAAAGAAGGTAAGTATTGAATGCGATAGTAAACATGGTATGCTAGGTGAGGGGAGATATCTGGGCAGTGAAGGTGTCTCACAAATTGCATCAATCTTATTTTTGTAAATGATTGACAAGCTCTAGAGCAGTAAATGAGTTAGTGGGTGGAGGCAGTGGGGGGGGGGGGCGGGGGGGGTGAAGTAGAGAGTTAAAGTGTTACTAAACACACAAGAGTAAAATTTGTCTGTGTATGCAGCATAGCATGCTTGTTATACTCACTGTGGAACTTAAGGGGTTAATCCTCTGCATTGTGTAAAAAGCCTCTTTTATCCTGTATGCATAGATTCGTCCCTCCCTGCAGTATCTATCTCAGGAAGGCCAGCTTAACACAGACAGGATAATCCTCCTGCACATGCTCAGTTGTGTCTTTTATGCTGGAGAGCACTTTCTCAGAGCTAGCCGGGTCACATGATATTGACATCACACATGTGGGCGTGTATACAGGATGTGGAAATCTCCTCCTACTTGAAATATCAGCACTGGAGAAACTGTGCAGCTTATCAGTTGACTGTGGTATACAGAGCATGCAAAAAGGTATATAGTGGCAGTATTTTAATGTAAAAAGAAGATTTATAAGCTGTGGGCACTGTGTGAAGGCAGTTTAGTAAGGCCACTTTCACACTAAGACTTTTTCAGGCGCTTTTGTGGTAAAAATAGCACCTGTAAAGCGCCTGAAAAAAACTCATCCTAATGCACCCCAGCGTGAAAGCCCGAGTGCTTTCACACTGGGGCAGTGCTCTTGCAGGACGTTAGTAAAGTCCTGCAAGCAGCATCTTTGGGGCGGTGCGGTGAGCGGTCATACACCGCTCCTCCACCGCACTTGCCATTGAAATCAATGGGCAGTGCTTCCGAAGCGGCTACACACCGCTTCCGAATCGCCGCCGCGCCAGCACTTTTAACCCCCTTTTAATCCCTTGTGGGGGTTAAAAGCGCCCCGCTCCCGCCTGCATATTGGCGCCATTTTGCCGATATAACTGCGGAAAAGCGCCGCTGAAACTTACCGCTACCACCACCCTGCCCCAGTGTGAATGTGCCCTTACACTTTAAAGGCAGAGAAGAGTTGATGAGGACTGAATGAGAGGGTGCGACAAAATTGGTTTGTCCGCATGGAGACAGAAATTGTATTTTAGGAGGGCAGGTTTTTAGAGGTTGAAGTCATGCAGGGATTTAGTTTTATGCTACATTTTCTCAAGAGTGCAGCTATGTCTCTAGAGACTTCTGGATTCGTCTGTTTGCCAAGGTTGTATCGGTCAGGGCCTTATTCTGCATGTGATGGGAGAAGAAAATGTGTTCAGGGAGGATGAGAGTGAGCTGTAGACAGAGGTAGCCAGGTAAGAGCAGAATAGGGCTGAGGGAAAGTCAGTAGCAGAATAGAGAAGAGAAGGGTTAAAGTGGTGAAGGTTTCTACAGACTGGGTGGTGAGCTAAGGGGATGAAGACATGGAGAGCACGAAAACCATAAGCTTGTGATCAGAGAGAAGAAAGGGGCTAAATACAGGAAGTATGTATTTAATTCAGTGTCAGCTGCAATCATTACTCTGGGCTGACTTTCTATTTGGGACAGCAGAGGGCTAGGCTGAGCATAATGGGGGGATTTACTAAGACTGGAGCAAACAGAATCTGGAGCAGCTATGCATGCCAACCAACCAATCTGCCTCTATCTTCAGCTTGTACAGTTAAGCTTTAGGCCCCTTTCACACACACACGGACCGTTTGTCTGTTTTTCATCCATCCATTGACGGATGAAAAATGGACATCAATGCATCTCTATGGAAAAACGGATGACAACGGATAATCATTCATTTGCATCCTTTTTCATCCGCTTCCGTCAACATCCATTTTTTTGAACGGATGAAAGCCCTCTTTTTCATTCGTCAAAAGAACGGATCGGACGAAAAACGGTTGTAAACGGACGAACAGTCAGTTTTTCATCCGTTTTTGCATTGGTAATGGATGTAAAAAAACTGATGAAAAACTGATGAGCACGGATGAAAAAGCACGGATGAATACTTCATCCGTTTTGACGTGACTGAACAGATGAGATGAACGGTCCGTATGTGTGAAAGGATCCTTAAACATGAAAACTAGATGCTGATTGATTGGATGAAATGCACAGTTGTTACCGATTCTGTGTAGAGGTCGACCGATATGTTTTTTTCTCTGGCCGATGCCGATATTTAGAAATTGGGGTGGCCAATGGCCGATATTTAATGCCGATTTTTTTGGACCGATATGTTAGGCCGATTTTTTCTCTTCATCTCATAAAATCTAACAATTAAGTAATAAGAAGTGATACAGAAAATTGCTTAACAAGCCTCCAATGAGTGCACTTGTATGTACAATTTAGATAAAAAAAACTATGTATCCTAAATATCTTAAACATTAAATACACAAAAACAAGTAAACAGGACCAAAAAAAAGGGCTAACTTTACTATTTTTTGTTAAAATTCATTAAAGTGTATTTTTACCAAAAAATTGCGTTTGAAAGACCGCTGTGCAAACATCGTGTGACAAAATATTGCAACAACCGCCATTTTATTCTCTAGGGTCTCTGCTACAATATATATATATAATGTTTGGGGTTCTAAGTAATTTTCTAGCAGAAAATACTGGATTTTTACTTGTAAGCCACAAAGATCAGAAAAGATTTAGTCTTTACATGTTAAACTGAGTTCTTCGACACACAGGAGTTCATTCCTTTGATAAGTAGAAACATTGTATCTCTTTGGATCTTTTATCAGCGATGTTCTCAGACTTGACAGGCTGCCCGGATTTTGTCTTGTTCTAATAATAGGAGTCACTCAAGTCGCTCCGACTTAGAAAATGGTTCCTGCACTACTTTTGGGGCGACTTCAGGCAACATGCATTGACTTCTATTTACAGAAGTCCTTTGCAAGTCGCACTGAAATCGGTCTGTGCAGATCGCGCTGAGTCACCCCACAAGTCCGATCGCCCCTGTGTAAACCGGCCTCAGTGCATAAATTAATTGGCCTAATTTGCAGCACAATCGGCCTATGCCGATTCATTAAAAAATGCCAAAAATCAGCCCGATATATCGGTTGACCTCTAATTCTGTGTGCTTTGGTCTTAGTAAATTCTCTGTTATAAGTTTATGAGCTGTACAATTGGTAGACTGTTATTACTCCATACCAGGAAGCATCTGGATCACTGGGTTTCATTTTAATATAATATATATGGTATAAACCCAGTTTTACCCTGTATCCTTTGCTTGGCTGAATACCTAGACATTTGTGGATCTGTCCTTTTCATGATGGGGTCAATTGCTGGCCTCATTGCTTTAGAGCAAGGATATGCATTTAGCGGACCTCCAGCTGTTGGAAAACTACAAGTCCCATCATACCTCTACCTCATTGTGTCATGCTTGTGGCTTTCAGAGTCTTGCTATTCCTCATGGGACTTGTAGTTCTGCAACAGCTGGAGGTCCGCTAATTGCATATCCCTGCTCTAGAGTTTTTATGATTAGTGTTTTCAGCTGTAATAGGTTTGACACATATTTGTAAACCTGATAAACAGATAGTATTGACTTGTTTGAATATGTGGTTCTGATATATTGTTTTATAATTTCAGGACTTTTGTTACTGCTGGTCTTCCTGAGGAAGCGGGCTTTTGACCCATAGAACGCATTGAAGAAGTAACAAGCAATCAATACCCCATCTATGACATCAATTATGGGGATAAAATCATTTAGGCTACTTTCACACCGGAACGTTTTTCAGGCGCTGCGGTGCTAAAAATAGTGCCTGTGCAGCGCCTGAAACCCCCCCCCCCCCCCCCAGTGTGAAAGCCAGAGTGTTTTCACACTGGGGGGGTGTGCTTGCAGGATGGTAAGAAAAGTCCTGCAAGCTGCATCTTTGCATGCATCGCTCCTACACCGCCCCCTCCATTGAAAGCAGCTGTACACCGCCTCGGAAACCCCGAGTGGCGGCGCTTTTAACTCCTTGTTAACCCCTTCTTGGGAGTTAAAAGCGCCCCACTCTCACCTGCATAGCAGCTCCGTAGGTCCACTAAAATAGCGGTAAATGCGCTGCTAATTAGCGGTGATTTACCGCTACCACCCCTCCCCGCCCCAGTGTGAGAGTAGCCTTAACATTTGCTTGATATAGCAGATGTATATGTACCAGATTATGAGGAACACATGATCTTTTTGAATAGTGAAGTTTTAACATTTATACGAATATAATTCAACATTTTTATCGGTATGGAATTGTGGTACCATTAAAGTCCCAAGAATCTCTATTGGTTAGGAACAGTTTGTTCTGACACATAAGTTCAAGCCACTTCTTCAGCATAGACTTGAAGGTCATAAGTCTGAAATCTATGCAGTCAAGCTGAAAGATGAATAAAAAGAGGTGTTCACAAAGTAAATTGTAGGTTGTCAGGTCCTGACCATGCTTATTAGCGGCTTTCATTGCAGGTATAGGTGCTAAAGGTGTTATTTGGCCCTGTTTTGTGATGTTAGACTGTATCCTGCTTTTCAAAGTTCTTTAAAGCAGAAAGTCTTCAGTTGCAAAGACACAAACTCTCCCATTCACCAAGAAGAAGATAAAAAGCACCCACCTGTCACCACATTCCTAGCTGAAGGTACCGTGCCCTAAATATGTAGTTACTAGCACTCTCTAGGTAATGTTCTTCTGTTAGAGAAAGAAGCCAGGAAGGAAGCTCAAGCTCTTTGCAAAGCGATTTCATCTGACAGAGGGTGACAGCGCCTTGACTGAATATAAGTATGTGGTGATCACATTAGGAAAGAACCCTGTGTAAATTAGTGATTGCTACGCAGGAAATGTCTGCATTTACATTCACTCTTCGCAAGTTAAATCGGCTAAGTTGACATTAATTGAAATTTAATGCAGTGATGGCAGAATTTGACATTTAACAATAATCTGACAGATGAACTCCTGCAAACTGTACAACTAAATTGAATCAGCCAAAAATAAAAACGTAGAATAGCTATAGCAGCATCACTTCTCAACAAATGGGCTTAACAGTGAAAACATTTATCTACGAGGCCGGTTTTTAAAGTGGAATCTGAGCAAAAAGCTTCTTAGTCCTGGTTGGAATGAAGAAGGGTCAGAACATCTGCCATTTTTTTTTTTTTGCTCCAAGACACCGCCTTGGTGAAGATTTCCACTACTCTCTCTGTCTCTCTCTAAAGCTAGGTATACAATAGTAGATCGAACAAAAAAAAAAAATGGGTAAGGCTAACGTGTTTCAGGGACACACCCCCTTCCTCAAAGCCGAGCCCCCAAAAACGCATTAGCCTTACCCATTGTGGTTTCACAGTACACTTGTCCGTACCACCCCACTTTGTGGGTCTTTCTTTGGCTCATTCGAGAATCACTGTTTGGAAGTACCCATTTAATACTGTTTTTAATATTCATTAAATGCCATTGGTAATGCCCTTGGTGTGAGCAACTTGCTTTTTGTTTTGCTTAGTTTTTTGGATCACTCTATCCAAAGAGGGCAGCATCCACCCAGTCTTGGAATACCGATGCCCTGATTGCTCTTTACCTTGAACACCTCCGAGCGCTGGAAATGGCTACTTTTTTACATTAGACAGCTTGATGAATGTTGTTCAAAAGTAGTTCAAAGATTTTGTTTGCTTTTAACCTTCAATTTTGGAACGAACAGACTTTACCAAAGGAAAACCACATATACTGTTAGAAATTTGTTCTTTTGAGAAAAAAAAAAAAAACATTTCTATCCTGCTTTTTGAATTTTCTGAGGTCAAAAACAAACATCAATTTGACAATAATAATGATTATAAAAATGAACAAAGATTCTTAAAGTGGTTGTATACTCATGGGAAAAAAAAAATCCTGTAAGGCAAAGGCATGATGAGCTAGTATGCACCTCAGAACGAAGATCCGACCGGGCGGCTTGGTACCCACAGAGGGCGCTTTCATCTTCCCTCAGGGCTTCCTTCCGGGTTAGCGGCTCCGGCACTGTGAGTGGCCGGAGCCGTGAGATGTCACTCCCATGCATGCGTGCGGGAGCTCTTCTTTCCGGCAGACTTTCCGACAAGGTCCGGCGCTATGCGCCGGGACATCATGGTGCATGCGCCGTGACGTCAGCGCCTCCTTTCAGGGGGAATATCTCCTAAACTGTACAGGTTCAGGAGATATTCATTTTACCTACAGGTAAGCCTTATTATAGGCTTACCTGTAGATAAAAGTTATAAAAATGGGTACACAACCGCTTTAAAATTTGTTATTTATAAATATGTTTTATTTTAATTATCCTGCCGTGGCGTGTTGCTCATTGAGAGGGACATTTTACCTGATTACATCTGTGATCTGTACCACCGCTCTTGGCTGTATGAGAGGAGGTCTGGAATCTGCACAAAGGGAATTTCTACTCTTGCTCATGACCTCATGTCTGTGGTAAGGAGACTTGCTAGACACTGAGATGCTGTGTGTGCTCTTCCTTCTTTCACTGACAACTTGGTGTCGGGGCTTCCTTCTATAGAAAGCAGTTGTACATGTACCACTTATTATGGGCTTCACTATGAGAATCTATGTTTATGTCACATGATGTGACAGAGTGGTTCCATTATTGTTCTATATTGACGACAAAGAGAAAGTGCGCTTGAAGAGGCTGAACCAGGCTGGGAGAATCTTTAACATACACAGGCCTTTCTGATTCCTTTATCTGGTCAGGAGACTTGCTAGACCTTATTGATGTGGCTGCTCGTGTTGTGGAATTACACATTAGAGTTACTCCTGCGACTTAGTTGCATTAGCAGCCTATGGACTGTGGACTTTGCACATCACTATTTGTAATGTTTGAGGGTGGTGTGTCGGCACTGGGGATTACCCCCCGGATTGTGGACACATCGTTTTGTGTCATTTAGCGCTGCATACAGATTATTTTCTTATATTTGTTCTTGTTGATCAAAGCAATTTATGCTAGCTGCTTTATTTTCGTTTTTGGCTTGATCTTAGCGCAGATTGTTTCTTTGTTTTTTAATGTATACAGTATCTAACAAAAGTGAGTACACCCCTCACATTTTTGTAGATATTTTATTATACCTTTTAATGTAACAACACTGAAGAAATGGCACTTTGCTACAATGTAAAGTAGTGAATGTACAGCTTGTATAACAGTGTAAATTTGCTGTCCCCTCAAAATAACTCAACACACAGCCATTAATGTCTAAACTGCTGGCAACAAAAATAAGTGAAAATGTCCAAATTGGGCCCAAAGTGTCAATATTTTGTGTGGCCACCATTATTTTCCAGCACTGCCTTAACCCTCTTGCACATGGAGTTCACCAGAGCTTCACAGGTTTCCACTGGAGTCCTCTTCCCCTCCTCCATGACATCACAGAGCTGGTGGATGTTAGAGACCTTGCGCTCCTCCACCTTCCATTTGAGGATGCCCCACAGATGCTCAATAGGGTTTAGGTCTGGAGACATGCTTGGCCAGTCTTCACCTTTACCCTCAGCTTCTTTAGCAAGGCAGTGATAGTCTTGGAGGTGTGTTTGGGGTCGTTATCATGTTGGAATACTGCCCTGTGGCCCAGTCTCCAAAGGCAGGGGATCATGTTCTGCTTCAATATGTCACAGTGCATGTTGGCATTCATGGATCCCTCAATGAACTGCAGCTCCCCAGTGCTGGCAGCACTCATGCAGCCCCAGACCATGACACTCCCACCACCATGCTTGACTGTAGGCAAGACACACTTGTCTTTGTACTCCTCCCCTGGTTGCCGCCACACACTCTTGACACCATCTGAACCAAATAAGTTTATCTTGGTCTCATCAGACCACAGGACATGGTTCCAGTAATCCATGTCCTTAGTCTGCTTGTCTTCAGCAAACTGTTTGAGGGCTTTCTTGTGCATCATCTTTAGAAGAGGATTCCTTCTGGGACGACAGCCATGCAGACCAATTTAACACAGTGCGCGGCGTATGGTCTGAGCACTGACAGGCTGAGCTCCCACTCCGTCAAACTCAGCAACCAATGCTGGCAGCACTCATACATCTATTTCCCAAAGACAACCTCTGGATATGACGCTGAGCACGTGCACTCAACTTCTTTGATCGGCCATGGCGAGACCTGTAAACCGCTGTATGGTCTTGACCACCGTGCTGCAGCTTAGTTTCAGGGTCTTGGCAATCTTCTTATAGGCCATCTTTATGTAGAGCAACAATTCTTTTTTCAGATCCTCAGAGAGTTCTTTGCCATGAGGTGACATATTGAACTTCCAGTGACCAGTATGAGAGAGTGAGAGCGATAACACCAAATTTAACACACCTGCTCCCCATTCACACCTGAGACCTTGTAACACTAACAAGTCACATGACAACCGGGGAGGGAAAATGGCTAATTGGGCCCAATTTGGACATTTTCACTTAGGGGTATACTCACTTTTGTTGCCAGCGATTTGGACATTAATGGCTGTGTGTTGAGTTATTTTGAGGGGACAGCAAATTTACACTGTTATACAAGCTGTACACTCACTACTTTACATTGTAGCAAAGGGTCATTTCTTCAGTGTGGTCACTTGAAAAGATATAAAATATTTACAAAAATGTGAGGGGTGTACTCACTTTTGTGAGATACTGTATATATAAGTGTTTGATACTTGTCTCTTATCAAGTAAGCTGAGGAAGGGCGTGAGCTGTATTAGCCCAAAACCGTTCGTGTTACATGATGGATTGATGTAAGCTTTTTTATTCAATAAATCTTCTGTGCAGCAATCCCCT
The DNA here is from genome assembly GCA_018402905.1 of Glandirana rugosa. Taxonomy (NCBI): domain Eukaryota; kingdom Metazoa; phylum Chordata; class Amphibia; order Anura; family Ranidae; genus Glandirana; species Glandirana rugosa. Next base: position 147,780 of record BLSH010303093.1, on the reverse strand, counting down.
TGTTAATTATATATATAGGGTTTTTATATATATATAGGAGTCGAATGAACTATTCTCTGTTCATAGTTTGTGAATATATATGTCATAGAG
>BLSH010303093.1:133345-147680 GCA_018402905.1 Glandirana rugosa | reverse complement strand
ATATATATATATATATATATATATATATATATATATATATATATATATATATATGCTGTGAACAAGGCTCAAACACCAAAACGCGTCAGCCTTTGCTGCTATATTTCATGGATTTGATGCAATAAAGAAGAAATTATATTCTATTGCAGATGTGCCGGCTCTTTCTTGGACATTCATTTGAATGTGCATTGGGTGTGTGGAGGACACCCTGAGCTAGAGCACCTGCAACAGGGAGTGTGTTACCAGCTCTATATAAAGACAGCTACACAGTTCAGAGCGGTGCTTGATTGTTGTTATGGTTTATAACATAGTTACATTGGTCCAGCTTGGACCAATGTACAGTATCTATGTATACTGTCTAGCATTCTTATTTGATGCCCCTGGAAGCTGGAAATCATTGAAGACACTACTACTCCAGTGATCTCTACTAGCTTCTGGGTGACGTGATGAGCTTTGGCCTGATGCATTCTGAACACAGGAGGTTGGCCACTGGGCATGGGTGCCATTCAGAGAATGCTTTGCATTTTCTAAATGACTGCAAAGCACTCTCTGACTGGATGACATGGAGAAAGAGGCAACATAAAGCCTCCTAACCATCTATCCACTGCAGATCTCTTTTCAGAGGGGCATTAAAGGCATGTCTGAATGGGCCTTTACTTAGAAAGCTTAACCAATACCTGCAGGAGCAGTTCTCAAAAACTTCAGAATATCCAATGTGGATGGCTTAATGATCCTCTTTTACCTCCTGCCCCATTCATAAACAGATTCTTTGGAAATGATTGTCCCCAGGGTAGGTAGCGGACCAATATCTCCTAGCTTTTGATTATCCCTGCTATGCACAATTGGTACAGAACACAGACTGTGGTTATTTTATAATTACAAATACAATCTTTTATTGCATGAATTCACCATTGTGATACTCTTATTTAATTTCACCACATACTAAAAAGCTGTATTCTGTGAGTATAATGGAAGTTTTTACACCACATGCCTTTCATAAGTAGATGAATGGCAACATTTCATATTTTTCTGTTCTGTAAGACATTTTGTTTAGTGATGTTTTGTAATTGATGTTTACACTGAACTATTTAGCCTAACTCTAGTCTGTCCCATGAGACCCAGTTATTACCCCCACTGGGTACCTTCTATTTACCTCTCAACTCAGAGATTGAAAAGCTGGCTGCCATCCATTGCAGCATAGAGACCAGAGACACCGTTGGCTCTGACAGTCACATGTTTCTGCTCTCTTATGTCAGCAGAGAGAGGGAGCGGTTTGAGATTTTTTTTTGAGATTGAGATGAGGGTTTAACTGTTGATGTTTGGCAAAAATTATACATTTGCATATTGATAAGCATTGTTCAGAAAGCTTGGGATGTACATTTTGAGTAAATGAGGAGTACATTTGAAACAACTGATGGTGTGGTTTATGAAGGTATTGTTATCTTTACATATTCGGGGGAATGGATAGATTAATTTTAAAAGAAAAGTGCACTATACCGTATTTGGGGCAGTTAAATGACTAAATAATTGCCAAGAAAGTATACACATAAGATGATCCTTGGATCAGAATAATTTAGAACAGGCCAAGCCGCTGTGTTCTTTGGTCTTCACAATCAGGCATGGTCTGGAAATCCTCATTCTTATCCACCCTGTATACAGGGAGGCCGAGTCTGTAAGTCTGTGGCTGTATATTATTTAATATGAGCTCATGCATCTCAGATCTTGGCACCCATATCCTAAGGTACAAGATACATGTTCAATTTTCTTGTACAATTTTCCTTTAGATTTACCCTAAACTATGTAGTGCAAGAGCCTGCCTAATTGAATGCAATTGAAAGTAGTTTAGGTTTGACCTCATATTATATGGTTTTTGGTAAATCTAAAGGAAAATTGTACCAGAAACTTTGATCATGTATGGCCAGCCTAAGTCTATGCTAAAGGCTGGTGAGGGGGAAAATAATGGAGCCGATGTCTGATTGCCAAGAGCTTACATCAAAACTAGCCAGGCCTAAACATGGCATAATTGCTGCTCCGAGTACTGTCTTAAGTTTACACTAGATAAATATCTGATTAGCCAACCAAGTACATTGACGTGGTTATCCTTCAAAGGGAACATATAACGGCATTATATACATGCTAATATTCTTTTGAGCCAACATAAGGAGCTATTAGCTTTGTTGCACATCTGTATCTTTAGGTATTTACAGGATGTTAAAAAAAATTGCTTATGGTTTTGGTAAATGCAGTTTATAAACGCAAACCGAAATGGGTGACTGATTCCTGCAAGAGAAAAGAAAATATATACAATAGAAAAACCTATAAAAGTAAAAAGCAAAAATTAAACTGACTGACAAAAATTATAGTATATCTTTAAAAAAAGAAAAAAACAAGAAAAAGGAAAAAAGTAGCATCCATTTCATAGACGTAAAGCAATTGTAAAGGTAAACATTAAAAAAAACAAAAAACATGTCTATACTTACCTGCTCTGTGCAATTGAATTGCACAGAGCGGCCATGTATCTCCTCTTCTCGGGCCTCCCGTTTGCACTCCTGGTCCCTCCTCTCTGTTCAGTGACCCTGTGGAAAGCTGCTTCCCATGGGGCACTTGCATGTGCTCGCTCCCGAGCACTGTGCTGCGTCCTTTGACACAGACAGCGTGACTTGGCCCCAGGCCCCGCTCCCTCATCACTGGATTTGTTTGACAGCACTGGGAGCCAATGACCCTCGGTGCCCCAGCAAAGCCAGCGAGACCCAGAAGTGAGGGGAGAGAAGAGCTGCAGATGTGCACTGCACTGGATCAAGGTAAGTAAAAGAGGGGGTGAGGGGGGGGGTGCTGTTGCATAAACATTTTTTACCTTAATGCAAGGAATGCATTAAGATAAAAAATGTTTAGGCTTTACAACCACTAAGCCCTAGCTGAATGATCTGCTAAGCATTCTAGTCAGCATGTCCTCAGCCAGTGTTTCAGTAGGCGCATGACTTGCAGGTATCTTACCTGCTTACCATATACTTTTCAAAAATAGTCACAAGCTGTTTAATGTACATCTCATTAAAGAATAAAATGAAACATTTCATCAAAACAGCACACTTCCCTAAAACAATCTAACTACTGAGTACTTCTAATATTCATCTTATGCACCTCCATGCCCTGATGGCCCCATGGCCGTAAATCCACGTGCTTTCTCAATTTTGCTCCTTTAGCCCTGGTTCACACCAGTGCGTTCAGCAATATCGCATATGATTCGCACCGCACTGCAATGCAAATCATATGCGATGTCCGTGCAATGCGATTTCAGCCAAATTGTATGGCTGATATCGCATCGCATTCGGCCCAAACGCACAGGACCCTTTTTTCGGTCCGCAGCAGAATCGGATTGCATGGGTGTTCATATCCAAGTGATCCGATTCCTGTGCGAGTTTGCAGATTGCACTGCGATATGCGAGCTGAAAAGGGAGTGCCATTAACAATGCATGGACACCTCCCTTAATTTCGCATTGGGCTGTGTGAACTGCCATGTGAGTCGGTTTCGATGTAGGAATCCGCAGTGGATTCGCAGGGTTCCCGCATCGCACCTATGTGAACTGGGGCTTACACTGAGAATTTTTTTTTATTTTATTAATACAGTCCATTGTAACCTCTTGTACCTGAATGTGGCTGGAACATTGACCGTTTGAGAACCTCTCTTATAGGTAATTAACTGAGTAATTTAAATGAAAAAATTCAAAATTTATGTCATCTAAATTTAAAATACATATTTGCCTAAAAATACTATATGCATTAATGCTACACAAAGCAAGTTTGTGATTTAATGTAAACAATATTGCCTCTTTTTTTCAATTTGCAGCCAGCAAATATTTGCTAATACTGACAAAATATTCAAACGTCTCTCCTCTGTAACCATGACAACAGTACTACTCTCTGTACAGAACTTCCCAAAATCTCCAGCACATTTACAAGGGAACTGACATACACTGCTTTTTCTAAAACTGCACAGAGATTGTAACAGAATTACACATATCCCCTGAAAAAAAAAGCATTTTCACTTAATTTGAATACTTTCAAAAAACCCTATAATCATACATAAGTTGCAGTTCTACAACCTTTTTTTTAAATTATTACACTGAATCTGATAAGGGGGTCATACTAGTGACAGACTCTCCCACTTGGCTGTCAGTTTGAGGCCTAGCCACATTCTCTCTAGAACAGAAGCAAGTATCATTTCCAGTATAGCTAACCTTTGCAATACATACGTGGGCTGTACCGAAAGGGATGCAAAAGTGGACATAATTTTTTGCATGTCATTCAAACTGTACGTGCTGGTAGAGTAAAGCAATTCATAGATGAAGTGATTTTCTCTCCTGCAACCTGTGGTTGCAGGAAAGAAAATCGCTTGATTCCCCCTTCAACACAGTCCACATTAATTATTATTATTATTATACAGGATTTATATAGCGCCAATGGTTTGCGCAGCGCTTTACAATATTAGGGCAGACAGTATAATTGCAATACAATTCAATACGAGAGGAATCAGAGGGCCCTGCTTGTTAGAGCTTACAATCTAGGAGGGAAGGTCGATTGATACAAAAGGGCAATAACTGTGGGGGGATGAACTGATTGAGAACATAAAAAGTGTAGTTGTTAGGTGGTGGCAGGATAGGCTTCCCTGAAGAGAAGTTTTCAGGGATCGCCTGAAAGTGGATAGATTTGGGGACAGTCTGACAGATTAGGGTAGGGAATTCCAGAGGATGGGAGAGGCTCAGGGGAAGTCTTGGAGGCGATGAGGGAGTTGAAGAGCAGGAGGTCTTGGGGGGAACAAAGAGGACGGTTTGGTTTGTATTTTGAGACTAGGCTGGTGATGTATCTGGGGGCAGAGTTGTGGATGGCTTTGTAGCTCATTGTTAGTATTTTGCATTTCATTTGTTGGGCGAGTGGCAGCCAATGGAGGGATTGGCAGAGAGAGGTGGCAGACGCTGAGCTGTTTGTAAGGTGGATGAGTTTGGCAGTGGCATTCATGATGGACTGGAGGGGGGATAGTCTATTTAAAGGTAGGCCCATGAGGAGGGCGTTGCAGTAGTCGAGGCAAGAGATGACCAGGGAATGAATCAGGAGCTTTGTGGTTTGAGTTGAGTTTGAGGAATCCCTCCCGTAGTGCCATTGTTTTCTGCCAGCAGAACACAATGATTATTGCTGGCGCCTATAGCCACCGGAAGTAAGCACACACAAAAAATACAATATGCTGATTGTACTGAAGTTGATTGATGGATTGAATTTCAACTGGTCGAGATTCGATCCATCTATTACCGGTTTAAGTCTTACTTTGTTTTAACTCTTCTTTTTCATTGCAGGTAAATAATTGATTCCAAACAGAAGCAACATACCATCACTGAGTCCATGACAAGACATTGCTATTTTCAGTGATGTCATCCTTGTAAACCTTATGTAGCCTTCTGTAGATGTTGGACAGCATGCACCCCTCCTTTGTCAAGAACTCAATGACGGCCTGTGGCTTCTGTTTGGAATTCATTATTTACCTGCAATGAAAAAAAAAGAAGAGCTACTCTACTAACCTGTGAAATCTGTTCCATCTATGTAAGAGAATAAAAAAATGTATGCCCACTTTTGGCACCACTCATATATATAGTTCACCTGTACTTGATCATTTTATTCTCAACAAAACTAGATCTGTAATTTAAAGATGTTCTTTGACCTATAACAAGCCGGGAATTAAAGGATTAGCATCAAATGCCCATAGGCTTAGCGTTTTAATCCTGAAGATCACATGGGGTCTAGAAAATGTGAACATTTTTGTTTACCCTGATGTAAACATATTGAACGTTCAATATACATTTTCCCCCCAATTTACCACAATTTTTCTCAGGCTGTTTAAAAGGTAAAATAAGAATTTGATTGCAGTCAGTTTTGTTCATTCTTTACAATACTAATGTCACACCATGAAAAAATAAATTTTTGTTCATATTAATACTTTATACTACTTTATCAGCCCAGCACATACAGTGTGGAAAATAATTATTTGATCCCTTGCAGATTTTGTAAGTTTGCCCACTTACAAAGAATTGAAGGGTCTATAATTTTTATCATAGGGGTATTTTAAATGATAGAGACAGAATATGAACCAAAAATCCAGAAAAAACACATAATACAATGTTATAAATTGAGTTGCAGTTCAGTGAGTAAAATAAATATTTGATCCCCTACCAGCCAACAATAATTCTGGCTCCTACAGGCTGTCTACAGTATGTGCTCATGTGGTACACAGATTAGTCCTGTCAATTAAGAAGGTGCTCCTAACAACAGTTCATTATGTGTATAAAAGACACCTGTCCACAGAATCTCTTTCTTCCATTCAAACCTCGCCATCATGGACAAGACCATAGAGCTGTCAAAGGACATCAGGGACAAGATTGCAGACTTGCACAAGGCTGGAATGGGCTGCAAGACCATCAGCAAGATGTTTGGTGAGAAGAAGACAACTGTTGGAGCGATTATTCGCAAATGGAAGAAATACAATCCTCCTCGGTCTGAAGCTCCATGCAAGAATTTGCCATTGGGCAAGGATGATCATGAGAAAAGTGAGGGATCAGCCCAGAACTACATGGGAGGAGCTTGTGAATGATCTCAAGGCAGTCACCAAACAAATCATTGCTAACACAATATGCTGCCATGGATTAAAATCCTGCAGCACCTGCAAGGTCCCCTCCTCAAGAAGGCCCTTCTGAAGTTTGCTAATGAACATCTAAATGATTGGGATCAAGTGCTGTGGTCAGATGAGATCTTTGCCATTAACTCAACACGCTGTGTTTGGAGGAAGAAAAATGTTGACTATGATCCTAAGAATATCATCCCTACAGTCAGGCACAGAGGTGGAAACATTATGCTTTGGTGCTGTTTTTCTGGCAGGTACAGGCCGACTTTGCTGCATTGAGGGGGTCAATGGACGGGGCCATGTATTGTAAAATCTTGGATGAGAACCTTCTTCCCTCAGCCAGAACACTAAAGATGGGTCATAAATGGGTCTTCCAGCATGACAATGACCCCAAACATACCACCAGGGAACCAAAGAAGTGGCTCAAGAAGAAGCACATTAACCACTTAAGGACCGGGAGGATTTCCCACTGTAGGATCAGAGCATGTTTTGCGATTCTGCACTGTGCCGCTTTAACTGACAATAGCGCGGTTGTGTGATGTTGCACCCAAACAAAATTGATGCCCTTTTTTGCCCCACAAATAGAGCTTTCTTTTGGTGGTATTTGATCCCCTCTGCATCACTTCTGATCACCGCTATTAACTAAAAAAAAAAAGCGACAATTTTGAAAAAAAAAAAAAAAAACAATATTTTTTCATTTTTGCTATAATACATTTACAAAAAAAATATTAAAAAAAATGTATTCATCAGTTTTATATGTTATATATATATTCTTCCTCATAAAAAATTGTGATCATCGTTTATTGATTGATTTGCGCAAAAGTTGCCGCGTTTACATATCATGAGAATTAATTTATGGCGTCTTTACTATTTTTTTTTTTTTTACTAGTAATTGCGGCGATCTGCGATTTTTATCAGGACTGCGATATTGCAGCAGACATGTCGGACATTTTTGACACTTTTTTGGGACCAATGACATTTACTGTATAAATGTCAGTGGCAGTGAAAGGGTTAACCTGCAAGGGGCGATCTAGGGGTTAACATTTCACAGAAAGGGGTTGGGACTTTAAATGAGACATGCAAAAAAGCACTATAATTGCATGTAAAAAGTTTTTATTGATTGATTCATGAAATTCATAAAAATAACATACACAGGTCATGTGAATGCATGAATAATTCATATGTATACACATCATAACAAGGGCACAACATTTCATGATGGCTAGCAACATCAGGTCTATAAATTAATGTTAAGGAATACGTGGTAATAGAGTAAAATAAGATGACGATTATTTTACTCTATTACCATGTATTCCTTAACATGAATTTATAGACCTGATGTTGCTAGCCATCATGAAATTGTATGCCCTTGTTATGGTGTGCATACATATGAATTATTCATGCATTCACATGACCTATGTATGTTATTTTTATGAATTTCATGAATCAATCAATAAAAAAGTTTTGCATGCAATTATAGTGCTTTTTTGCCCTCCACATGCATGTCTCATTTAAAGTCCCAACCCCTTTCTGTGAAATGTCGTTCATTATGGATGGAGGTATCTTTGACTTACCGTCTTAGTCCTCATTTAAAGTCCCGCCATACCCCTCTCTTTTACATCTAGGGGTTAACTGTGTTCCCTGGGTGTGTTCTAACTGTGAGGGGGCTGGGCTGCCAGGGGCATAAGAGATCTAACTGATCCCAGTGACAGGGATCAGTAGATCTCTGTCATGCCACCTGTCTGAACGAGGAACCGCCATGTTTACATCGGCGGTTCACCGTTTTTCTTCTGTGCCAGGTGATCGCGGGTAGCCGGTGGACATCGAGTCCGCCCGACCTGTGGCCATACTGCTGGCATACTAGCTCCCGCCCGCTAACCACGCACGAGCGAGTCGCCGTTTATAGATGGCGATTCGTGGGATCGTGACACTTTGTGGCAGTAAATGTACGCAGGCTGGTTAAAGGTAATGGAGTGGCCCAGCCAGTCTCCAGACCTTAATTCTATAGAAAATGTATGGAGGGAGCTGAAACTTCAAGATGCCAAGCGACAGCCAAGAAACCTTAAGGATTTCGATTAAATCTATAGAGAAGAGTGGAACAAAATCTTGAGATGCGTGCAAACTTGGTAACCAACTACAAGAAACAAAGTCCTAAGTCATGTTTTGCTTGGGGATCAAATATTTATTTTACACACTGAACTGCAACTCAATTAATAACATCTGTATCATGCACTTTTTTTGGATTGTTGGTTAATATTCTGTCTCTGCCATTTAAAATACACCTATGATAAAAATGATAGATCCTTCAATTCTTCATAAGTGGGCAAACTTACAAAATCTGCAGGGAATCAAATAATTATTTCCCTACTGTATTGCAAAGGAAAACAAACACAGGAGGAAGTAAGGAAGGTAAACTGTTTTGTCGCCAACAAAAACAACACTGCGTGCAGATAAAATGAGACAATACAGCACACAGCAGGGTTCAGCCAAACACAAGGGGCTGTGTAACCAAATATCGCAGCACAACATTCTTTCAAGGGGACCTGGTTATGAAAATATCTTTTTTTTTTTTACATCTTTTACAATTCACCTATGACATCTATGTACAGAATACCCATTTCTAGTTGTTGCAGTTGCCTTACTAGATTACTCTTGGAAGCTAACACGCACATTTCTAACAGTGAATGTGGTTTTCATTCTAGAAATTACATTTAAAAAAAAAAAAAAATGGTAAAAGCAAACAAAAGTGTTTTAAGCAATCGTCATAAAATGTAATGAGAATTGTCATACGAACCCCAAGATACTGCCCAACAATTACCCATAGAAACCTTTGTCACTTCAACCCTTCTCTTCTCTATTCTGCTACTGACCACCTCTATGGCAAAATCTCACCCCTGTCCTGCCCCAATCTAGCCATTTCTGTCTACAATAGATCCCTGTCCTCTACCCTGGACAAGATCACCCCCTCCCTACACACAGAATCAGGCCCTGATCCCTACAACCCTGGCAAACAGATGACACCAAAAGTCTCAAAGAAGGTAGCAGCACTCTTAAGCATCTGTGGTGTACGACTACATCTCAGAAAAACTTCAACCAATATAAATCCACCCTCCAAAAATACAATTTCTGCCTCCATGCTGCCAAAATCTATTTTATCACTTCTCATCCAGTCCTCTTATCTACCTTATCTACCTTTATCTCTCTACTTCATCCTCTACTGTTCCACCCATTAACTCACTCACTGCCCAGGAAATCCAAATCACTTCAAAAATAAGACTGATAAAAATTTGTAATATGATCTCCACTGGTTCTCTCCCACTTAACACCCCATGTCCACGGGTTCACTCAACAATTCCCTCATTCAACCTCTGCTACTATAGACAAGGTTGCTAAACATTTTTCTAATTCTCACCTAACCACCTGCCCCCTGGACCCTGTTCCCTCTGAAATACTGCAGCCACCCTCTGGCTTTATTCTACACTACCTAACTCACATCTTCAATCTCTCTCTCTCTTTTGTCATCTTCCCCAACTCTAAAACATGCACTTAAAAATCCTTCCTTGGACCCTTCCAATCTTAAGAACCTAAACCCCATCTCCTTGCTCCCTTTTTTCCTCCAAACTCCTTAAAAACTGACTGAGTGACCACCTCATTAAGAATAACCTTCCTGATGCCCTTCAGTATGAATTTTCCTCTCAGCACTCCACAAAGACTGCTCTCCTAAAACTCACAAACAATCTACCAACAGCTAAAACCAATGGACACTATTCTGTACTCCTACTTCTGGACCTTTTGGCTGCCTTTGATACAGCTGACCACCCCCTCCTCAAAAAAACAATTACTCCTTTGATCTCTGTGACTGTACTCTTCGTTGGTTCTCATCCTACCAATCCCACCGCACCTTCAATTTCACTTACAATTCTACTTTCTCCTCTCTTCTTCCGTTTTCCGTCAGGGTTCCCAAGGTTCTGTTCTTGGACCTCTCCTATTCTTGATCTACACCTCTTCCCTGGGTCAGCTGATAGCCTCCCATGGCTTTCAATATAATCTGTACACTGATGACACCCAAAACTTTATCTCTACCCTCAACTCACATCAGTCTCATCACACATCACTAATTTACTAACAGACAGATCAGTCTGGATGTCACACCACTTCCTCAATCTAAATCTATCTAAACCCAAGCTCATAATATTTCCTCCCCCATGTGCCCCTTCCTTTGACTTCTCTATCAAGATCAATGGCACAACCATCAACCTGTCCCACCATGTCAGGGTGCTAGGTGTAATCCTGGACCACAAACTCTCCTTTGGCCCCACATCCAATCACTTTCCAAAGCTCGCTGCCTCAACCTACATAACACCTCCAAGATACGCCCCTTCCTAACCAATGGCTTCTAATTCACTCACTGGTCATCTCTCTCCTTGACTACTGCAACTCCCTCCTCATTGGATTACCTTCAAATAGGCTAACCCCCCCCCCCCCCACATCAGTCCATCATGAATGCTGCTGCCAGACTCATCCACCTTACCAACCATTCAGTGTCTGCTACTCCTCTCTGCCAATCCCTCCATTGGCTGCCACTCACCCAACAAATGAAATTCAAAATACTAACAATAACTTACAAAGCCATCCATAACTCAGCCCCCAGCTAAATCACTAACGTATTTGTAAAATACCAACCAAACCATTCTCTTTGTTCCTTCCAAGACATCTCCTCCTGCTCTCTAGTTCCCTTGTCACCTCTTCCCATGCTCGCCTCCAGGACTTTTCCCCAGCCTCTCCCATCCTATGGAATTACCTACCCCAAACTGTCTATCTCCTACTCTGTCCACTTTTAGTGATACCTGAAAACCTTTCTCTTCAGAGAAGCCTATCCTGCCTCCACCCAACAACTGTATTTCCACTGTCTCCATTAGCTCACCCCCCCCCCAGTTTTACCTTTTGGATCACTTGATCTTCCCTTCTGGTTCTGCCTGTATTTAATTGCATTGTAGCTGTACTGTCTGCCCTCATGTTGTAAAACCCTGAGTCAACTCTTGACGCTAAATACTGTATAATAATAATAATATTACGATATATGTGAAGTTGTTTGAAAACATCATAGTGTATGGCCAGCTTTAGTCAATAGACCTGGAAAGCATGCAGCTAGTGGAATATCAGAACAGCACAAAACACTTGTACCAGGTCAGCCACTCACTAAGTAATGAATCGAGATGAGATAACCCCAGAGCTTGAACCTATAAAAACAAGTCAGCACTGGCAGCTCCCATATTTCTGCCCTGACAGGTTCCATGTTGAGCAGCTATATCTTCACTTGTTATCTTGTTGTCATGGCTGACCCGTTGGCTAAATCCCTATGGCTGCTAGTAGGCCTGTATTTTGAATAAACTCAAATAAGTGCCTATGAAATTGCAGACCACTGTAGTCCTCAGAGAAATTGTTTAGCACAAAATGATATGACAAAATGCTGCAGTCATAAGATAAGGCAGTCATTACTATTCAAATTATTAGAAACAGTGAGTTATCTGCTAAACCTGGCTGCATTATATTTTCATAAAATTCAGATTTGAGGGAAATTCTCAATCAAAACTGAAAATTAAGTAGTGAAAGGTATGGTTATTACTGCTCAATGCTTCTTATTTTAATATAGGAATATCTTAAAGACTAATCCAAAACTATGCTTAACGTAATGACATGAGGGCTCTGGAGAATTCTCCTATGAGCCCTAGCTGGCTTGATGGTGCACCCCCATGTGTTGCGTGTCTTGTGTTTCCATGAGGCCCTGTGCTCATAGAAAGTGGGTTGAATAACAATGAATATCATTCAACCCAGAAGAGGTCTAGACAGACTCAGAGTATATCTAGACAGGCTCAACCTGTGGGGGATATGTCAAGGAGAAAGTATTGAAAGGAGAGCTGCTTACTTATTTTAAAAAGATCTGGGCAGTAGACTGAAAAAAAAGATAAGTCGGAATGGGGCTTTTAAAAGAAAGTGTAGTGACACACCATGTATACCACTGAAAAGGAAAAGATCATTTACACATTTTTACTATTGATGAAAACACCTAAAATTTAGATGGAAATTACACTGAAGAACGTCAAAGAGTAAGCTCATGCACTGCTGAAAAGCAAGAATTGCTAAGGTCATTAAAGTAGTTAGGAATAATCTAAAACAGTATAATTGCTTTCTCTGTCTCAGTTAATTTAGCACCCAGTCTGAAGATTGTCCCCAATTTAAATTAATAGGGGTTATCTAGTGGCACAATGCAAAAAAAGCAATGATGTGGCATTGCCCACATCATCCTGAAATCAGCGTTTGCCATTTTAAGTCTAACTCTAGCCAGCTTTCCTTTTAGCTTTGGACTGAGTGATGAAAGGTTATCATTTATTACTGCCTGCATGCTTGTTGGGGAATTCTCCCTTCACTTACTGTTCTGGCATCACTGGCAGATGAAGTAAGAGAAAATATTTCCAATGGGTACACAGGCAGCATTAACTTAAAGTGGTTATAAAAGCAGAGGGTTTTTATCTTAATGCATTCTATACATTAGGCCTCATGCCTACTGGAGGTTAGAACAACGTTACAAAAATGTCAGTAGCTTTGCAGTGAGTTTTTCAACGTTTTTTTAGTGTTATCATTTTTAAGCGTTTTTTTTTCAATGGGATCAAAAATGTTGAAAAACCCCAGCCAAAAACAGTTGATAACAGCCTTTGTGTGCATGAACACATAGGATAACATGATGGGGATTTTATTGACTGTAGAAAAAAAACATTTGATGCCAAAAGCAGCAGCTGTAAAAACATCCAAAAACGTCCTGTGTGCATGAGGCCTTAAGATAAAAAACCTTCTGTGTGCAGCAGCCCCCTCAGCCCCCCTAATACTTACCTGAGCCCCATCCCAATCCAGCGATGCTGCACGTGAGTCTTGGCTGTTGGGACTCTCCCTCCTCATTGGCCGAGACAGCAGCAGGGCACCATTGGGCTCCGGCTGCTGTCAAAGTGAGTGAGCTAATGATGAGATATAGGGGGTGGGGCCAAGCCATGGCTCCCTGTCTGAATGGACACACAGAGCAACGGCCGGGGTGCCCCCATAGCAAGCTGCTTGCTGTGCGGACACTCGGCAGGAGGGACGGGCAGGAGCGCCGGCGGGAGACCTGAGAAGAGGAAGATCTGTGCTGCTGTGTGCAAAAAAAAAACATTACACAGAGCAGGTAAGTATGACAGTTTATTATTTTGAAATTTTTAAAAAATGAGACTTTAATATATCACTTTAACCAGTTCCGGACTGCATCGCGTACATGTACTGCTGCAATGTGGCAGCATAACGCGAATTGCCGTCTAATAAAATGGCCAGGGGGCACGCTAGAGGACCGATAAATCTACAGGGACAGACCAATGAATTTTGATCTGTACCTGCTTATTGGTCCTGGCAAATGAAATGTCTCCTCTGCCTCTGTAATGTGAACAGAGGCAGAGGAAGTGATGTCACTCTCCCTCCCTGAGTTCTTTTCCGTTCCAGAGAGGACATCTAAAATGTGAGTGCACCAACACTACACTGACACTACACTGACACCAGTACACGTAGGCACACTTTTAACCCCTTGATCCCCCCTCAGTTAACCCCTTCACTGCTGTCACCCCGTCACTGAGTGCAGCGATCAGATCTTTC
>BLSH010303093.1:94276-124017 GCA_018402905.1 Glandirana rugosa | reverse complement strand
GGGGGGGGGGGGGGGGGGGGGGGGAGTAGTCCGAGAAGCAGAAGTTTCAAATGTGGGTGGAACTCCACTTTAACTGAACTTGTACAGTTCTGCAAAGACGAGTGGGCAATTTTTGCAATGTCTAGATGTTCAAAGTTAGTAGAGACACAGCCCAAAAGACTAAGACTACATTTCCACTAGTGCGACTTGTCATGCGACTTGGGACTGCAAAGTCGCATGACAAGTCATACCCCATAATTTCCAATGAGTACCATTCATATCTGTGCGACTTCAAAGTAGTCCCTGCACTACTTTGGTCCTACTTTGATGCGACTTGAGGTCCACAGACCACAAGAATACACAGGCATTGCTTCAGGTCACAATAGTGGAAACCTAGGCTAAAGGCTGTAATTAAAGCAAAATGTGGTTCAAAAAAATACTGACACAAGGGGGGTGATCCATTTTCCAACTCAGTCATTGCATTGCACTAGATCAGGGATATGCAATTAGCGGACCACAAGCTGTTGCAGAACTACAAGTCCCATGAGGCATAGCAAGACTCTGACAGCCACAAGCATGGCACCCAGAGGCAGAAGCATGATGGGACTTGTAGTTTTGCAACAGCTGGAGGTCCACTAATTGCTTATCCCTGCACTAGATAATACAGCTGGATAAAACAAAAACGGTATCTGTCTTCATTTCAGGCTACAAAGCAACAAAAATGTGATTATTTTGAAGAAGGTGATTTTTTTCTATACCCACTGTAGGCCTTTATCAACATTTTTTGCAGTGGCGTATTCAGGCTGGGAAAAACCCCAGAATTACTGAGTTTGAAGAGGAGTTTCTCAGCTGTAAAAACTCTCCAACACCGAAAAACATGGTAAAACGCGCGATTCGGCATTAATGAGCCTCAAGATTTTTTTGGGAGTATAGGTTTGCTAAAAAACGCAAGTGTAGCAAAACTCAGATTTTTAACGTGCCATTTTACAGCTAACGCTACTGGCGTTTTTATAATGTCCAGTGTGTACAAGGCCTTATAGTGCCCTAAGAAACTGCAGATTTGTAAAAGGACTAATGCACATAAAATCCATATGGCTGTAACACAGAAGTGAGTCACAGATAAACTCAGCATGTGCTGCTTGTTTGGATCAATGTTTTACACTCAAAATTAGGTGATATGTCTGCATCAAAGTGCACCCGTCATGAAAAAAATAAGTAGACAGGCACTGGTCAATCTATTAAAGTTGAAGCCGTATCAAGATTTCCCTGTATTTTTCTCAGCATACATACTCTTTGTGACCCATTTACTCCTTTGCAGCATGTTAACCTGTGTTGCGGGAAGAGAGCCTATTAAAAATGAATGTTATGCCAATGCACTCTGACTTGTTTAGGAAAGCACATGGCTTTTTTTTTCTAAAGTAACATCCCATGAATGGCCCTGCAATGCAGGTTACATTACGCATGTGGTGATGCAACACAGAAGGGTGAACAGGCCCTTAATTTCAAAGTGTATTGCTAATCTCATTGTGGTTATTGCCAGTTTTATTAAAATGCTGTGGCCAGAGCTCCTACTCTGTATACATCACCATGTAAATACATCCCATGCCGTTACAGTATTCTGCTATAGAGTAAAAAATGTACGACAAACAGATTTTAAGTCACTTTATTGTTCTACTAAAATCTGCTCAGATCAAAAATAACTGACTGACCACTAAATGTTAGAATAAACTGTTTTCGATAATGTAAACTACAAAATAGCATGTAGAAAAGATTAATCTGCAACATTGCACATTCCTGCACAGCTAATCCTATGGTGTAATTACACTATAGGAAGCCTAATGCTTTCTTATTTTAACAACCGATTGCCTATGACTTCTGTGATTCACAACAGATTTCAGAACAGGACTGTATTTAATCACTGAGACCTGTAGGCACACACCAACCATGTAAGTGACACCTCTCTGCTGGGGTCACATCTTTTACACAAAACATTTCCCTCTTTACTTGGTCCTAACCTAGCTTAGAATATTGTGGTAATGTGTAAATAAACCTCATATGAGATCAGTATTCTGCATGATAATGGAAAAACAAATGTATGCCTAATAATTATACAGGGAAAAGCCATGTCTCTGCCACCCATGTGCCTATGGTGCCTAATGATAAATCCAACCTTGGTTATGAAAAAATAGCTCATGTATGCCACACCTTTATAGAAGCCTGCCAGAATACAAATAGGAAATCCGAAAAAGTCAGCAATATCAGCTCCCACATTTCTACTTTGACGCTTCCTTTAATATTAGAAATACTAAAACAATGATTTTACACGCGGTAAAAATGCATTAATTTTAAATAGTACCCCAGTGCACCGTTCAGAAGAAACCAAATACAGCCGCACATCAAAACATACACGCTGAGGACTGTGGTGTGCTCTCTGTTCCCAACAAAAGGGTCATGTATGTTTTTGGTTTATTGTGGTGCATTGGTAGGTCATTCATAATAAAATGGACCATCTTATAGGATAAATTCACCTTTGGGAACAGGTTACGTTCCACCCGTTATTAGGGTGGAACGTGTAACATGTTCCCACTGCTTCAGCTGCCACCCGCTGCATATTCTCCCAGTGGCACCAGTACGGGGAGAAGTTCCCTGTACTAGCTGTCACTTTTTGAAAACAGTGTGGCCGTGCGGGGCTCCGCCCACATGCCTGCGTCATTCATACACATAGCTCTCCTGATATCCTTTGCAGCTGTCGGCTTGTTCAATGAACTACCACAGCACTGTGATCACTGTGGTAGTTTATCAATTCTTCCCATCAGAATGTATCAGCAGGTACATAGACAGGTCTACAGGAGAGCTGCATGGCATCCGCTGATCGCTGGTGCAATGCTTTACAGGCTCCTGAAACAAAAACAAATGAATGTAGTTTATTTAACTGCAAAAAAATGTGCATTTATTTATTTATAAGTGAACTTATCCTTTAATAAGGGGGGGGGGGGCTTAATCTGGGCTATAGCCCCGACTGGGCACCCAAAAAGCCCCAGGTCTCATAGTGCTCGTTTTTATATTATTAGCCCTGATCCTCTACTGCATCCACCGCACTAGTTGCTAGGATCACCTGCCGACTGGCATCTAGCAACCAGTGACATGACAACGTCGCAAGGAGAGACCAAGATGAGGTCTCAGTATTCAGAGCAGAGGAGGATTTAAATTCCTCCTCTGTAGGTCCACGCCTAGTGACTCAATTTTGGCTCCAGCTCCACCCACCTCTCTCCATCGTCTCCAGTGCCGCAAGGCTCAGAGCCTGAACCAAAGGGAAGGGAGCACAAGCACCGCATCGCACGTCCAGGAGGAGCCTGTCCAGTGCCCATCTGCACCTGCCTGAGATGAGGTGGCCTCGCCGCCCTGTGTGAAGTGCTGCTGGGGATGGAGGAGTTAACAACGCTTCTCCCAACTCTGCCCCATGCTGCCCACTACTACAGGGGGGTCATGTCCAGGCTTTGCGTTAGGCTGTACATACAATCTTTAGATGTGTGAAATAAGAATTCAGAAAGTGCTGATGGGATTGGAATGAAATATATTTTTAGGATATGACTGGGTGTGATTTGATTTTCAGATTATCTGAATGTATATGTACTGATCCAGGTCTCAGGGGCATTCTACGAATGGAGAGGGGGAGGGGCCCTCAGTACACCTGCATGCCAAGGTGTGAGCATACCCCATTGGTACACAACATTAAAAATCAATAAGTTCTTCACCACAAAAATTGTTAAACTTTTTCAGGTGTGCTATGAAAAATTTTAGATCTTTTTGGTGTGCCGCAAGACAAAAAAGTTTGAGAAACACTGCTTTAACACAATGGACATTAACACACTGCAACAAACCACATTAGAGTGAAAGGGTTTCTGAAAATAAAATTGATCTGTTTTTCCTTTTTCAGTTAGTGCTACAACACTCTGATCTTGCCTCCCATTGTTTGACTAAGTCCCTCTACTAGGTGTGAGCCATGTTTTATATATTCAGTTAAAGAATTTTTTTTTTGTGCTATTTGGTCACTTTCCCTGACAATGATAAAGTAAAACAGTTGGTACCTCTTTAAAGAAACCACATGTATATTATATTTGATCTATTCTGCTCTCCTGTATATTTCTTACCACCATAAGAATGTATGGAACTGTACAGCACAAAATAAATGTATCAGTTTAAGCAAATGTTATCTATTCTATCTAAACATACCTCTCTGTTTTATTGTTGTCTTTACTGTACTATATTTTCTATTATTTGTAAAATGTACCACCAAGGAAATGAACCATAACAAACAGACATGTTACACTCAATGGACATGTATTATATTTTATTGTAATATATGTATGTCTAGTTAATTTTTATTAATGCTATGTTAACTATTATTTTTTATATTTTGCCACCACAGGAATGTAAATTGACCTTTACAATAAAGAAACATTTTCCATTCTCAGCAATAAGTATGTATTTACTATAGCATGTCTCATGCAATGCTATATACTGCTGTGTGTCAATGGTATATCTCAGTATCACACAGCCTGCGTACATCTATACTCTAATGCAGCCCTTCTCACACTGTGAGGTGGGCTGAACCTGCTATCCACACTAGTGAGGCATAAGCATTTTTTTCTCCAAAATTAACTCTTTGTGAGATATTTATCCTTACAATTAAAACATAAAAGGTTTACAAAAAAACTAACTGCTTAGTATCATTAGAAGATCCATTTGTTGCCAATAACCTCATTTGTAACATGTAGGTATTTGTGTCCTGTACAAGGAAAAAAGCAAGTTACCATGCTGCTAAATTTGCAATTCCTTTACATCTATTATCAATCTGGTGGTCTTGAACTCCTTCTCCTTCTTAGCCATTTGTAATGTAGGAAAGATATTCTCAAACACACCCACTGCAGGTCTCTTGTCAACCTGATGTCTCAAAGTGGTTGCTTCATCTTGACTTTGGTGACACATTGTGCTGAGAGAGCAGGAGATGCACAGCATAAATTCAGACCACTGGCACACCCTATATGTGTAAGGAGTTCTTTGGCATATGACCACAGTGGATTTTATGGAACTTGGATTAAAATAAACCTATGCCAAGACAGCTATGGCTGACCTCCAAAAAAAAAAGCTAGTTTCCAGGCTGTCATGGTGGCTTTCTGACATCAATAACCTTAGTCACGGATTCAGAGTAAGCTTTTTACAGAGAGGTCAGAATTTTCGATCATGAAAAGTCACTGACTCGGTAGGGTGAGCACTAGTGCCAGACAACTAGCATTTGCATAAGGAGCAATCAGCAATGAAAGCCCACTTTTCCCTTAACACAGGTTTCCTTAAGGGTACCCCAATGCACATGCACAATATACACCAAAGCACAATGGGCACTGAACTGTGGTAAAAAAAAAAAAAAAACAAACAGGAGCGATCTTTCCTGCATTGGGGGCTCATCTGAAATGAATGGGCTGTGATAACGCAGTCCATCACAACGCACGATAAAGCATGCTTCAGCACACAGCCATATAAAGGCTCTTTGTTGTTACCTCTTTTTTATGTAACATCTCTCTAACAATCCCTAGATAGCAGCTGTGATAACTATGCGTCAAAATCAGCTTCACATCCTTTTACTACTTTCATCGATCCTTTCCCAATTGGAAAAAATATATCATTCCAATCAACCGGTAAAGAAAGGTCAATGTATTCCGACAGACTGAGCACAGATGAACCTTTAGAGGTAAAGTCTATTTTTACACAGGGGTTTCATAGTTGCTAACTGGGAATTGCTAGAGAGCTGTGACATTTAAGCTGTGGGTCACTTACAGGTAAAGTGAATGGGATTTTCAGCTTTACAGCTGCTGTAATGTTTCAAGGCTAGCATTAGCTGCTCAAAAATTGGTTTCGCATTCTGACTGTAACTGCTTTAAAGTGCCATCTCTCACACTGGAATTACTTTTATTTCACCATGTAAAAAACAGGAGAGGCTCAGTTGAGAATCTTAGCTGTAAACAGGCTGTACGCTACTTGCAAGAACTTAACATTTAGTAAAATGTAAAGACAATGTGTACTGTTTTAGACAGTATGCTGAATGAGAATGGTAATAAGATAATGTATTACACACAGAGACCTTCAATCATAACTTAGTTTATAACATTAAATGAGTGTCTTAACAGAAATGAGCACATTCCTGAGAAATATGGAACTTGAGGAATAGTTTATGAAAACATACATGGAGAATGAAAATGTGACCGTAGATGAATAACTACTCCTCTGAGCAAGATGGGCACTTTCACCATTTCAAGGCCATGTTCTGCCATGCTGAATCCCACTGAAAATCCTCAGATACTCTGCATGCATGAAGAGTGCAGCCATTTAATACACTGCCACATTAAAGTATTCATGTCGGGGCTACAAAAGAAATGCAGGTTGAAACATAAGCCCCTGTCTGATTGATACACTGAGGGAGATTTACTATGAGCTGTACACAGTATTTTCTTGAAACATATGCAGTTTGAAGACTTCTATTCATAGCTTTTAAAACTCGAGTAGTTTTTGTTTTAAGGCAGAGAGATTTGTAAAAACAAATGGAAGTTGCAGGATAAAAGAAGCTTTTAAATGGCTTATAATTGCTATAAAAATCCTCTAGCAGAGAAAACTTCATTGAATCCATTCTGTACAACTCTTTGTGAATCTCCCCCACTGCCGTAGACCATACACAGAGAAATCACTGAGATAACAAGAATCATTAACGGCTGCTGGACAAGCCAACCGCCCACTGTAATTCGGAGACGGAGGGTTAATTTAATTTCATTGATTGAAAGTTAAAAGGGTTGGTTAACAATGTTATTATGATTTCATAACACTCTCCTTTTCATAGAGGTGATATACAGTAAATGAACCTAATTCTCTTTATATGCTTTGACGGTGCTTTTCTAATTGGACTTTTAGCTCGGAAAAATAAAATGATAAAGGCTAAAAAAAAAAAAAAAAAAAAGGAGGACAACTACGTTTATAACGCAAGGTCTGATGTATGAACAAAAGTTGTAATTATAGCAACTGTTTGTGTGTTCTTCTTTGAATCTGTATTAAAGGAAACCTTTACTGAGATAACTATAAAGGCTGCCACTGCTGATCTGTCCTGAAAATACTTGGCTATTATGTGGATCCAGTGGCGTCATGAAATCAGAACAAGTTTACATATAAGACTTCTCTTGCAGCATACTTGTTCTAGGTCAGTGACTGAGAAAGCATTGAAGCTAGAGGCAGTCAGACAACTAGTTAGTTAGGTTAGCAGTGGCAGCCCCATATTTCCATAAACGTTAAAAAACAAACGATAGATGGAATCTGTATTCCCTGGATGGAAAGCATAGTTGGGCGGCACAATGGTGTAGTGGATAGCACTTTCGCCTAGCAGCAAAAGGGTCACTGGTTCGAATCCCAACCACGACACTACCTGCCTGGAGTTTGCATGTTCTCCCTGTGCCTGCGTGGGTTTCCTCCCACACTCCAAAGATATGCTGGTAGGTTAATTGGATCCTGTCTAAATTGGCCCTAGTATGTATGAATGTGAGTTAGGGTCCTTAGATTGTAAGCTCCTTGAGGGTAGGGACTGATGTGAATGTACAATGTATATGTAAAGAGCTGCGTAAACTGACGGCGCTATATAAGTGCCTGAAATAAAAATAAAAATAGTTCTTCAGGTTGAATTATGTTATATGAAACATATTTAAGTGATCAAAGATTTTTGAAAAGGTAACCCACCCAAGACAGATTTCTCCACTTTGAAGCCCCTTTCACACGAGCGTTCTGATCAGGTCCGCCTGTCAGTTTCTCAGGCGGACCCGATCGGACCCTCCAGTCTCCTCTATGGACACATGTCCGCTGACATCTGATCCAATCCTGTCCGCCAAAAACAGATGGTGGTCCTGGTCTGTCTGGCGGTTTGGACTAGATGGAAACTAACAGGTGGTCCATTTCCATCCGACTGCCCTATAGAGGATCACTCTGCATAGCGGAGCAGACACGGACCTGTCATCCGCCTGCTCAGTGGGGATCAGCGGAGAGATCCCCTATGAGCAAGTGGATTCTGCTTCACAAAGGCACCCATGTGAAAGTGACCAAAGTAAAGTAGAGCAGGATCCCATATCTTCCTTGGTCTTCATTGTTGTCCAGGACTTTGGTGTATGAAAGTCCCCCCACCCCACCAGTGACAGGCCAAGCCTGGCATTTCAGTTGAGCGAAGGATGACACCAATTTCGTTGAGCTCTTTATATGTTCTAATTAGGAATCCATTAAAGCAGAGTTCCAGCCGTTTCTCTGTTTATTAAAAGTCAGCAGCTACAAAAAGTGTAGCTGCTGACTTTTAATAAACACACAAACTCACCTGTCCCACGATCCAGCAATCCCACGGCCGCCCGAAGCCTCGGTTCTCCCCCGTCTCTCCCTGCTGCCAGCATCACTAGTGTGGGCACTTGGCTGTGACAGCTTGCGGCTTCACAGATGAGTGTGAGTCATGCTGCGCCTCCTGAATGGCCGGGCAATTTTCTGGGACCTGTGACGTGTTCCAGAAGATTGCAGGGAGGGAGGGGAGAGAACTTCTGCTCGAGTAGCCTACGCAAGCCAAGCAGAAGTGGGAGCTGGGTACATGTCAAAACTAAGTACCCCCCCCAAAAAAATGGCATGCCAAATATGGCATGTCAGTGGGTCAGGAGTCCTTAAAGCGGAAGTTCCACTTTTGGGTGGAACTCTGCTTTAAGAGACTAGTGACCCAGCATTTCTACATCGTGAGCTTTCTAGTGGATCTGTTCTACTCTACTCATAACAAACATAGGTTTTGGCCAGATTTTCTATTTAATATGATTAGCTTGTGCCGCCAGTCTCTATTAAACAGATGTTTAAAATATATTCTGCACTCACTTGCATCTGGTATGCACAAATTATAATAAAAAATACAATACATAATGTATATTTATACCCTAATTTTTGCATCAAATAAATAAGTGTGAAATACGCTTAAATAATTTAATGAGTGCAAAACAGCATCACAATATTGCTATTTAGATATTCTGAATTTTGCTCATGCAATCTTGCTTTAGCCGGTCCCTCAGTATTATTGCAATGGAGCCCTTTTACATCTAAATGTACATTATTATTATTGTACAGAATTTATATAGCATCAACAGGTTGCGCAGCGCTTTACAACATGGGGACAGACAGTACAATTACAATACAAATCAATACAGGAGGAATCAGGGGGCCCTGCTCGTACATGCCGTAATACCAGCTTTTCTGCACATATAGGCTGCAACTCCAAAAACAAAGGTGCTTTTCTATAACCCAGTATCTGGGTCCAAAATGTTCACCACAAATCCACACATTTATTTTATATTATTGGTATCTAACCCAATTATACTTTTAATTATTTACTTTAAATGTATAGCATTTAATTTGGAATGGTATATTCCACCTTAGTGGGATAATAATGATATGGTTAATAAGGTAGATGACCTCTTTTCACTTTATATCTCATTACAGCGGCCACATGTTTAACAAAGGCACCAAAAATCTGTTTTCTACTGGGTTTTTTTTATTCCCAGAAGCAAGTCCTGAAAGACAGCGCCACAAAACCCCAGAATTCCATTATCATAATAATAAGAGATCTTCCAATGCGGCAGCTTCTGGAAAATGATCTGCGTTTGTGATAATAGCCAGTTTACACCCTGCATAATGCATTAGAAGAGGCATCATTAATTTAATGAGAAAGGAGTAGGTTTAGACAATACTCAGACTATGAAGACAGCTGAGGAGCTCTGGCAATTCATCTTTAGCAAGATCCTCATCTCACCAAGGTTACCTTGTACCGTACCAGCATCGAGTCACACAATCCTCACCTTAATTCAGCCAGCTACTTACCTTTCCTAACAGCACTGATGGGTTTCTTTTCAGCACATTCAGACCTATAGCTATATAGCCGGAGACACAGGATTATCTTCGTGCAGCGCTATCCAGCAGAAACCAGCAGCTGTTACTCTGAATTATAAAACATTTCTGTAAAAGGCAACACTCATAATGCAAAGCTTTAGCTGAAACATGTTCAGGCTGTAAGCTGTGCTATGAACTCTTTTTCTATTCAGTATGCTAATAAATTAGGTTACCACTGTAAGATTTTTTTTTTTATATCAAAATGTAAATATCAATGTAAACATCCTCATACCTGCTCAACAGGTAGATATATATCGGACATTGTATTTACATTTGTTATAAAAAAAATAAATAAGTCTATTTTAAGGGAATTCTGTCACAACAGGAATACAAAGGCTGCTAAGAATGACCTCCCTCCAAAAAAATATGAGATTTCTGGCGCCTGTAGCTTCAATACTTTGAGTCACTGACTCAGTAAATAATGAAATCAAAGGCTTAGCAAGACAGTCAGGCAACTTTCATATCAGGAGAGATCAGCAAAGGGAGCTAATATACTGTATTTGCCAGTTTACAACCTCCTATGCATGTACTGCTACTCTCCAAAACTTGCTGACAGCCACCCTGTGTATGACCTGAGATGACTCAGCCGAATCAGGTTGTATGATTACTAATAATGCTCAAAATGTAAGGACAGAGGAGAAGTACTACTAATGGCAGACAAATCAACACAAGGAACAAGTCCTACTGACTGTAAGTTATGTTCTTTTGTGCTGATTTTTCTATTTTTGATTTTGGCTGCACTTAGGCTTATAGCTGTGCCCTTCTGTGTTCTTAACTCCAGAGTAATGCCTGCACTATACATCAACGGCTTTCTTGTAGGCTCAGCTTTCCTTTCTGGTATGGGAAGTGTTTGTAAAGGCTGAAGCTTTTTTTTTACCTTCATGCATTCTATGCATGAAGATAAAAAAAATCTTCTCTGTGTAGCAACCCCTTCAGCCCCCTAATACTTACCTGAGCCTGATCTTCCTCCAGCAATGTGCATGAGAGCCTTGGCTGTCCGAGGGCTCTCCCTCTTCATTGGCTAAGGCAGCAGCCAGTGAGCCAATGAGGAGAGAGAGGGGATGGGGCCAAGCGGTGGCTGTGTGTGTGAATGGACATGCAGAGCCGTGGCTCAGGAACAAGCCTGCTTGGGTGCCCCCATAGCAAGCCACTTGCATAGCAAGGCGCACTTGGCAGGAGGGAGGTGCCAGAAGCTCCAGCAGGGGACCCTAGAAGTGGAGAATTGGGGCTGGCTCTGGGCAGCGTGGGGGGGCGGGACAGCAGGGGTGATTAGAGTGTGTCCGAGCACACCCTGTGCGGGTGCCTATAGGTCTAAATCAGGGATATGCAATTGGCGGAGCTTCAGCTGTTGCAGAACTACAAGTCCCATGAGGCACAGCAAGACTCTGACAGCAACAAGCATGACACCCAGAGGCAGAGGCATGATGGGACTTGTAGTTTTGCAACAGGTGGAGGTCCGTTAATTGCATATCCCTGGTCTAAATGCTGTGTCCGGGTTTCAGGCGGTCTGAAACCCAGTGACTATTCAAAACCTGGACTGTCCAAGAGAATACCAGATGGATGGCAACCCTAACATAGCCCCACCTTTCCATCCTAAAAAGGCACCATAAGCACAGGTGGTGTGTGTTCCTCTAACCTATGTGCAGCAGAAAGGGTGTACTAAGCTTGCTCCCTAAGCAGATCTCCACTCATAAAACCGTTGGGGCATACAGATTTAAAAGACGTTTAAACTTCCCTACATGTACTTCTTTCCTCCTGGGCATGTTGTCAGCTGCACAGTGCCTAATCAAAAATAACAGGTGTCAGGTTAGTGTTATATCTAGCCAAATAAAGAGGTAGGGGAAGCACAGGAAACAAAAAGTAGAACAGAAGCAAAAAATATAAGATGAAGAGTGTGGACTTTTAGGCCTCATACACACGGACGTTTCTAAAAAAATAAACAAAACGTCGGGCCCGACGTCAAGGAAAAAAAGTCGGCGTTTTTCGGCGTTATGCATTGGCGTTTTTGAGCGTTAGTGAGCGTCGGCGTCAATAGGCGTTTTTTAAAAAAAATCATCCCTCTGCTATTATTCAACCTAAAAACGTCGGCGTCAAAAAACGCCGGAAAACGCCAGTATAATAATAGGTGGCGTTTGTTGGCATATTGTGGCGTATTGTGGCGTCGGCGTCAAAAAATGCCAAAACGTTATAGCCTCAGAACGCGATGGCTGTGGGTTCTAGTTTCAGCTCACTAACGCCGACGTCATCTACAGCTCAAAAACGCCGACGTTTTTATGGGGCCATTGACTTACATGGAGAGCTGCAAAAAACGCCAGAAAACGCCGGCGTCAAAAAACGTCCGTGTGTATGAGGCCTTACAGAGACTGATTGCACTGTCCTTCGGGCTGCAGGGATCAAAAGCATAAGTTACCTGTAATGGTGTGTATGTCCTGCATGCTGCTGCTTCAGGTAAAAATCTTTCTATACTGCCTGAAGCCACAAACGTATGGTGCTGCAGCGTTTAACAGCAGTGGCTGCGAGTGTTAAAGAACTGCACCGCTCATCCACACCATCCAGCTCTCTGCTATGTTCTGTGAACAGGCAAGTGAGATCCTGTCATTCATCAGTCTCTCCTCTATTTGCAAAACATGAGGCATTGTGGGACAATAATAGTACGAAGTCTGACTGGTGGAGGGGGCAGAAATGTCTTCACTCTCGCAGCTGCTGTTTTTAACTTCTGCAGAACTGGAAGGTTCCAACTCTAGAAAGTATCCGGCATGAAGGAAGGATTATTACATAAAGCAGCAGCCTGCAGAACAGGGGATAAGGAATGTGTTGGGCGCTGCATCTAAAAGAAGTAATAAAAATCAGCTTTAAACAAAATTACTAGACAAATTGTTAGCTGTATGTAAAAATATCTCCCGTATAGTAAACACTTTAAACCAAATATCTCTGCAAACTTTGAGAAATGTTCTAACTTGTAACTATTAATATCTCTTCTATACATATCTAGTTATATTTTCAGTTTTCTGATTTCCTTAGCTAAAAAAAAAGATAAAAAATTCCACCAAAGGGGCTTACTTTCTGCAGTATCTTATTCTGCCATTGCCTCTGCTCTTCTCTTGCTTGAGATAACAATATTATAACAGAAGATGGTTCAAGGACTTGGAGAGGTCTCTGAAGACGAACATGAAACAACTATGACTGCTCAGGAAAACTTGCCGCTTATAGTGAAATGTCAGGAGATGTGTGGAATTTCTCTGCTTTATTTATTGGAGAATTCCATGCTGTACACTTGCAGGCTTATACAGGAAGGCAAGGAACAAAGCACAGAAATGCTGCACCGCAAGAGATGGGAACTGGTCTTTCACTGATCTGACTTGCAATCTGTTGTGGCCTTCACCACTGCACTGCCTAATTGCAAACTGTATCATGCTGCTGTTTCGATCCATCCTGCTACTTTTTCTTTACAGTGAAGTCTATGAAAAGTTGATGCAAAAGAAAAAAAGTCAGGTATCATTCTGCTTACATCTGCCTTCAATCGGGTTTTCATTGGGATTCTAGAAACATAAACTGGAAATGCAATGAAAAGTGCAAGCACTGTTTCATAAAAGTAAAATTGGATTACAAAAAAGATGAAATTAAGAAAAACTTAAACTAAATACTGTATGTCACTGATATGAATGCTGTTGTAGTTCTTTTCCTTGCAAAGTGACTAATGTTGTGGATTACTAAAATATAAATCATTTTCTGATATTAATTATATATATATATACACACACACAGTATCTCACAAAAGTGAGTACACCCTCACATTTTTGTAAATATTTTATTCTATCTTTTCATGTGACAACACTGAAGAAATGACACTTTGCTACAATGTAAAGTAGTGAGTGTACAGCTTGTATAACAGTGTAAATTTGCTGTCCCCTCAAAATAACTCAACACACAGCCATTAATGTCTAAACCACTGGCAACAAAAGCGAGTACACCCCTAAGTGAAAATGTCCTAATTGGGCCCAATTAGCTATTTTCCCTCCCCAGTGTCATGTGACTTGTTAGTGTTACAAGGTCTCAGGTGTGAATGGGGAGCAGGTGTGTTAAATTTGGTGTTATCGCTCTCGCTCTCTCATACTGGTGCCTGGAAGTTAAACATGGTACCTCATGGCAAAGAACTCTCTGAGGATCTGAAAAAAGAATTGTTGCTCTACATAAAGATAGATTAGGCTATAATAAGATTGCCAAGACCCTGAAACTGAGCTGCAGCATGGTTGTCAAGACCATACAGCAGTTTATCAGGACAAGTTCCACTCAGAACAGGCCTCTCTATGGTCAACCAAAGAAGTTGAGTGCACATGCTGAGCATCATATCCAGAGGTTGGCTTTGGGAAACAGGTGTATGAGTGCTGCCAGCATTGCTGCAGAGGTTGAAGGGGGGTCTGCCTGTCAGTGCTCAAGCCATACGCCTCACACTGCATCAAATTGGTCTGCATGGCTGTCATCCCAGAAGGAAGCCTCTTTTAAAGATGATGCACAAAAAAAGAAAGTACGCAAACAGTTTGCTGAAGACAAGCAGAATAAGGACATGGATTACTGGAACCATGTCCTGTGGTCTGATGAGACCAAGATAAACGTATTTGGTTCAGATGGTGTCAAGCGTGTGTGGCGGCATCCAGGTGAGGAGTACAAAGACAAGTGTGCCCTGCCTACAGTCAAGCATGGTGGTGGGAGTGTCATGGTCCATGGCTGCATGAGTGCTGCCGGCACTGGGGAGCTACAGGTCATTGAGGGAACCATGAATGCCAACATGTACTGTGACATACCGAAGCACAGCATGATCCCTTCCCTTCAGAGACTGGGCAGCAGAGCAGTATTCCAACATGATAATGACCCCAAACACACTTCCAAGACGACCACTGTCTTGCTAAAGAAGCTGAAGGTAAAAGTGATGGACTGGCCAAGCATGACTCCAGACCTAAAACCTATTGAGCATCTGTGGGGCATCCTCAGACTGAAGGTGGGTGAGTGCAAGGTCTCTAGCATCCGCCAGCTCCATGACTCCGTCGTCATGGAGGAGTGGAAGAGGACTCCAGTGGCAACCTGTGAAGCTCTGGTGAACTCCATGCCCAAGAGGGTTAAGGCAGTGCTGGAAAATAATGGTGGACACACAAAATATTGACACTTTGGGCCCAATTTGGACATTTTCACTTAGGGGTGTACTCACTTTTGTTGTCAGCAGTTTAGACATTAATGACTATGTGTTGAGTTATTTTGAGGGGACAGCAAATTTACACTGTTATACAAGCTGTACACTCACTACTTTACATTGTAGCAAAGTGTAATTTCTTCAGTGTTGTCACATGAAAAGATATAATAAAATATTTACAAAAATGTGAAGGGTGTACTCACTTTTGTGAGATACCGTGTTTATATATATATATATATATATATATATATATATATATATATATATATATATATATATACACACACACACATATATTAAACACAAAAAGATAAAAAATGATTCAACTTGCGTTTTTGCTTTTGTTCCCCTTCTTCTGATAGCATATAAACACCTGAGTGCAAATACTACTACACATACATTCAACGACTATGGAGGCTCTCAAAATTTAGGCCTCATACACACGGGCTTATGAAAAAAAATAAGCAAAACGTTGGGCCCGACGTCAGGGAAAAATCTGCGTTTTTTTCAACGTTTTGCATCGGTGTTAATGAGCGTCAGCGTCAATAGGCTTTTTTAAAAGAAAACATTCCTCTGCTATTTTTTAACCTGAAAACACCGGTGTCAAAAACGCCAGTTAACGTTGGTACGGCGTTAGTGAGCGTTTGCCGCGACGGCGTCAAAAACGCCAAAATGTTACAGCCTCGGAACTCGCTAGCCGTGGGTTCTACTTTCAGCTCGCTGACGCCCTCTACAGCTCAAAAACTTTGGCGTTTTTAATGGGGTCATTGAATAACACAGAGAGCTGTAAAAAACGCCCGTGTTTATAAGGCCTTATAGTTAGGACAGCAGAGAATACTAGAATGCCTTGTTGTGGCCTCTGCAGCTTATGCATGCATTTGCAAATGTGTGCAAACTAAACCACTGTTTGACAGGAAAATTCAGTTTGTTGCAGGCTGGGAATTTCTCTTTGTTTTTGTCTGACATGCATTGCCCTTCCATGTGCTCCTTGCTGTTAAGGCCAGTTATAGGTTGGGGCAGTTGCCGTTTGTTTTTAACTGTGTACACATACCCTGGGCAGGTTATAGATAGGGGAAAATATGTAAGATATCTGAGAAAACAATACTCTCATCCAAGGGGTATAGTATGGAAAACACGTTTTTTGCCTTGGTTTCCCAAAGCATGTTACTAAACCCACCGGCTGTACATGTCAATGTTGTTGCTGCTGATGACCAAAGTTGGCCATACACCAGTAGAATTTAGTTAAAACAGTTTTGTTTTCTGAATGTTCATTTGGTTTTTTAATTTTCAATGGGTTCAAATCTTTTAACCATAGTGACAAAAAAAAAAAAATCAAAGGAGCAGGATGAAAATGTTTTATCAAACAAATGAAATTATAACAGTGAATGTGGGTTTTTTTGGGGGGAGGGAAATTCCATTCATTCAAAAATCAAATGTGTAAAGCAAATTACATTTTCAAATACTTTTGAATGATATTTGTCAAGTCATTACTTACGAATGTACTGATGAGATCTTTTGTATGACTGTTCATATAATCTACTAGGATATGGCAAGCTTTAGTTTGGACTAATGTTTGAAATTAGGTTGGGAAAAAATGCTGACCAGTATCAGAGGTATGTTCTTCCAAACACTTGAAAGGAAATGTCTAATGTACAATATCGAATTCTCTCAGCTCCAGTGACCATTCAGTAACATCATCTGGAGGATGGTACACTGGCCATGTTGGGAATGGGAATGAAGGGCATGCATGACATTACACCACAGGACACAGGAAGGAAGGTCACTCTGCAGGCAAGTACCTGGTCAAGATAATATAGTGAATGCCTCTATAGCTAAAGAAATGTTGCGGGAAGTACGTGTCCCACAAATCATGATTTTCAACAGCATAGCTAGTTAATGATCAAAGTTTGTGAAACTCTGCTTTTGAGGTCTGTTTTTTGTACACTGTATTTTAGTATATAAAATAAAATGGGCCCACAAGGCTAAAACGCATTGAGATCTGCTGTCCGGATATTGTGTCTTTTATGGAGAATCAATCAATTTTGAAGATTTTTAAGAGCAAGCAAGGCGTTTCTGATCATCTCTCTTCACATTCTAGTATGTGCCGTATATGTCCAAGCCAATTTGTGGACTCACACCCAAAGATTTCTAGAGTCCTGTCACCATCCCCCTCATTGTATTACAACTCAAGCAGGGCTGCTTTAATGCTCTCTAAGTTGCATTGAAACTTCCCAGCACCATCAGAACGTAGATAAGCACAGGTGAAAAAACAAGTCCCATTCCACTGAATTGGCCTGCATTCAGCAGGGCCAGTGTACACCACATACAGAAAGCAACGGAACCACCCAGTACGTCATTTTGTATTTTGGACCTTGGTAATGGAGGTTGCTGTGGCACAAATACAACAAGGTCTTGTGTGACCCTAATAACTTCTATGGTTCAATAAACCTGCACCGGTAGGCAGAACTAATGTATGCTTGCATGCTTCATAGCAAGCACACTGCTGGTAGGCTTCAATGAATTCTGAACAACATGGTACAAATCTGCTTGAGCTCCTCTCAGCAGGGTATGCTGACGGGGTTTTGCTTCTCCACCAACACTCATCTGCCTGTAGCTATAAAATAATCCCTATGTATAGCTGTATCCAAGAGAGACAGAAAAGCAAAGCACATAACTCAGTCAGATAACACAAACACATCTATGAACAGACCTAAGAAAACAAAACTTAATTTAAACACTGCTGGAATCCAATAATGATCTGAAAGTGGAAATATGTGTGGGGGCTGGGAGATAAAATCAAAGCGGAATAAGGTCACTGACCCAACATTTTCACCAACAGCATTATGAGTGTTCCCATTTAATTAGACAAGTTACACCAGTTAGTATTACCACACACCCTTCATGACTGCTGTTAGTAACAGATCCTGTACACACAATGATTCTTTTTTTAAAGGACAGAATAATTATCAATTGAAAGAAAGTAGCTGTGAAAACTGAAAAGACTTTGGGGTTGATTTACTAAAATCAAATAGAATGTGCACTTTGCAAGCGCAGTTGCACTCTGCGAGAGCATTTGCTCCAGAGCTTAGTAAATGAGTAAAAGCTCTACTGACTTCCATCATCCATTCATGTAAGCAAAAATGCTGTTCTTTTTTTTTATTGCCCTTGTATGTGAGTGGGTATTCTTTGCAAAGTGAAGCTTCACCACATTTACTGATCTAAGTTCTGAAGTAAATTCCCTTGCAGAGTGCAACTGCACTTGCAAAGTGCACAGCCTACTTGCCCTTAGAAAAACAACCCCTTTGCCCCTACACACACAGCTACTATGTCACGCCAGGACATGTTCCTCCCAGTTTAGAATAGCTTTCATAGCGGGGGGGGGGGTGACTACCACATAAAGTGAGTGGGCCAGCATTACAACCCAAAAGTTGCAAACTACATGTCCAAATAACTAAGGCAAGGTAAGTGAATCCAATTTAGGGTAATCTTACAACTACCACTGAATTGTCCATTGATTACACGTTATCAAAATTACTGCTGGAGGGATGAGACTGCCTTGCTTGGCTCTGTCATATCAGCAAGAGAGGTCAGGGTTTCTGGCGTGATCATCTTTCCACTGAGATACATCAAACTCCCAGTATCTACACAAAACTGAAACATCAGGTGTTAGCTAGATGACACTTTTAAACCAATGTGTGTACTGGTACCATTAGAAGTAATAAAATCCCACTCACCGTGATAAGGTCATGCTAGGCATGTCAGCCTATAGGCAAAATACCAGTTACCTTATTTTTAGTGGAAAACATTAAGATGTCATGCAGCAGTCTCTGCAGAGCACCCACAATACATGCCACCAAAATGCTAAAAATTACCCGTTTTATAGGAGTTGTTTCAAGAAGGCTAAGCCCTCAGAGGCGGCCTTTATC
The DNA here is from genome assembly GCA_018402905.1 of Glandirana rugosa. Classification (NCBI taxonomy): domain Eukaryota; kingdom Metazoa; phylum Chordata; class Amphibia; order Anura; family Ranidae; genus Glandirana; species Glandirana rugosa. The sequence continues at coordinate 104,934 of BLSH010303093.1, read as the reverse complement.
AAAGCATATCCTCTGAGTAACCTCCCCAGTCTTCATTCTGGCTCTACAAATATAAAGTCACAAGGTGAAAAATGTGGTTTCTTTAGAGATTACTATCCATCTCTTTTAAACGTTCTTGATAATATATGTGCATATTAATAGATTACTGAGCAAATTCTTTCTCTTGTGACAATAGCAAAGCATAGCTACCCTTGGGGTAACTAAATAATAAGAGGAGAACTCTTCTTTCCACCAGGCTCAATAGATGCAGTTGACCATCTGGCACCATTTCCAAATTAATTCCTCAATATCTCAGCTACAGTTATTGTCCCTCCTTTGATTTAGTTTCCACCTCTTTACTAGAAATGTATTCTAAACAGCTCACATTTGTTCTAAAGTCCAATCAAAAGATTGGATATGTAGCCAGCTAAACTACTTTGCTGTCACTTCAACAAATCCTTATGTGCAAATGTGATGCCACCTTCACTTATTTTGGTTGAAGTATCATTAGCAAAGAATGCTCTGCGAAGACTCATGGAACCCCTGCCATGGACACTGTTGCTTGTATAATAGGCCCCTTGCACACGGGCATCATAATTTACTGATGTTCACTCAGGAACTTGTTGAAAGTCCCTGAGTAAAAAACTGTGTGTAAAGACCTTGAGTAATGTTAAGTATAGGCGTGTAAGGGTGCATGAGCAAATAGATGAGTGAAATTCTTCTTCATTGCCAGTGTTGTAATATACTTATACTCGCATACACATGCTTATAGACTCGTAAACACGCATATGCTCGTAAATGACTGCACTCAAATGTAACATTTTCTATTTTTGTTTTATGGTTCTGTACTCAACGCTGTATTACTGATCTTTACTCAGCTGTGTGTATTGCTCCATAGACAACAATGCATCTCATTTCAACTCAGTAAAAAAATGGTGTTTCTACTCCCATGTGCAAGAGGCCTTATACTATAGACTCCAAGTGTAAAAACTTGTGCTGGCATGTTCAGCCACCATAAGTATTCACCCCCCTTGTTATTCTTGTTTTGTTGCATTACAACCCCCCTTCCAAAAGTCAATACTTAGTAGAGCCACCATTTGTTGCAATTACAGCGGCAAGTCTCTTGGGATATGTCTTTGTTAGGTTAGCGCATCTAACCACTGGGATTTGTGTCCTCTCTAAGTCATGCCACAGATTCTCCATTGGAATGAGGTTTGGGCTTTGACTAGGCCATTCCAAGACATTAATGTGAATACTTTTGCAGGGAACTGTATCTATGGCTCTCTTTTGACACACAGGTTTCCCCAAATGGAATCATATAAGATATAGCGTGATAACTAACTGAACTCCAAAAGCTTTTTAAAGCTCTTTAAAAGAAAAAGTCCCTCCCAGCAACATAACCACCACACCTCCCCCCCCCCCAGCAGCAATAGATCATCCACCAGCAATAATAAATCCCTCAGATTTTTTTTTTTCAAAGAACAATTAAATTAATTAACTAATTCTTAAAGAACAGGGTATTTTCCTGAAATAATTAAACAAGCACCATATTAAGGAAGAAGCCAATATAATTTATCACAGAAATAGGATGACTTTCCAGAGGTGACATTTTCAATCTTGGCAAAATGAACTTATGATTTGCTCATATATGCAATTATTTGCAGAATAATTAACAAAAATAAATAATTTCGTTACCGGTGCTAACTTGCTTATTTTCCACTCTCTATGGGTGTCACTGCCTCACTGGCCAAACCAGAGAGATATTGCTTCACCAGCCAAGGAGCAACTTCCACTAGGTAAAGTTGACTCGGCCACAAGCGTGTCTTAAACCAAAACCTAGTGTCTCGTTTTGCATGGAGTGTGGAAGGGTTGGAGTCTCAGACAAGTATTCCTCCTAAAAGGAACATTCTGTTTGTCCTGGTGACCATTTTTACAGGGAGTGAAAGTGAAAAAATAAAATCAAGCCATCGTTAGAACATTTATAGAGAATAGAGAAAAGGGAGTTAGCAAAATCTTCCAATAGGGGCACCTGTCTGAGAGGGCATTTTCCTCACTAAAAATATTTCCTCTTACTTCCTGTTGTGTCTTTAGGGCAAGAAATAACAAGAAATCAATCTAACAGGCTTAGATATCCCCCTACTCTAACCCAAGCAAAGGAATGGGTTTTGACTCTAATGAATTAACACCAAAGGCTGTATATTTTGTCTTTATTATTATTATAATGCAGGATTTATAAAACACCAACAGTTAGCACAGTTCTTAAAAAAATGGAGGGAGACTGTACAGTTACAATATAAGAGGGATCAAGGGCCCTGCTTATTAGAGCTTACAAAGCTGGTCATACACTGTGAGCATTTTGGTTGGTTTGCCCTGCTGGCCCCACTTCTTTCAACAAAGTCAATCTTTCCTACCATTTTGGTCAAAGAATCCCAATGGAGAATTTGGATAAACAGCCAGCTGTCATAATGCAATAGCCAGAGCAGGAGATTAATTCACCCGTGCTGTATAGCGTGGATGGAGAAAACTGTTAGTCTTTTCCCTTTAGCCTCTGAGCTGCATTTAAAAAAATAAAAAAAAATCTGTGTATGGCCAGCTTAAGTTTAATTAACCCCAGCAGGTCCAATTTGGCCCATTAGTGCTTATTTGGGAAGCTATACTTGAATAATTCTTATACTTCACAATTTAATGAAAAGCCGTTATCAAAGTTATCATATTTTCTTCCTACTCAACACTGCTGGCACTAGTTTTGCTATCTGAAATGACTAAAAGCATTTTGTTCTGGGAAATCAAACGTCATACATTTCATTAAAGGCAAAAAAGTAAAAACTCTAATGAAAAGGGGCAAATGGTAATGATAATGTACAAAGGTATGATAACCAAGAGCTACCATTATTTTAATTGAAGGTATATAGAAAGAAAAAGTACAGTCTTTTTATTTGTTTTAGATAAAAATGTGACTGCAACCAACTTAATGTAAATATTCTTACTGCAATACATTTTTAAAACACGTAGTTTGCAAATACTGTATACAGGTGTATAGTTGGACAGCCACATTTGTCCATTGCATCAAGCAGGCTGTACCTCTTGCTTCCTAATGTTACACAGTGATTGTATTTACTGTCATGTAATGTTAAACTGACCGAAAAGTAAGGATCGCTCTTTGGCTAATTGTATCCCTTCAGCTGGAATGCTGACCACTGTTTGTGATATACAGGTAGTCAGCGAAGGGGTCATCTGTACAATAATTAATATATAAAACAGAGAGAATCATAACGCTAAAATGTGTAGTTGCAACACTCACACAATAAACTTTTAATCTAATTGGTTGCTGCAGGTTTCTGAACTTACTAGATATTAACCTTTAAACATGTATTAGGCACTTAGCATTTATAATGCAATGTAGAGAAAAACATTATCTTCAGTATTCATAATTAAATACAATAAATGTTGCTGGAATGCATGTAAACATGTCTCTGTATAATGTAATCAATAATAGTTTTTCTGCCCCAGTATTTTAGAACGAACTATGTAAATTAATAGTTTTTCTGCCCCATTTATTTATAATGTAACAAAAAAAAATAGGTCAAGTCAAAAGCACTTTAGTCCTACACTGACAGGAGGTAAATGCTCTTTCTTTCATCTTCAACTACAGATAATTCCACCGTACTTGCACACATATGGGAGCTAAATGCACTGCACTCACCAACCAATGGGAGCTAAGTGAATTCTAAATCTACACCAATGGCTGTTAAGTAAACTGTGATCCTATGGGATGTAACTATCCTATAATCCAAGACTGAGACTCTACGTGCAGTGTATACCTTGGCTCCCATTGGTCTAGAAGGGAAGTACACTCGGCTCCAAAGTGCACTGTACTGGTAGACCAACAGGAGCTAAGTGCACTATACTTCTAGACCAGTGGCAGCCAAGGGCACTGTACTTCTCCAGCAATGAGCGCCAAATGCACTGTACTTCTACACAATGAATGCCAAGTGCACTGTACTTCTACAGCAATGAATGCCAAGAGCACTGTACTTCTACACAATGAATGCCAAGTGCACTGTACTTCTACAGCAATGAATGCCAAGAGCACTGTACTTCTACAGCAATGAATGCCAAGAGCACTGTACTTCTACAGCAATGAATGCCAAGAGCACTGTACTTCTACAGCAATGAGTGCCAAGTACACTGTAGTTCTCCAGCAATGAGTGCCATGTGCACTGTACTTCTACAGCAATGAGTTCCAAGTGCACTGTACTTCTACAGCAATGAGTTCCAAGTGCACTGTACTTCTACAGCAATGAGTGCCAAGCGTGCTGTACTTCTACAGCAATGAGTGCCAAGAGCACTGTACTTCTCCAGCAATGAGTGCCATGTGCCCTGTACTTCTACAGCAATGAGTGCTAAGTGCACTGTACTTCTCCAGCAATGAGAGCCATGTGCACTGTACTTCTACAGCAATGAGTGCCAAGTGCACTGTACTTCTCCAGCAATGAGTGCCCAGTGCACTGTACGTCTCCAGCAATGAGTGCCAAGTGCACTGTATGTCTCCAGCAATGAGTGCCAAGTGCACTGTATGTCTCCAGCAATGAGTGCCAAGTGCACTGTACTTCTACAGCAATGAGTGCCAAGTGCACTGTACTTCTCCAGCAATGAGTGCCATGTGCACTGTACTTCTATAGCAATGAGTTCCAAGCGTGCTGTACTTCTACAGCAATGAGTGCCAAGCGTGCTGTACTTCTACAGCAATGAGTGTCAAATGCACTGTACTTCTACAGCAATGAGTGCCATGTGCACTGTACTTCTCCAGCAATGAGTGCCAAGTGCACTGTACGTCTCCAGCAATGAGTGCCAAGTGCACTGTACTTCTACAGCAGTGAGTGCCAAGTGCACTATACTTCTCCAGCAATGAGTGCCATGTGCACTGTATTTCTACAGCAATGAGTTCCAAGTGCACTGTACTTCTACAGCAATGTGTGCCAAGCATGCTGTACTTCTACAGCAATGAGTGCCAAGTGCACTGTACTTCTCCAGCAATGAGTGTCATGTGCAATGTAGTTCTACAGCAATGAGTTCCAAGTACACTGTACTTCTACAGCAATGAGTTCCAAGTACACTGTACTTCTACAGCAATGAGTTCCAAGTACACTGTACTTCTACAGCAATGAATGCCATGTGCATTGTACTTCTCCAGCAACGAGTGCCAAGTGCACTGTACTTCTACAGTAATGCCCTGTACTTCTACAGCAATGAGTGCCAAGTGCCCTGCACTTCTACAGCAATGAGTGCCAAGTGCACTGTTCTTCTACAGCAATGAGTGCCATGTCCACTGTACTTCTACAGCAATGGGTGCCATGTGCACTGTACTTCTACAGCAATGGGTGCCATGTGCACTGTACTTCTACAGCAATGAGTGCCAAGTGCCCTGTACTTCTACAGCAATGAGTGCCAAATGTGCTGTACTTCTAGATCAGGGGTCTAGAAATTGTCCAAACAAAAGGGCCAGTTTAATATTCTTTAGATTTTTAGGAGGACCGGACTGTGGTCAGTGGGAGTAGAAAATACCCCGTCTTGGTGGTCAATGACTGTGGTCAGTAGGAGAAGAAATAGTGCCCCAACATTGGTGCCAGTGGCAGGAATAATACCCCATCATTGGTGTCAGTAGGAGGAATCGTGTTCCATCATTTATATCAGTGGGGGATTACCCTATTCTTGTTGGTATCACTATACCAATAGCAGCCACTGCACCTCTACACTAATGGGAGCCAAATGCACTCTGTTTTATACAGTGGAAGTTTACAGCACCACACACTTCAGCCATAACAGGAGAAACCAAGGGTCATGCACTTCTAGTGAAGTACATAGTACTTCTTACCAACAGAAATCAAGTGTACTAGGACAATGTTATATTGCACTTCTTCGTTAATGGAAACCAAATGTACTCTGCCAATATATGGCTCAAAGTTCCAAAGTAAACAGACCATGGGGGTTGAACTTTAGATCTTAGAGGTTGCTGCAACCATTGCAGAACAGTTTATGATACCGAATCAAAATTTTTTAATGTAATCTAACTAAAACGGCAATAATCACAGATTTCCTGCCTACAGGAGAGGAGATTACAGTGCTTGGTAAAACAGCACAGAGCACTGAAGTCCATGATTGGGTGTGATGGCACCATTCAAATAGGGAGGGAGCATCTGCTGACTGCTGCAGACTCCAGATCCATGTAAAAATGGGATATTTCCTGCATACTGTGTCAATTTCAGAAGCTCACAGTACTGTCTGTTTCTTGGAATAAGACTTTTTTTTAGTTACAGAATCGAGATGTAGTTCCTCGTTACTTCTGTGTGGGGAAAGAATCATCTAGCATAAAATAATACGCACACACTAGTTAGGTTACATACTATAAATCAACTAAAGTGGCTTCCCGTATGAATATAATAAAAGTAAAAAATAAAATAAAAGTACTGATTAAACTGTGATTAAATATTTCAGCTTCTTAAAAAAAAAGAGAGGTTGTCTGACATAAGCCATAGGTTATATGCAGTACCCACTCCGGGCAATGAACTAGTTTGGTTAGTGTTATTGATAATCTTAGTAAGGTTAGTGCTTATGAACAATACCTGAAAAAAGTGTCAAAGAAGACAGTCTAGCTTCTGGAATTCAGCAATGAAACAGTGGAGAAGCACACAAATACATCAGAGCAGACACATACCAGACACAATACATTAGGCACAAAACAATAGAGACACAAAAGACGAAAGAAATAACCTTGACAGTTAAAATAAAATTGTAGTTGGATATTAGAACACATGATATTGATAAATGCTGTCAATATTATATTAACACGTAGGGGTATACTTGAATTATAGCATGGTACAGCACAGAAATTAACTCTGGATTATGCAAGAGCAACATGCAGTACTGAACGGATGAAGGCATATCAAACCAGAGCTCACTTGCTGCAAAACCACATTGTCCAGAAAGGGATTAAGATACAGAAGGGATTACTAAATATTCCCAGGTCATATGGGTTCAACAAGTACATGAAACCCCAAGTGCTAGATGAATAATCCCAGTATAAGGTACCATCTTTGCAAGAACTATTACTACATAGGTTGACCTCAGATAGAATCAATATTTCAAATCCGACCAGTCAAAAAGGGAGAATTTAGAGAATTCTTACACTTTCTTAAGCCCACACTCATTGGCATAGGTATATAGTTCGGTACCTGTCTGCTGAAAGCAATTACGTTCTGAACATAATAAATCAGAACGGAAGGCCTTATTGAGGTATTTGGCATATGGCTCAGTGATCTACAGTAACGACTGCAGGTTGTCAGGCTACAAAAGCTGGTCACAAGTTGACCAGGCTGGACATGCCATCATCATGGTTAGTAGCAGAAAGCAAAGATACGGTAGCAACATAAGCATGCGGTAGGTAAAGTCATTCTCCTTACCTCTTGTAGCAGGTCAGCCTGCTCGATGGCTTTCAGAACGTTTTTCTTAGACGTTTCCTGTACCTCTCCTCCCAAAAGAAATTCATCCAGGATAAAATAGGCTTTCTCAAAATTAAAGATGATATCAAGCTCACACACCTGGAAAGGCAGAGAAGATGAACATGTCTTCAGGCAATAATGACACACAGAACAAATGTTTCAACAGCAATCCGTACATCAGAATAAGTGATAACATTTCCAGTGTATATGGATATTAAACTGGCACTGACAAGCTCTTGTAAATGAAATAGGTTTGCAGCTAGCTTTCTAAAGATATAATTGGAGATAAAACCTTGAGACAGGTAGGAAATGTTTACATTTTGTTTCAGTTTTCCAATAGGTTTGGAGCACAGGTGGCATAATTCAATTTTTTTTAGTGCATAACAAATTGATCAACAAAGTAATTACTTCAAATGCAATTTAAGTCATAATTCTTATGTTGATAAAAAATTGAGCTATGACTAAGCGCTAAGGAAGCGTGAAACGCATTAGCTGGCGATGCTGTTCCCCTCTATTTGCGTTTTTGGACATGTTTTTATGGACTTGCTGAAATAAAGGCCAACCAAAATGTGTTTTTTTGCTCATTGGTCCATTTGTAATGGACACCTGGTCTGTGTGTAAATGGAGGTGGAAATGGGAGGCTGACCTAGAACGGTGTTCACACACATCTAAACATAAGGACACAGGGCTTGATAAAACTATAATACACTACATACAGAAATAGCAAATCACTATGTATGCACAGTTCTCTTGCTTTAATCTCAGTTGGCTCTGAAAACATGTACTGATCTACTCAACAGCACATTGGTTTCTTTCTGATTTGTGATTGGCTTTCTAAGCCATTTGCTTTGATACAAATTTATACTGGTTAAAATGTTTTTTCAACCTCTGAAGTGAAAATAAAGAAAGCATAGTTCTACAGTGTGTACTTGCCTCAATCAATAACCCCTAGTGCGATTTCTGGCTTTTCTCTCCTCCATCCGCTATCTGCACGCGTCACTTTTTATCATTTATCCCAACATCAAGCAATCCCCAGGGACAGCCTCCCCCCAGCAGGTTTCCCTATGAGGCTGTGTAGAGGGAGTGTGTCTATTTCCTCCACTCAAGTCTCAGATTACACTCAACTCAGCTCCCCTGTTCATACTGTGCAGTGTGTGGCATCAGATTTCTGTCGCTAAGCCTAGGTTCACATTGACAGTGGGAATGAAGATTTCATTCCCGCACATCAATCCCGACTTTGGGGGCTACTTTTGGGAATTGGTGCGACGTCGCACCAATTAGGACAGTGCCACTGCCGGCAATGGCCACCGATTTGGCATGCAATGTGACATGTCACATCACATACCAAATTGCTGCAATGTGAACCAGTGCTCAAGCTCAGAATTAATTGCAACGTAAACGGTATGCTTTGAACAGCTATAGAGAAGACAGGGCTGTGGATAAACAGGCTCAGCTTATGTAGGAGGATTTGTTTCATCTCTCTGCATCACCTGAGACTAGTCATTTCAGTTGGTAAAGTGGTTTTAACCTTTGCTTAAGCAGCACAAGACAAAGAACATCAAATTGCTGAGTAAAGAGTGAAAAACATTCTTCCACATAAGGAAACGCAACCTGTGTTTTAAGAGACACAGGAAGAAACCTGCCTAAAGGATATGATTTACTTTCTTGAAGTTTTAACGAGAAAGTCATTTCGCACACAGAGTACATAATTTCAGGACACTGTAATTAGACTTACGCTGCCAAAATACTTGTCCAAAAGCTCCACGTAACGATGTATTATCTCTAGAGTGATCAGCTCATTGTCCTGGTCTTCAATGGCGCAGCAGAAGTAAAGGCTGGCGTACCTACACATAGAAGGAATCATTTTCAGAGAGGATGCCTACCAGACACTGGTATAAAAATCACACAGCTATATAGTGACTGTGATAACAGTAATAAAAGCAAAAATAATAATAGTATAAACAATTATTACTCCAACACACAATTTACATAGAATTAAGAGGTGGAATGTGGGGGGGGGGGGGGGGTCAAAGGATAGGCCACCTTAAACTAATATTACATAACAGTAAAAGATACGAGTAGGATGAGTAACCCACCCCCATCTAGTAAACCTCCTGGGTATCTGCAATCAAGGTACCTTCATAGTTCCTGACTCCTCCTATTCCCATCACATTCTTATTTCTGGATTCTACTCTGCCAGTAAAACACTTTTTTTACCTTCACAATATCTGTGGTTGAGAGTGATGGAAACTCCATGAAAGCCCTTTTGCTGACTGAATCACCTACAAAGGTTAACGGTATCGTGCAAGTTGGTATATTCCTATTTTTGGTAAATTTCATCTGTAAAGGCCAACTTCAGCCAAAACTTGAAACACAGTCGCTACTCCCAATGTGACATCTTTCAGTGTGCACAGCTCCTCACACACCGTGTGAACAAGACCTTACAGCGACAGGGTACCACCATACCTCCCAACCGTTCCGGATTCCGCGGGACCATCCTGCGATTTGAAGTCCCGGGGACCCGCGGATCTAGGCTGGAATCCCGGATCCCAGGGCTGCAACTTGTTCCACTCAGTAGTGGTATCCTCAATGGGTGCAATATGTGCTCTCACACACACAGCACCAATTAAGGATTCCTGGGAGAAGATCTGTCCAGCAATCTCTGCTCCCCCCCCTCAATGAAGACACCGGTTGTTAGGACAGCCGCTGTCCTAGCAACTGATGACATCACTTGCAGGCCACCTCTCAACTTTGCCCCCAACTTTGGCTCCCAATGCCAGCCTTCAGCGGCCCCAATCCTGCCTGCCAAGGGCCTGATGCTGGCTCTCCACAACCCTGATCCTGCCTCTCAGGATCCCACTCGTGGAAGGTAAGAGGAACTCTTGGTCACACAGAAGCGCCCCATGTGCTTCTGTGTGTTTGTGCCAGGCACCCAGGGGGGGACATGGCCCACATTTGCTGGTCGGTGCCCTGGGTCTCGGGGCCACAACCGACCAACATTGGGGATCCCGGAGGTGTCTTCTTTCCCCATCTGTCAGGACTGTAGCATGGAGCGAAGGAATTGCCGTGAAACTCTCCGCTCCATGCTACAGTCCTGACACTTGGAGCTGCCAATGGCACTGTGCTTAAAAAAAGCACCTACCTACCATTCTGCATTGGTGAGAGAGCTGGGGGGGCGCA
>BLSH010303093.1:79227-94266 GCA_018402905.1 Glandirana rugosa | reverse complement strand
GGGGGGGGGGGGGGGACATGGCCCACATTTGCTGGTGGGTGCCCTGGGTCCCGGCGCCACAACCGCCCAACATTGGGGATCCCAGAGGTGTCTTCTTTCCCCACCTGTCAGGACTGTAGCATTGAGCGAATGAATTGCTGTGAAACTCTCCGCTCCATGCTACAGTCCTGACACTTGGAGCTGTCAGTGGCACTGTGCTTAAAAAAAGCACCTACCTACCATTCTGCATTGGTGAGAGAGCTGGAGGGGGCGCACTAGTAAGAGAGGAGGGGGGGATTGGTGAGAGAGCTGGGGGGACACTAGTAAGGCCGCATTTACACTGCTGCTGGTAAACGGACATTTAGAAGCATTTAGGTTTTTTTTTCAGCTGCCCCCGAACTTTCCTCTATGTTATCTTATCAGTACATTTACACAGGGTCGTTTATGGTCGTTTCCTGGAAGTTGAGTTTAGAGGCATTTTTTGGAATGCAAAAAAACAGGATTTTTTTTTTTGACTTACAGTAAAATCCCTTTCTCTGAGTTCGTCGACAGGCACAGAGACTCTTAGGACTAAGTGGGTTATACTGTCCTCTTTAGGAGTTTACTAGGCAGAACAGGCAGTTCTAACAGCGAAAGGACACAGCCCCACCCAGCTCTAGTAGCTCAGTTTGTAACAAGCAGTGCAACCACAAGAGGGGTGGGTGCTGTGCCTGTCGACAAACTCAGAGAAAGGGATTTTACAGTAAGTAAAAAAAAAATCCTGCTTTCTCTTTCATTCGTCGACAGGCACAGCGACTCTTAGGACTAAGTGGGACGTCCAAAAGCAGTGCCAAAAATGAGGGGTGGGTAACAGAACAACAGAACTACACCCAACCGAACCCTCAGTGAGGAACCACATGTGTCTCACACGGCCGCCTGCAAAACTCTGCAGCCAAACGCAGCATCCGAGGATGCTGAAACATCAACTTTGTAAAACTTTGAGAAGGTGTGCACCGAGGACCAAGTAGCCGCTTTGCACACTTGAGACACAGACGCCTGATGTCGAAAAGCCCAGGAAGTGCTAAACGCCCTGGTAGAGTGAGCCATGACCGGGAAGGAGGCTCCAGACCCTGAACAGCATAGGCTCGGGTCACCGTCTGTCTAATCCAACGTGAGATAGTGGCCAAAGAGGCCGCCAAACCTTTGCATGGACCATCCACCACGACAAAGAGAGCATCCGACCTCCGAGGCTGTGGTCGCCAGATACACCCGCAGGGCCCGAACAATGTCCAGGGAGTGCAAAGCAACTTCCTTAGGGTGAAATGGGTCGGTATGCCCTCCGCTTCTATTCTGCGCAGAAGGCACGGAAGCAACTTGAGAGGAAGAAAGGCATAGATGAGTTGATACTGAGCCCACGGAGCTACTAGAGCATCCGCCGCGTCCGCCAAGGGATCCCTTGTCCTGCTCACGAAGGACTGCACCTTCTGATTGGGACAGGATGCTAGCAAGTCCACGTCCGGAGCATCCCACCTCAGACAAATCTGATGAAACATCTCCGGGTGCAGGGACCACTCTCCCTGGTCCAGGCGCTGACGACTGAGATAGTCCGCCTGACAATTTCTACGCCCCGGTATGTGAACGGCAGAGATTGCCGGAATGCGGCTTTCTGCTATCGCAGAATTAGGGCTACCTCCGAGGCCGCAGCCGAGCTTCTCGTCCTGCCCTGGTGATTTCCGGTGAGAGGACTTCCCAGACCGAAGAGCCGGGGCCTGCAGCCACCAGAGCAGCGATGCCTTCACCTGGTGATCCATCCTGATCACCCGGCCCAGTGAAGATGGGGATCTGCCCCATCTCAGGAGAATTTCTCGTTGCAAAACGCGAGTGTGACACTGAGCATAAGGGACCGCCTCGAAGGAGGCCACCATGAGGCCCAAGACCCGCATGCAAAACAGGATTGAGGCCATTTCTGGGACAGTAGGGACCGAACTGCCGACTGAAGCGCCTGCCGCTTGGTTGGCAGGAGGAAGATCCTCCCCTGGGCTGCATCCAGGATCAGCCCCAGATACTCCAGGCGGTGAGACGGATTCAGAACCGACTTCGGGAGGTTGATCACCCACCCAAACTCCTGCAGAGTGTGCAGGGTAATCGCCACATTGTCCCTGAGCGCTGGAGCCGACTCCGCACGCAGGAGAAGGTCGTCCAGGTACGCCACCACACGATGCCCTTCTGCCTCAGCAGAGCCAGAACCGGGGCCAGCAGTTTGATGAAGGCCCAGTATGTGAACAGCAGAGATTGCCGGAATGTGGCTTTCTGCCATCGCAGAATTAGGGCTACCTCCGAGGCCGCAGCCGAGCTTCTCGTCCTGCCCTGGTGATTCACGTATGCCACGGCGTGGCATTGTCTGACTGAATCCGGACAGGGCGCCCGTGCAGCCTCGATGTCCAATGGGAGAGGCAGCACCTGATCGCCGCAAATTCCAGGACATTGATCGGGAGACGAGGCTCCTCCGGAGACCACTGACCCTGGCCTTAGAGCAGCCCTAGGACTCCGCCCCAGCTGGTCAGGCTGGCGTCCGTCGTGATCACTGTCCAGCGAAATGGGAGGAAGGACTTCCCCGACTGAAGAGCCGGGGCCTGCAGCCACCAGAGCAGCGATGCCCTCACCTCTTGATCCATCCTGATCACCCGACCCAGTGAAGATGGGGATCTGCCCCATCTCAGGAGAATTTCCCGTTGCAAAACGCGAGTGTGACACTGAGCATAAGGGACCGCCTCGAAGGAGGCCACCATGAGGCCCAAGACCCGCATGCAAAACAGAATTGAGGCCCATTTCTGGGACAGTAGGGACCGAACTGCCGACTGAAGCGCCTGCCGCTTGGTTGGCAGGAGGAAGACCCTCCCCTGGGCTGCATCCAGGATCAGCCTCAGATACTCCAGGCGGTGAGACGGATTCAGAACCGACTTCGGGAGGTTGATCACCCACCCAAACTCCTGCAGAGTGTGCAGGGTAATCGCCACATTGTCCCTGAGCGCTGGAGCCGACTCCGCACGCAGGAGAAGGTCGTCCAGGTACGCCACCACACGATGCCCTTCTGCCTCAGCAGAGCCAGAACCGGGGCCAGCAGTTTGATGAAGGCCCAGTATGTGAACAGCAGAGATTGCCGGAATGTGGCTTTCTGCCATCGCAGAATTAGGGCTACCTCCGAGGCCGCAGCCGAGCTTCTCGTCCTGCCCTGGTGATTCACGTATGCCACGGCGTGGCATTGTCTGACTGAATCCGGACAGGGCGCCCGTGCAGCCTCGATGTCCAATGGGAGAGGCAGCACCTGATCGCCGCAAATTCCAGGACATTGATCGGGAGACGAGGCTCCTCCGGAGACCACTGACCCTGGCCTTAGAGCAGCCCTAGGACTCCGCCCCAGCTGGTCAGGCTGGCGTCCGTCGTGATCACTGTCCAGCGAAATGGGAGGAAGGACTTCCCCGACTGAAGAGCCGGGGCCTGCAGCCACCAGAGCAGCGATGCCCTCACCTCTTGATCCATCCTGATCACCCGACCCAGTGAAGATGGGGATCTGCCCCATCTCAGGAGAATTTCCCGTTGCAAAACGCGAGTGTGACACTGAGCATAAGGGACCGCCTCGAAGGAGGCCACCATGAGGCCCAAGACCCGCATGCAAAACAGAATTGAGGCCCATTTCTGGGACAGTAGGGACCGAACTGCCGACTGAAGCGCCTGCCGCTTGGTTGGCAGGAGGAAGACCCTCCCCTGGGCTGCATCCAGGATCAGCCTCAGATACTCCAGGCGGTGAGACGGATTCAGAACCGACTTCGGGAGGTTGATCACCCACCCAAACTCCTGCAGAGTGTGCAGGGTAATCGCCACATTGTCCCTGAGCGCTGGAGCCGACTCCGCACGCAGGAGAAGGTCGTCCAGGTACGCCACCACGCGATGCCCTTCTGCCTCAGCAGAGCCAGAACCGGGGCCAGCAGTTTGGTGAAGACCCGAGGTGCCGAGACCAGGGCAAATGGGAGAGCCACGAACTGGTAGTGCTCTTCCCCAACCGCAAAGCGCAGGAAGCGCTGGTGCTGGGCGCAGATGAGGACATGCAGGTAGGCATCTTTGATGTCGAGGGAGGCCAGGAAATTGCCCTGGTGCAGGGCCGCTACCACCGAGACCGACTCCATGCAAAACCTGCGAACCCGCACAAACCCATTGAGGTCCTTCAGGTCCAGGATGGGACGAACCCCATCCTTCTTCGGAGCCACAAAAAGGTTGGAATAAAAACCTTTGGAAGGTTCGGCCCGTGGAACGGGAACAATCACCCCTTGACCAGCAGGTCCTACACAGCCCCGAACAGGGCCAGGAGCCTGTCCGCAGGGAGCTGCAGGTTGGAGGCGCAGAACCAGTCTGGTGGGGCGGGAACGAAATTCTATGCTGTACCCTGAGGAGACCACCTCGAGGACCCAGCGGTCCAAAATGCGGGAGGACCACCTGTCTGCGAACCCCAGGAGACATCCCCCCACCCGAACGCTGGGTGGGGACAACCCTTAATGCGGAGGAGACCTTGTCCTCTGGCTGGGTGCGCTTATGTGGCCAGGGACGCTTCTGTCCACCCGCGGGGGCCTTGGTGGGCTGTGAACCCTTGCCCGAGGAGCAGAAGGGAGGAAAAGGCCGCCTATGGGCCGGAAAGGAAGGGCCCTGCCGGCGACGGGGGTCCAAACTCCTCCTAGATTCCGGGAGAAAGGTGCTCTTCCCTCACGATCTCACGCTTGGAGCGGTCGTTTACCACGTGATCGCTCCGTCAAATGACGGAGCATCACATGTAAACAAGCCGGCGGAAGTGCCGGCTTGTCTCTTCCCTCTCCGCACCGATCGGTGCAGTGTGGCAGGAGAGAGGGGAGAGAGGAGATGCAGCGGTGCTGTGGGCAGGATCTGAAGTTCCCACAACACCGCTATGTGCCAGGCAGGGACCCCCATCCAGCTTCACCCATGCACCCTCATCCATGCCCACCCATCTGTGCCCACCCATCCATCACCCATGCATCCATGCCCACCCATCCGTGCTCGCCCATCCGTCACCCATACATCTGTGCTCACCCATCTGTCACCCATGCACCCGTGCTCACCGATCCGTCACCCATCCGTGCTCACTCATCCGTCACCCATGCATCAGTGCTCACCCATCCGTCACCCATGCATCCATGCTCACGCATCAGTGCTCACTCATCCGTCACCCATGCTCACCCATCCGTGCTCACTCATCTGTCACCCATGCATCCATGCTCACTCATCCATCACCCATGCATCCGTGCTCACCCATCCAGCTATGCTCACCCATGCATCTGTGCTCACCATCCAATCGTGCTCACCCATGCAGCCTCATCCATGCTCACCCATCCTGCCTCATCCGTGTTCACCCATGCATCCATGCTCCGCCATCCATCCGTGCTCACCTTTGCATCCGTGCTCACCCATCCATCCGTGCTCACCCATGCATTCGTGCTCACCCATGCATCCATGCTCAGCCATGCATCCGTGCTCACCCATGCATGCATGTTCCGCCATCCATCTATGCTCACCCATGCATCCGTGCTCACCAATCCAGTCATGCTCTCCCATCCAGCCTCATCCGTGTTCACCCATGCATCTATGCTCTGCCATCCATCCGTGCTCACCCATCCATCCATGCTCAGCCATCCATCCGTGCTCACCCATGCATGCGTGCTCACCAATGCATCCGTGCTCAGTCATCCCCATCTATGGCTTATTCTCCCCCATCCGTGCTCATTTATGCCTCATCAGTTCTCATCCCTGACACATCCATGCCACTACAGCACCCTTCAGTGCCACTACAGCGCCCATCAGTGCCACTACAGCGCCCATCAGTGCCACTACAGTGCCCATCAGTGCCACTACAGTGCCCATCAGTGCCACCACAGTGCCTCACAATAATGTAATAGGTAGTCAAATTAGATTTGAAATGTATGCCACTAGAACGCCTGATGGTGTACCCTGCATGTTGAGCCTCTGTATGTGGCCAGGCTGTGTAAAAGTGTCACACATGTAGTATCGCCATACTCGGGACAAGTAGTAGAATATATTTTAGGGTGAAATTTTTGCTGGGTACATGCTGTGTGTTAGAAATATTGTATAAATGGACAACCTTGTGTAAAAAAAAAATGCATTTTCATTTTCTTTCTACACTTTCCAAAAACTTGTGGAAAAAATTAACAGTTCAAAAGACTCATTATGCCTCGTAGAATATATGTTGGGGTGTTTACTTTCCAAAATGGGGTCATTTTTTGGGCGTTTCCATTGCCCTGGTGCTCCAGGACCTTCAAAAATGCAAGAGGTAGTCAGGAAATTATATGTGTAATTTATGTCCTTAGAACGCCTGGTGGTGCTCCCAGCATATTGGGCCTCTGTATATGGCCAGGCTGTGTAAAAGTGTCACACATGTGGTATCACCATACTCGGGACGAGTAGCAGAATATATTTTAGGTTGTCATTTTTGCTATGTACATGCTGTGTGTTAGAAATATTGTATAAAATGGACAACCTTGTGTAAAAAAAAATGCATTTTCATTTTCTTTCTACACTTTCCAAAAACTTGTGGAAAAAGTGAACCATTCAAAAGACTCATTATGCCTCATAGAACATACGTTGGGGTGTTTACTTTCCAAAATGGGGTAATTTTTTGGGCGTTTCCATTGCCCTGGTGCTCCAGGACCTTCAAAAGTGCAAGAGGTAGTCAGGAAATGATATGTTTAATTTATGTCCTTAGAACGCCTGATGGTGCTCCCTGCATGTTAGGCCTCTGTATGTGGCCAGGCTGCATAAAAGTCTCACACATGTGGTATCACCATACTCAGGAGGAGTAGTAGAATGTGTTTTGGGGTGTAATTGGTGGTATGCATATGCTGGGTGTGAGAAATAATCTGTTAATATGACAATTTTGTGAAAAAAAAACTGAAGAAAAAAAATCTTCATTTTGCAAATTGTGGGAAAAAATGACAACTTCAAAAAACTCGCAATGCCTCTTACTAAATATGTTGGTTCCAAAAAGGGGTCATTTGGGGGGTATTTGTACTTTTCTGTCTTGTTAGGGCCTCAAGAAATTAGATAGGCCGCCAGTGCATCAGGTGTGATAAATTTTCAGTGATTGGCACCATAGATTGTAGACTCTATAACTTTCACAAAGGCCAAATAATATACACTAATTTGGTTTTTTTTTACCAAAGATATATAGCAGTGTAAATTTTGGCCAAAATTTATGAAGAAAAATTACTAATTTGCAAAATGTTATAACAGAAATAAAGAAAAATGCATTTTTTTACAAAATTTTCGGTATTTTTCCATTTATTGCTCAAAAAATAAACATCCCAATGGTGATTAAATACCACCAAAAGAAAGCTCTATTTGTGTGAAAAAAAGGACAAAAATGTCATATGGGTACAGTGTAGTAATTGTCATTCAAAGCACTGAAAGCTGAAAATTGGTTTGGTTAGGAAGGGGGTTTAAGTGCCCAGTGGTCAAGTGGTTAAATGCGGCCGGATGCAAGCAAAATGGCCGCCGACGAACTGACCACCGAGCACGAGGCAAGTAGGGGGGAGGCGGACCAGCTAGGGCCCATTACACCAAATCACACCCTGGAAGCCCCTGTGAGGGGAAGGGGGGTGTGACAGCGGGGTCTGTAGGGGTGGGAGAGGGGGCACAAGCGAGGAAGGGGGGGGTGACCACTCACTACGCTACACCCCAGAGGGGGGACCCGCCAGCTCCCCCCCCCGGCCCCCGAAGGGGACATACTTACTCCATCTAGTCGGGCGGTGCGGGGGATTCCACCGGAGACAGCTTACAGGCTCCCGGCTAGGCTGGAGGGAGTGGTTGGCTCTGGGCGCACTGCGTGCGATGGCGGGGCATTTAACCCGCAGGCCCAACCCGTCCAGTCGGGGCTTGTCGCGGTCAACACAGCGCAAAGCATCCGGTCTAGCGCGTGATGGTCGGCTAGGGAGACTACCTAGATCCAAGAACCAGCCTGTCCCCCAGTGCGGCTACTTGATTGTAGCCTTCATCTGTAAGGATGTCCTCCAGGACAGCCGAACTGGACCCAGAGGTGTACCAGAGATCCCAACAGGGAGCCTAGGTCTACTCCTTGCACTAGGCAGAAATAAACTGAGCAAGCAGAGCTGGGTGGTGGGTTATCTGCCAGTGGAGACTGGTGTCTGTTGCTGTTCTTTTTGCTGTTAGAACTGCTTGTTCTGCCTAGTAATCTCCTGAAGAGGGCAGTATAACCCACTTAGTCCCGTCTTGAAATTGTTGATGTTAGTAAAACAGTGCCCCATCATTGGTGTCAGTGGAAGGAATAGTGCCCCACTTTTGGTGTCAGTGCCAGGAATAAGGCTTCAAGGGCCAGATAAAGGCAAGCAAAGGGTCGCAGTTTGGATACCACTGGTCTAGTACATGGAGACTACAATAAACACAGGTAGACCAGGCACAAAACCATTTGCAGTCCTCTGTCTACCTTTCTGTCCATTCAGAATCCAGTCACTGCTAACCGAAGATATACGGATTGAAAGGGACAACTTAACCACTTCCCGACCGCGCGCCGTGTTTTCACGGCGGCAGTCAGGATGCTGAGCGCGAATCACCGTAAAAAGGCGGCGATATGTGATCAGGCACTAGGGGGAGGAGTGTGTCTGCGGCTTGGGCGGACCTGATGTCCGCCGGCGAGCCGCGATGAGCGGCCACAGGGAAAGAAAGGGGAACCGTCGATGTAAACACGGCGGTTCCCCGCCCTGTCAGTGGGGCATGAGAGATCTACTGATCCCTGTCACTGGGATCAGTTAGATCTCTCATGCCCATGTTAGCCCAACCCCCCCACAGTAAGAACACACCCAAGGAACACAGTTAACCCCTAGCTCTCCCCCCCCCAGGTTAACCTCTTCACTGCCAATGACATTTATACAGTAATCAGTGGACATTTAAATTTCTGATCGCTGAATGAATGTCATTGGTCCCAAAAAAGTGTCAAAAATGTCTGACATGTCCGCTGCAATATCGCAGTACTGCTAAAAAAAAAAAAAAAAAAAAAAATCGCAGATCGCCGCCATTACTAGTAAAAAATTAAAAAAAAATAAAAACCCCTGAAATGAATTCTCATCATCCGTAAACGCAGCCTCTTTTGCGCAAACCAATCAATAAACGGCGATTGCGATTTTTTTTTATCACAAATATGAGGAATTATATAAATCGGCCAAAAACAGTGAAAAAAATGTTTTTTTATATTTTTTTTTGGATTTGAATTTTAGCAAAAAGTAAGAAATTTGGGTTTTTTTGCAAAATGGTCACTCTTCTTTTGTTTATAACGGCGATCAGAAATGACGCAGAGGCTATCAAATACCACCAAAAGAAAGCTCTATTTGTGGGAAAAAAAGGATGAAATTTTTGTTTGGGTGCAACTACCGCGCAATTGTCAGTTAAAGCGACGCAGCGCTGAATCGCAAAAAGTGCTCTGGTCCTAAAGCTGGAAAACCTTCCGGTTGGTAAGTGGTTAAGGTTTTGTAGACAAATAACACAAGCCCGTTGTCCTGGGCTCTCCATGTACTACCACCAACAGATCCCCCGTCTCTCATATTATCTAGTGAGTATCTACAGTTTTCACTTGCTCAGCAGATAGAAAAGTGTCTCATTAAAAGAAATAGGCAGGGAGCCATTTGCATATGATCTCAAGCATGGGAAGAACTGTGCTCTTCCCTATGGACTTGACAGCTGAATAAAATATACACGCAGTAAGTAATTCGTCTCTTTTTACCCGAAATGGAGATCCCTTTAGATGTCTAAAATTTTATAGCTACATTTTTTTTTTTTACTTCTACCATTCTCCTCCCAGGCTACCAAAACAATTGTTTTAGCTTCTGCACTGGCTGCCTGACTTTGGAAAATGAAAGCAGTATTAGATCCAAAAGCAAAACCTTTATTATATTGGTTGTATTAGTTTCCTAAAAAAAGCCAGCACAACTAATGATTGGTAAGCTGCAATAGAATACATTTTGGTTTTGGGTTTATTAACACTAATGTAATACTGGGCTGTATTCTGGGGATCGAGGGTGGGAGGGTTAAAGCAAACCTGTTGCTTTTTCTTGAATAGGCAGAACACAATTCCCATTAAAGCAACTCCAATTTAAAAAGAAAATGGGCCCCAGGCAGTTTAAGTCATAATGTGCTAGTATGCATTGCATACTAGCACATTATGACAGATTTACTGTCACCGCTTCCATCTTCACCTGGTTTTCCTTTTTGGGTTCACAGGCTCTGGCCATTTAAATGGATGGACCACGAAGACGTCACTACCGCGCATACGTGCAGAAGTCATGGTCGCGGTTGAGTGCTCTCAGTAGACGGCATACTCCAATATGCCCTCTACTGAGAGTGCAGTGCACATGCACTGGTGATGTCACCGACTGCTACAAATGTGAATATCTCCTAAACAGCACATGCTTAGTAGATATTTACTGAACCTACAGGAAAGCCTTAGCATAGGCTTACCTGTAAGTACAAGTCATAAAGCTCTCCACCCCTAGCCATATAGTAGTCAAAGGCAAGGGCTGAATTTCCATAGAAGGACGATATTATCTGACTTTGGTCACAATATGAAACTTGTTAGCAAAAATGAAATTTAAATAGGGCATTGTGCACCAATGGCCTCACACCTCAGTCTTGACTCCGAATACCTCTTCCTAAATCATCCAGCAGGGTAATGGATTAAAGCCACAGTTTCCTCAATGGCCCAAGGTAATGTCTTGTCCTGGTGACATCTTGCCCTTCTCGTTATCTTCTTGGGCACTGGTCCCCTCACAGCCCCCATGAGTTTTCCTGCCTCTGAAGCCTATGAGAGAAGACTCGGCAGTGCAAGTGTTGCCCCCACCAATAGGGGGAGTGGGCAGTAATGTTACATTCAGGGGACACCTGAAGAAACACCACAGTAAATGAAAAGAAAACGGGAGGACTGTGAAGTGACCATGGCATTAGGAATTAAGGTGGTCATTTGTTTCCTTTTCATACCAGCAGGTAGTTAGGGGGGAGGGGGTGCTCATATTCTGAAGTTAGGCTTTACAATTAACACAACTGTCTTCCTAACTGCAAGAAAAGATAATTCAATAACATTACCACTGCAAGGTTCTTAATGAGTAAAATGGCGATTTTCGCGACGTGTGAAAAACCAGGCATACTTTGCCATGAAGAATTTACAAAATGAAGACTAAAAGAGCTTGTTGTGCCACCTATTACTCTGTAACCTTCCCAGGTCTGGCATCCGCTATATTGCTGTGTAATTACTGACACTTTAAAAGAAAAAATTGCTACAAGCTTGTCTCTGATGGAATACCCTTGGACCTGATCCACATAGAAATGAAGCTGCGGCATCTCAGCCGCCTCTCTCCTCTTGCTAACTATGGTACGATTAAACTCAAACTGCCAGCACATTCATTTCTGAGCCCTTGCCACACAGCAGTCAGACGGAGCAGTGGTGAGGCCCGTGGGGAAGCAGTTCAGTTTTGAGAAGATGATAATTAGGAGCATTTGTTAAGTGCTGTTCTATTCGCCCAGTAAGCCATCTCTCTTTTCTACATGGAGAAGATCTTGTCTGATTTAGTGCAAGTGGCACATTAGTACAATTAAGACTCATATGGGAAATGGCGCAACAGTCAAAAAAAAAAAAAAAACTAGGTGATATCTGCCAGGCAAAATGAAACTACGGTAATCAAAAATGTGTAGTTTAATATCTCATTGCTTATGTCCCATTATAGAAAAATACATTTCATTACAAAGGATAACTGTCATTTTAATTAACATAGCAGGTCTGTCACAATGGAAGAGCTAACTGCAAAACTGCAAATATAATCTGGCAACCTATCTGTGTACCAATGCTTCTTAATGATGTACTGTAAGTGGCTGGCACAGCTGTTAGATCCTCTCTCTATACACAATTGGTATAGGCAGCTGCCAATTTGGGGATGAGGATGGGGGAAGGGATCTGTTTTGTACAGGCTTTTAGTGAACGGCCAGTTTAACGCAGACTCTGTCACCCCCATCTTGTCCAAGACAGCATCTTTCTGGCCCACATATGGAGAGCTACAAGCTGGAAATAATGAGTCATTCTGGTACAAGCTGAGCGGTTTAAAGGCATTGTACACTTTCAAATGTTTTTGTTGTTTTGGCTAGATATTAATATTGCAGTTTGCCTTACCCTGTAATAATGGGCTCACATTTTGTAGCAGCAGTTTGCAGGGTCATGGCTAGTCGATTCCCCTATGTCCATGTATTCATTCACCAAACGTGTCCCTATTCACCAGCGGGGAAAGCAACTTATTTTGGGTCACTCAGCATCCAGTGCATGCTGCAATGCGTACATTTTTTTGTGTCGTATCTAATCATGAAACACGCACATCATTTGAACCATGGTAAGCTCTGTTATTTGCTCTCACCTGCAGAACACTAGACTGAGAGATCCAGGGATTGTGGGATATATAGTTTCTTCACAGGAAGTGTCAGTTTTCAGACTACGGACAATGGCATACATTAACCTGTACAGTAACATGCCACATGCCAAACAAATTTCTGATGCCAGAATGTGAGGATTTGCTCTGCTGTAGGCTGTGCGCACAGGGCAACAACTGACACCAGGAAAGTACATGATCAGAACACATCTTGTGCAGGTAAGAAGGTTATAATGACTTAAAAAGGAGAAGTATGGCCAAAGCTCTTTTGGCCGTACTTCTCCTGTGGGTCACAGGAGTTCTGCACTCCCATGACCCAGATTCAGCCAACAGCGGGCTTAAGTTAATGGTCAGCTGACATCACAGGGCGCATCAGACTCTGGAAGGATAATGACTTTAAAGAAGTTGTCTACCCTCAAAACACATTTTTACCGGCCTTATTATAGGCTTACCTGTAGGTAAAATCAATATCTCCTAAACCTATACGGTTTAGGAGATATTCCACTTGCATGCAGCCGCTGACATCACGGCGCATGCACAGTAATGTCCCAGCGAAGGCCCGGCGCATAGTGCCGGACCTTGCCAGAAAGATAGGCTCCCGGTCGCATGCGCTGGAGTGACGTCTCGCGGCTCCGGCCACTCACAGTGCCGGAGCCGCAAACCCCGAAGAATCCCCACCTGGAAGATGTCCACTCCCTCTGCGGGCACCGGGCAGCCCTGCCGGAGCTTCGTTCTGAGGTATTTCATAATGAGCTAGTATGCGGTTGCATACTAGCTCATTATGCCTTTCCCTTGCAGGTTTTTTTTTTGGGGGGTAGACAACCGCTTTAATGTTGCGATCTGCCCAGATACCTGAGCCGGCAGCAGGCTCAGCATCTTGTGCGCCGCTGAGAGCCTAAGCCAGGTGCTCTCACCTCCTTCACAGCCCAGTGCTCTAGAGTGCTGGAGGGGCAGAGCAAAAAAAAAAAAGGTGGCCGCTCTTTGCTCAAAGAGGACCGAGAATTGAATGATCAGCAGTCATGTGATCACTCGGTTCTTGGTCTATGAGGCAGCAAGGGACAGATGCAGCATGCGCCTAGGTGAGTATGTAAGGTTTTTTTCTGCAAACTCATACTTCTCTTTTACTCTAGCTGTACAATGGTTTGTAAGCCCTGACTACAACTGGTTAATCTAATAGGGGGGGGGGTTAGTGCACACCCTCCTATCTGCTGCTATTAGAGGTCCTTGAAACTTAAGGGCCCTTACTGCAGCTAAGTGAAGCTTTTAAAAGAAGAAATCTTCTGGCATCTTTATGAAGCACAGTGGTGTGCTTTACAAATGTGTTTTCTGCTCTGCTTGTCTTGGAATTCTGAAGTAAGCAAAGCCTTGTTCATTTTCATAAATGGAAAAAAAAAAAAAAGTGCCGCTGGGGGAGAAAGCCAGTCACGTGACTTTGAAAGGTTATGTGACCGGCCTTCTTCCTATCAGGGAATGTACTCTGTAACGTTATGCAGAGAACCCTCCAACAGACACACACATCTCCATACCGCGTTCTGCATTTTATAAATAAAACAACAAAAAAAACAAACAAAATGAAGTACTTAGCTTAGTGTCCTGAGAAGAGCAGATAGTTTAACTGGACTCCTAAGAGTGCTGTTTCTGAGTATACACTGGTGCATTAGTATTTTGCCATAACAATTTTACCCACTCCACTACACTAATTCCACTACACTCAGTGCAGCAAAGTTACTAAGATAATTAGTTTTGAAGCAAAATTTTTTACAGTTTCAAGCTCTTGAAGTGGAAGTAAACTTGATTTTACCTATAGGTAGTGTAAATATCTCCTTAATGTGCACCTTTTAGGAGATATATACTGTATATGCAGCCAGTGACATCACTAGTGCATGTGCTCTGAAGGAACTGCCACCTGTGCCATTCCTTCAGAGCCCTGTGTCCTGACCTCATTGCAGCTCTGGCCAGTCACAGAACCGGAGCCCGCAAACTTGGAAGCAAGACGGGTGAAGATGAAAGCGGCCTCCAGCAATGACATTGCATCGCTGGAAGGCTTCGTTTTCAGGAAAGTTTCACATAATGTGCTAGTATGTGATGCATACTAGCACATTATAGCTTTATCCTGCAGGTAATTTACAAAAAAAACACCCAGTGGTTTAAACTGCTTTAACCACTTCCCGCCCGGCGCATTGACAAATGACGTCCGGGCGGGGGGTTCATTATCCTGACTGGACGTCTATTGACGTCCTCAGGATAATGCGCGATCGCGCGCTGTACCATTTTCCGAAGCCTAGCTTCGGAAAATGGAGCCAGCCATCACGCCACCCAGTCTGACTGGGTGCCGTGGTGGCTAGCGGCGCTACGCGCGGGGGTCCCCGCGCGCTAGCGCGTAATAGGACTCCTGCAGTTATCTGCAGGTCAGTCCTATTACTTGGGGGGCGGGCCTGCAGTAAACAGTTACGCGGCCCGCCCTTCACCAATTTCGTCAAATTTGGTGACCCACAAAAAAAACATTTAATGGACGTCCTATTTCGATATTACACGATCATACGTAGTGTATGATCGTGTAATACACTTTGAAAGGACTTTTGCTTCG
>BLSH010303093.1:63744-79217 GCA_018402905.1 Glandirana rugosa | reverse complement strand
TCCCTACACAGTGCTTGTTGCACCATTGCCCACCTGTGCCAGCTATCAGTGCCCACCTGTGCCCACCTGTGCCAGCTATCAGTGCCCACCTGTGCCACCTAAAAGTGCCCACCTGTGCCACCTAAAAGTGCCCCCTATCAGTGCCCATCAGTGCCCAGTGCCACTTATCAGTGCCGCCTAGGAGTGTCCATCAGTGCCGCATATCAGTGCCACGTATCAGTGCCCATCAGTGTTGTTTGTCAGTGCCACCCATCAGTGCTGCATATTTGCCCCATCATCAGTGCAACCTTATCAGTGCCACCTCATCAGTGCCAATCTGTACTGCCTCATCAGTGCCCGTCAGTGTAGCCTCATCAGTGCCCATCAGTGTAGCCACGTCAGTGCCCGTCAGTGAAGGAGAAAATGTACTTTACACAAATTTTTGTGACAGAAACAAAGAAAAATGTTTTTTTTTTTTTCAAAATTTTCGGTCTTTTTTTGTTATAGCGCAAAAAATAAAAACAGTAGGGGTGATCAAATACCACCAAAAGAAAGCTCTATTTGTGGGAACAAAATGACAAAACGTTTGTTTGGGTGCAGCGTCGCACGACCGTGCAATTCTCATTCGAATCGCAACAGCACTGAAAGCTGAAAATTGGTCTGGGCGGGAAGTGTCCTAAGTGCCTGGTATTGAAGTGGTTAAAGCGGAACTAAACACTCCTATCCTTTAAAGCCAAGAAAGTTGCCATCTTAGCCCTTTTGATTTGCAGTTCCCATGGTGCTGCACATGTGATCAGTTATGACACCAGCCATTTGATGGCTTGGCAGTTCAGTTGAGAACACAAGCAACTGTGACAGTTATCATTCAATATGTTAATTGGATCCGGTCTAAATTGGCCCCAGTATTGTAATCTCACTGAGGGCAGGGACTGATGTGAATGTAAAACGTATATCTAAAGGGCTGCGTAAATTGACGGCGCTATACAACTGAAATTAAAAAAAAAAGAAGATGTGCCTTAAATGTAGCAGCTTTGCCAAAGTTAAAATCGATGGGTTTAGTTCCACTTCAATAAAAATTACTGGCCATTTCTAGACAGTTTTCCAAATACAGAGCTGAAACAATACCAGTTTATAGATATTGTTTTACCTGAAAAATGTCTGTAGAGTAAATAACAAACTTGAGAGTCAGTTCTGCAGGCTCTGTGTCACTGCTCTGCCTCCTAGCTGATCTTTGGTTCAGGATACGAAATGCCGCCATACAGGGCTCACATTTTGAGCAAAACTTAAGCTGTGGAGGCCACCATCTGGCTTGACATAAGTCTACTGTTCAATCAACTTTTGTCAAAGAAGCCGGGTAGAAAATTGTCCAATCAGATGTAGTCACTGTTGGGGTATTCTGACAGGCACGCATTCCGGCTATCAGAATAAATAGCCGGCAGGGGAGATACCTGCATCCAAGTGTCAGTGTGAATGGAGGAATCTGTTAGGTTTATTAGGTTTGGGGGTTCTAAGTAATTTTCTAGCAAAAATACAGATTTTTAATTTGTAAGCAACAAGTGTCAGAAAAAGGCTTTGTCGTTAAGTGGTTAAAACTGGCCTCATTTGCAGACTGAAGTTCATCCTGTTAATCTAAAAGAACCAAATTATACTTTTTAATAGGTATCTCTAAGCGCTGAGGAATGTTGCCCAATCAGAAAACACTTTGCATTCATTCAGGAGGTGCAAACTATTCTATGAATGGTCCCTGTGCTGAGCAGATGGCCTCTTGTGTTAAGAGAGTAGTAGGAAAGTCACTCAGCATGAGACCCGGAAGCAAGTGGAGATCTTTTGAGTAGTGTTGTCTACTTCAATGATTTCTAGCTTTCAGGGACCGGTATGGTATATACGTAATTATATTGGTCCAAGCTGCAATTCCTCTTTAACCGGTTCCCGACCGACTTGCGTACATTTACTGCTGCAGAGTGGTTCTGCCCCGCGAATCGCCGTTTATAAATGGTGGCTCGCGCATGCGCTGTAGCGGGCGGAAACGCAGCAGGCTCTCATGCCCGCCTGCATTCTGCAGGAGTGTGGCCGCGACTCGGGCATACTCGATCTCCACAGGCGAGCCACGATTGCCTAGCAGAGAAGAAAAACGGGGAACCGTTGATGTAAACACAGCGGTTCCCCGCTCTGTCAGGCAGCATCGCCGATTGCGATTGTTTTTTTTACCAAAAATATGAGGAAGAATATAAAATCGGACAAAACTGATGAATAAATTAGTTTTTTTATATATTTTTTTTTTTAGATATGTATTTTAGCAAAAAGAACCTTTTTTTTTTTTTTTTTGCAAAATTGTCACTCTTTTTTTGTTTATAGCGGTGATCAGAAATGACGCAGAGGTGATAAAATACCGCCAAAAGAAAGCTCTATTTGTGGGGGGAAAAGGACGCAAATTTTGCTTGTGTACAACGTCGCATGACCGTGCAATTGTCGGTTAAAGCGACGCAATGCTGAATCGCAAAAAGTGCTCTAGTCCTAACGTGGGAAATCCTTCCGGTTGTTAACTGGTTAAGATGCAAAAGATGTACTTGCTGAAGCTCTCTTGCTCATACAATAACCTCCTCTTCAGCTCACAGAGCACTGTCAACTTTCAACTTGAAGCTGCTTGAACAAAATGTTTTCAATACTTTTAAAGGAATATATAAGTGACCTCTGCTCTCAAGGCTGTTTTATATATTTGCCGGGAATTCTTTATATGTACTTTTTTATGGCTTGCTGCATTAATTAGCCGGTTCTTTAATGCATTCAAGAGCTTGAAAATCTGACCTCTGAGATCACTGTATGTAAGGATAACATATGATACATACAGTGAGGGAAAAAAGGATTGGATCCCCTGCTGATTTTGTACGTTTGCTCAGAAATGATCAGTCTATCATTTTAATGGTAGGTTTATTTTTAACCACTTCAATACTGGCCACTTAAACCCCCTTCCTTCCCGGACCAATTTTCAGCTTTCAGCGCTGTTGCAGTTTGAATGACAATTGCGCGGTCATGCGACACTGCACCCATATGAAATTTTTATAATTTTTTTTCACACAAATAGAGCTTTCTTTTGGTGGTATTTATTCACCCCTGGGTTTTTTATTTTTTGCGCTATAAATTAAAAAACACTGAAAATTTTCAAAAACAATGCATTTTTCTTCGTTTCTGTTATAAAATTTTGCAAATAAGTAATTTCTCTTCATAAATTTTGACCAAAAATGACACTGCTACATTTCTTTGGTAAAAATAACCCAAATCTGAGTTTATTTGGTGCTGGAGGACAGACAGATGTTTTGGGGACTGTGACAGATGTCACCTCTCACTGAGCTCGGCGGGGAGAGAACTGTCACAGAGACGTTTGTCTCTGTTTACAATGTGACGGCTGTGATTGGACACAGCCGTCACATGATCGGAAGGGCCAATCACTGCGCCCATATCCCGATCTCTGCTCAGCTGGATCCTGTGATCATAATGATCACAGGATCCAGCCGCAGCGCGCCGCGTGGCCGCACTGCGAGCCCCCGTTCTGGAGGACGTTCATACACGTCCTGTCAGAACGGCGAAGCTCCCACCCAGCCGTATATATACAGTGGCCGGGTGGGAGGTGGTTAACAGTGAGAGACAGAATAACAACAAAAATATCCAGAAAAACGCAGTTATAAATTGATTTGAATTTTAATGAGTGAAATAAGTATTTGACCCCTTCGCAAAACATGACTTAGTACTTGGTGGCAAAACCCTTGTTGGCAATCACAGAGGTCAGACTTTCTTGTAGTTGGCCACCAGGTTTGCACACATCTCAGGAGGGATTTTGTCCCACTGCTCTTTGCAGATCCTCTCCAAGTCATTAAGCTTTATAGGCTGAAGTTTGGTAACTTGAACCTTCAGCTCCCTCCACATATTTTCTATGGGATTAAGGTCTGGAGACTGGCTAGGCCACTCCAGGACCTTAATGTGCTTCTTCTTGAGCCACTCCTTTGTTGCCTTGGCCATGTGTTTTGGATCATTGTCATGCTGGAATACCCATCCACAACCCATTGTCAATGCCCTGGCTGAGGGCATGAGGTTCTCACCCAAGATTTGATGGTACATGGCTCCATCCATCGTCCCTTTGATGCGGTGAAGTTGTCCTGTCCCCTTGGCGGAAAAACTCCCCGAAACCATCATGTTCCCACCTCCATGTTTGACGGTGGGGATGGTGTTCTTGGGGTCATAGGCAGCATTCTTCCTCCTCCAAACACGGCGCGTTGAGTTGATGCCAAAGAGCTCGATTTTGGTCTCATCTGACCACAACACTTTCACCCAGTTTTCCTCTGAATCATTCAGATGTTCATTAGCAAACTTCAGATGGGCCTGTACATGTGCTTTCTTGAGTAGGGGGACCTTGCGGGCGCTGCCGGATTTCAGTCCTTAACGTTGTAGTGTGTTACCGTTTTACTTGGTGACTATGGTTCCAGCTGCTTTGAGATCACTGACAAGATTCTCCTGCGTAGTTCTGGGCTGATTCCTCACTGTTCTCATGATCACAAACTCCACATGGTGAGACCTTCTTGCATGGAGCCCCAGACCGAGGGAGATTGGCAGTTATTTTGTTACTTCCATTTGCGAATAATCACACCAACCATTGTCACCCTCTCACCAAGCTGCTTGGCGATGGTATTGTAGCCCATCCCAGCCTTGTATAGGTCTACAATCTTGTCCCTGATATTCTTGGACAGCTCTTTGGTTTTGGCCATGGTAGAGAGATTGGAATCTGATTGATTGATTGCTTCTGTGGACAGGTGTCTATTATACAGGTAACAAGAGAGAGTGCAGCTAATCTCAGCTCTTTACCTGTACAGAAGAGCTGAGAAGAGAGCCAGAAATCTTGCTGATTGATAGGGGATCAAATACTTATTTCACTCATTAAAATGCAAATTAATTTATTTAAAACTTTTTTGAGATGCGTTTTTCTGGATATTTTTGTTGTTATTCTGTCTCTCATTGTTATGATAAACCTACCATTAAAATTATAGACTGATCATTTCCTTGTCAGTGGGCAGATGTACAAAATCAGCAAGGGTTCAAATACTTTTTCCCCCACTATAGGAGCAAATAACGCTTCAACCAGACCACTAAATAAACATACCAAGCTGTCACACTACTGTAATAGAAATGCTAGTGGAAAGAAAATGACAAAGGTAAAACATAAAGTACTTGTGATGTACAGCATCTGTTCCTTTTATAAATAAAACTCACAAAATGTGACCTCTGCACTATCAACACAAGCCAGGCTGTCATTTTCTATCTTCTATCCAACCTATATCCATACTGTATATTCATGAATTTTGACAGCAGTAGAAGTGGGTATGTCTCAACCCATCTGCCATCAAGATTGAAAAACACAACTGAACAAGCCTGAGTTTTGCATAGCTGTTGTAGCTCTACAAAAGACCAGACGTTAATCACAGCACACATTAGAAAGCTAAACCGTAAAATAACACCCTTAAACTCTCTAGTTCCACGGAAAAGCAGATTATTATTTTCAAGGAACAACTGTTGAAATCAGTACAATACAACCAGTATACATGTTTACCTTTTTCCCAGGACTGGGAGGTCATCCAACATGTATTCCAGGATCCAGAGATGAATAAAGCAGAATGGGGCCCTAGGCAAGGAAGCAGCATTGTCTGCGCCCCCCCCCCCCCATATCTTTAAATTGACCTTGATTAGGATTATAGGCACAGAGAAGCCACCCATTTGCACTGTCTGCTTTGGCATAGCCCCCTCCACATATGAAACACACCTACAAGTAAACCCTCACTTGTGATGTGACAAAAACAGTGCTATTGATCCCCCTGGTTTTCAGCAGGGCCGGGAAGATTGTAGCTGAGCCCCATGGGTATCCAGCAGGCCCTATGTGCCTGACAAGGTTGGCATGTCAATGATCCGGATCTGCCGGAAAATGTCTTATCAATGCCCACCCCCTACGCTACATCATGATGGTTGACAGCACACATAGGGAAATGGTGAAATGTGACATGACTGACTTTACCCCGATTAGCTATGACAAGAGAGGAGGGAGATCTGGCCAATTTTTATAATGCATCCAAAAGTGCGGGATCATTATGGAATGAAGACCCCACAACATGCAAGAAGCACTCCTGTCTAAACAGAAGTTTGCTAGGGCCTAATAAAGAATATGTAAACCCAACATTTTATATTCCAGATATGTGCCTGCTGTACCATGCACTTGTATGAAAAAGTATCCTGTTCTCTTTGTATTGCTTCCTTTGTGTGAAATCCCTGGTGTTCCTGGCACTCCCTCTGCTTTCCTATTAAAAACCATCATACTAAGCAGGAGAACACAGTCTGGTCCAATCGCTAGCTGTGCTGGGAACTCAGCCTCCTCTCCTCCAATGATCAGTCTTGTCCTGACACGCCCCCCCCCCCCCCCCAGACTTTCACTGGGAAGGCCAGCCAGCCTCTGTTTTTCCTCCGCCAGCTCTTATGTAGCTGTGAACAGAGGGAATGTGATCAAGGCATTTATAATGTTTTCTATATACCGTATTTTTCGCACCATAAGACGCACCTGACCATAAGACGCACCTAGGTTTTAGAGGAGGAAAACTAGAAATAAAATATTCTGAACCAAATGGTGTAGCAAAATATTTACCAGTGCAGCCATATACCAGATCCACGAAATACAGCATATACCAGATCCATGAAATACAGCACATAGCAGATCCATGAAATACAGCCATACCTGTGTCCATGAAATGCAGCCTGACAGAGCTGAGAGGGAGATTCATATCTCCCGCCACTGCCGCGCTGTGATGATGTCATCACACTGAGCCTAGTGAAGCTCCACTCTGCAGCCAGATCCCATTCAGATAGAAGACAGAGCAGCTCCAGCCGCCGCAGTACTTAATTCGGCCACTAGGGCTGCTCTGTTTTCTCACTGTGTGAGATCAGAGAGCGCTATATGGTGTCCTGGAGCCTGCAGTGTAATGCGGGCTCCCGGCGGCGACGAGGGCGGGGGGGTTCAGGTATTCACACCATAAGACGCAGGGAGACTTTCCCCCACTTTTTGGGGGGGAAAAAGTGCGTCTTATGGTGCGAAAAATACACTATATATATATATATATATATATATATACACACACACACACACACACACACACACACAAATGTTTTGCTTTTCATTTTTATTTTAAACTGGATGGGTTGTTTACAAGCAGATCATTTACAATCACTTTAAAGAGGAAGTAAACTCTGTTTTTTTTTTCTCTCTCTCTCTTTTTTCTTACTTGTTAAGTAAAGGCATAATGTGCTAATGCATACTAGCACATTACGTAAAACATACCTGCAAACGAAGCCCTCGTTGTCACCGCTGGAGGCAGCAACTATCTTCCCCATCTTCCTTCCGGGTCCGCAGACTCTGGCTGTGTGACTGGCACGCATTTGCACGGGAGCCTCCCTCTCACGACACAGGGCTCTGAAGAAATGGCACAGTTCGCCGTTCCTTCAGAGCGCATGCGCCAATGACCTCATCGGCGACGTATACAGTAAATATCTCCTAAACGGGTGCAAGTTTAGGAGATATTTACAGTACCTATAAGTGGTAAGCCTTATTACAGGCTTACCTATAGGCACAAACAATACAGGGAGGTTTACTTCCTCTTTAAATATGTTGCCCTGATTTTTTAAAGCCATGCTGAATTTTCAATGGATCATTCACAGAAATAGGTTTTCAAAGCGTTATAGTTTGTACACAACCACAAACTGGGCCACAGAATGAAGACGGATAGAACAGGGGGAAGGCAAAAATGTTACCATCAGGGTGCACTGTATTGCAGGGTGGGGACATTAATTCATTTAATTCTAATTGTACTGAAGACTTCTCTTTAAAAGGAAGCCTGTACTGGGTGAATAAAGAGGCTGTCATTGCTGGCCTTTCTTTCTGGAAAATACTAGTTGCCTGGCTGTCAAATAGGTTTAATGGATACAATAAGTCACTGAATGAGAATAATTGTATAGATAAGCCGCTCTAAACTTGTACAGTTACTGACTCAAAGTACTGAAGCCAGACACAACCAGGAAACTATTATGTATTAGAGGAAATAAGAAATGACAGGCAACATATTTTCCTCAGTTTAGGTGTCCTTGAATATCACAGGCAGACGATGGGAGGCATTCTGAGTCTGTGACAGCTCTGGCATACTGAGAAGACAAGACCACAAACCACTCCTAATTTCCATCATACCATTCTAAGTGTTTATGAATGTCTGAACGATGGGGATTCAGAGAAGGGGGGCATTATTGTATGCACCCCCTAACAGAAAAGATTTTCCCATTTTCATAACTATATTATAGGGTTAATTATGTTACCAGATGCAAATATTTCCTAGAGGATTCTTCTGTGAAGTAGAATACCTGACCTGAGAACAGCCGGAAGCAATGTCTTATCAAACACTTCCATTACACTGGTATAAATACATACAATCTGACGTCAGTGCTATCCTGTGTGAAAAGAAGTATTTAATCAAATAAATAACTACTTAACATGAACTTATATTTTTATCAAGACTAATGAAGCAACAGTACTAGCAAAAAAAGGACAGCCTTCCAAATTCAGATAGCCTGAGGCCCAGCCAAGCACCACGTATGCAGATAGTGATCCTCTAAAAATCACATACTGCTCCTTCTCCTTCCAACGCCCCTTCTTTCTGAGGTTTCACATGCCCCGGGTACTGTACTGCGGATTGGGGGCAGGGCTGCCATCAGGGAGGTACAGGCAGTACTGTTGTAAGGGGCCCCAGTGTCTCAAAGGGCCCTTCCAAAAAAGACTTTAGCAGTCTTTAACCTTGGAGTCTATGGGAGGGACACCCAATTTGGGGACACAGTTCTTCTGAACCATAGGCGATAAAAATTTGGGTCACATGGAGAGGGCCCCCTGGAGAACAACTGGTCCAGGTTTGGGACCTCCAGCACCTGTGGTTCGGCCGAACCGGGTCCCCAAAATGACCAGTCATTGACCGGAAATTGTCGGGTGAATTTCAGACATAACATTGGAGTCTATGGGAGGGGGGTACCTGGTTTGGGGACATATAGGCGATAAAAATACCAAACTTGGGTCACATGGAGAGGGGTCTTCCTGGACCACAACTGGTCCAAGTTTGGGACCTCCAGCACTTATGGTTCGGCGTGAGGTCTTATTGCAAACATCGGGTGATGCTGTGCTGCCTGTGCACTGTTTTTTTTTTAACCCCTTGGATCCCACTCTAGTATGCATTGCACACTTCACTTCACTTGAGTGGGTCATGCTTGGCAGGCTACACCTGCGTGTATAATTGCTACTGCGGCTGCAACATGTGCAAACCCCTGGCCAGTGGGTGGATGTGGTAGGATGGCCAGTGGGCGGGCCCTGGGGAATGTTGGTGGTCAGACGGGGGGCGTCCAGGTCTAAAGCTGTGTAAGGGTCCCCGAAATTTCTGATGGCTGCCCTGATTGGGGGAGAAGGCCCGTGTCTAGTTTCAACTTTAACCAATATTAATGTAGCAACACATCAGGATGAAGAACTACACCAAACTGAACTATCTGCCCCATGCACGTTTCCTGGAAAGCTTTAATGCTTTTTTATTAGGTTCCATTCCAATTGCAGCAAGCATTTTTTGTATGCTAAGCCCTTCCCACACATGTGCATTCCTGATACCTTTTATGCAATTGGGCCTTGTTGACATGGGTGTACACCCATGTGAGGGCTGTGTTTTGCCTGCTTGGAATATACAGGTGTTCTATCCAACATCAGTACATCCCATGCAGGTAAAACACGGCCCTAATATGGGTGTGTGCACTTAAAGCCGAGTTTCACCCAAAAGTGGAAGTTCCGCTGGTTGGATTCCTCCCCCCCTCAGGTGTCAGATTTGTCTTTAGACAGGTGTCCTTTTCCACACATCCGGGAGCTCTGGCCGGCAGCAGTGGCCACTGACGTCAGCAGCCCGACTCCCTCCTCCCTCTACTTCTGGCCGCCTGGCCAGTAGCAGAGCGCGGCAGAGCCTCGCGCATGCGCAGTAAGGTGCCCGGCGTGAAGCTGTACTGCTACACGTCCGGGTTCCCTTACCCACGATGGAGACGGCTGCACCCGTTCCCCGATCTGAAGATCGGCGGCGGGTGCCGACATCGCTGGACTCCAGGACAGGTAAGTGTCCTATTATTAAAAGTCAGCAGCTACTGTATGTGTCGCTGCTGACTTTTATTTATTTTTTCCTACCTCGGACCTCCGCTTTAAGTACACCTGTGTGAACAAGACCTTAAGGCTGCTTTCACACTGATGTGACTTTACCATGCTAAAAGTGCAACAAAAATGCAATCCTCTTAAATCCTATGGGACTCTTCACACCACTGAGCTGTGAGTGTGGTGCGCTTTGAAAAGTCCTGCATGCTGTAGCTTTTGTGCGGTTTTCATAACCGTACCAAAGACGCAGGTCCCCATTGAAATGAATACAAAAAAGGTACCTGCATTGCATTTTTGACGCATTTTTTGAGTCAGATGTCCACTTTTCATAGGTGCATGCTGGGTAATATAAGCATCAAGAAAATGCATCAGACTTATGATGCATTTTTTCAACAGAGTAGTGTGAAAGCAGCCCAAGTGTGTTTTTGCATACAACTCTTCTTTGTATTCACATTTAGGTTCGGTTCACACTGCTGTGATGCAAATTTTCTGTGAATTTAATACGGTTGCGTTGCAAGTTTTTTCAGTTCAGTGTTTTTGTGACAAGTGCGATTTCTACATGTACTGGTGCGAATCTACTGCAAAGCTGGAGCTGAATTCGCAACGCACAGCATCACACATGGATCAAACTTGCACAGGACCCTTTTTTTCCACAGATTAGATTTGCAATGCATCGATGTGAATGGCCCTGATAGACTATACTATATTGTTGGAGATGACTTGAGAATTTAAGCTATCGCAATGGCTTAATTTCGCAGTAGTATTCGCACTCAGTGTGAACCGGCCCTAAAACTCAGAAACAGAACATGCCAGCTCTCAGTTTTTAACACAGGTAAGCTGCATACCTTGTGGATTTACACTAAAAGTGTTTGCAACAGAGACCTCTGTTTTTATGACCGATATTATATATATATATATATATAGAGAGAGAGAGAGAGAAATTAATGGTGCTGAACAGCTGGATCAAACACAAGTATTTTTGTATTTTTTTGAATTGACACAACCACATACATCTTTTCTCAGCTATTTATATACTGATCAACATCAAAACACACAGTGGGGTTGATTTTACTAAAACTGAAGTGTGCACAATCTGGTGCAGCTGTGCATGGTAGCCTTCAGCTTCTAACTTGAGCTTGTTCAAGTAGGCTTTGACAAAAAATACCTGGAAGCTGATTGGTTTCTATGCAGGCCTGCACCAGATATTACACACTTCAGTTTTAGTAAATCAACCCCCACACTTAGGCCTGATTCACTTCACACCTATGCATTTTTAGTGCTTTTTGCATTTTGCAGATTTGCACTACAGTCCATTTAACATGGTTTCCTATGGAACATGGTCTGTAGTGCAACTCTGCAAAATGCAAAAAGCACTAAAATGCATAGATATGAGTCAAGCCTGAGAGTTTTCAGCTACTGTGAAGTCTGGGCTTCTTCTGTGTTGCTGTACTTTTGAGGATGGGGCTTAATCCACATAAGCAGATCTCAATATATCCATTGCCATATACACTATATTACCAAAAGTATTGGGACACCTGCCTTTACACACACACACACACATGAGCATTAATGGCATCCCAGTCTTAGTCCGTAGGATTCAATATTGAGTTGGCCCACCCTTTGCAGCCATAACAGCTTCAACTCTTCTGGGAAGGCTGTCCACAAGGTTTAGAAGTGTGTCTATGGGAATGTTTGACCATTTTTCAAGAAGCGCATTTGTGAGGTCAGGCACTGATGTTGGACAAGAAGGCCTGGCTCATAGTCTCGGCTGTAATTCATCCCAAAGGTGTTCTATCCGATCGAGGTCAGGACTCTGTGCAGGCCAGTCAAGTTCCTCCACCCCAAACTCGCTCATCCATGTCTTTATGGACATTGCTTTGTGCACTGGTGCGCAGTCATGTTGGAATAGAAAGGGGGCCATCCCCAAACTGTTCCCACAAAGTTGGGAGCATGAAATTGTCCAAAATGTCTTGGTATGCTGACGCCTTAAGAGTTCCCTTCACTGGAACTAAGGGGCCAAGCACATCCTCTGAAAAACAACCCCACACCATAATCCCCCCTCCACCAAATCATTTGGACCAGTGCACAAAGTCCATAAAGACATGGATGAGCAAGTTTGGAGTGGAGGAACTTGACTGGCCTGCACAGAGTCCTGACCTCAACCCGATAGAACACTTTTGGAATGAATTAGAGCGGA
This sequence comes from Glandirana rugosa, assembly GCA_018402905.1. Classification (NCBI taxonomy): domain Eukaryota; kingdom Metazoa; phylum Chordata; class Amphibia; order Anura; family Ranidae; genus Glandirana; species Glandirana rugosa. The sequence continues at coordinate 66,804 of BLSH010303093.1, read as the reverse complement.
GACTGCGAGCCAGGCCTTCCCGTCCAACATCAGTGCCTGACCTCACAAATACACTTCGGGAAGAATGGTCAAACATTCCCATAGACACTCTCCTAAACCTTGTGGACAGCCTTCCCAGAAGAGTTGAAGCTGTTATAGCTGCAAAGGGTTGGGCCAACTCAATATTGAACCCTACGGACTAAGGCCTGATTCACACCTATGCATTTTTAGTGCTTTTTGCATTTTGCACTGCAGTCCACTTAACATAATTTCCTATGGAACACGTTCTGTAGTGCAAATCTGCAAAATGCAAAAAGCACTAAAAATGCATAGCTGTGAATCAGGCCTGAGACTGGAATGCCATTAAAGTTCATGTACGTGTAAAGGCAGGTGTCACAATACTTTTGACAATATAGTTTATAGGTCCCAATTCAAGTCACAAACTGGGTAGCAGAGGAGGACCCCACAGCAAATATTCAAAGTGGTGATCTGACCTCACATTTGTATATATATGCAAAAAATGATCTCTACTTTTATTATAATTGCTAAAAACCATTTATAGTGAGGTACTTTGTGCTGGCTTACTGGATTGATCTTAGGAAAATTTGTATTAAACAAAAATACACAAAAACGCTCTCACTTAAGACAAAGGAACGCACAGAAATGCATAAAAAATGCAGGTAAAAACACTTGCAGTTTCAAATGCAGAAGTATGAATAAGGACTAATGGCACGTGCATGCTCTAAAAGCTTCCCAGTATTTATCACTTAAGCATCCAACAGGACTATTCCCTAGATATTGGCGATTACCACTGCTATTAAATCTCACTGCTCAGTAATCATCTTCCAACCTTGCAAAACTCGACAATAAACAATGTGTTAGAGAAGCCGTTGCTTCTACAAGGGCACCAGACTGAGCAGGCATTATACTATGCGGCTCAGAGACACTTGTTTCAAATTTCTGCGACCTTGAAGGACATAAAATGTATTTTTAGACCACCGGCTGTCCAAACCTAGTCTTCATAAACAACAATGAAATATGTAACAACAGATTTTCATTTATTCAATTCACTACTATTCAATGGAAAATATGAACAGCCTGTTATACTTTAGCTGAAGGGTATGATCAACTTCGGGCAAAAACTGCAATCATTCAGCAAAACACTGCATGCATACTGTGGTCAATATGTAAAGTCTTTTTTTTTTTTTTAAATAAATAAACATGTTATACTTACCTTCTCTGTGCACAGAGCAGCCCGGATCCTCCTCTTCTCGGGTCCTGGCTCCTCCCTCCTGCTGGGTGCCCCCCACAGCAAGCAGCTTGCAATGGGGGCACCCAAGCAGGTGCGTTCCCCAGCCGCAGCTCTATGTGTCCACTTACAACACCAGGAGCCGTGGCATGGCCCCGCCTCCTCAGTCTTCTGTTTGGCTCACTGGCTGTGATTAACAATTAGCTCCCTCTGCTGCCAAAAGCTAATTAGGGGTGCGAGTCCACAGAGAGGCAAGGCTCTCATTGACACCACTGGATTGCGAGGGGGCTCAGGTAAGTATTGGGGGGGTGCTTCACACAAGGTTTGGAAATAACAGCCGCTAGCAATAATCGCATGTAAAATCCGACAGGCTGGTTGTACCCAAGCTGATCCTGCTGAACCGGCCGTGATTCAGACCACCTATGGCTGGCTTTAGCGCCACCCGTTTTCAAGCAGCTCATGTTTAGAATTTGGGTCTTCTCATCCTCACAGGTGTGGCTAATGTCTTTTTAAAGAGACACTGTCTTTTGCCTATCCACATTTCACTGAAGCATTCCTTTTGCCAATTTAGGACTAGGTGACAATATATCCTGACAGTCCAGCCCCCAAGCAAGGTATACTCACTCCACACTCAGTTGCTGTCTCCCCACTCCATCAGAGCCTTTGCTCTAAAGGGAGCAGATCTCCTGTGTATGGGGGAGAATGTCACCCAATCATACTTTTCATTGAAGCATTCCTTTAAAGAGTATCTACAGTGAACACTTGCTAGTTCCATATACATGTAGTACTTCCTGCTTTACTACCCCTATTTTCTCAGTGAAAAGCTACATGAGTCAGCTTAGACCATTAAGGGTTTATTCATAAAGCTGAGCTCCAGGCATGGTTTTTATTGCATAGTTACATTGGTCCAACTTGTGCCAATCTTCGTATACATATTCCATACCTGTGGGATTGTCCTAGAAGTGGAGAATCACTGTGGTCGTCCAGGGCCTGTGCACAGCACATTGAACACAGGAGGTCGCTCGCTTAGCATGTCCGTCATTCACAAAACACCTTGTATTTTTTTTTTATCAACAAATACAAGGCACTCTCTGATTGGACAAAGTGAAGATTGTGACATCACCCACTGTTTCTCCACCTCCTCTATTAAGAGAATGCCTTGTATTCATTGAAAATATTCAAGGCATCTTTAAATGGTGGCTGTGCTGAGCACAAGACCCAGAAGGCTGTGGCAATCACTGCAGTAGCCCCGACTACTGCAGTGATTCTCCGCATCTACAGGTATAGAATATGTCCAAGGTTGACCAATGCAACTATGCAATAAAAACCATACCTGGAGTTCAGCTTAAATATGAAAATAATAGCCTATCCTGAAATTGATTTTATTAAAGGAGTTGTAAAGGCAGAAGGTTTTTTTTATCTTAATGCATTCTATGCATTAAGATAAAAAACCTTCTGAGTGTAGCAGCCTCCCCCCTATCCGATAATAAAAGTATAAATTCGACTTGAGGTCCATACCAAAAATAACGTATCAACGTAACCAGTTGGAACCTGTATAAGATATGGACATCTACGCCTCTTAGTGACGTCATCAGCCCCGATGACGTCACTAACGGTGTCGGAAGACCCAGAACACGAGTCGTGTCGGTGGTAAATTTCTACGGAACTTATAAAAGTTACTTATGTTCCGTAAGAGAATTATCTCCTCCACCTCTTTGTCACCCACTACAGTGTTAGAAGTGAAACAGGTTAGTCTCTCACGGAACATAAACAACTATTTTTTTTTTATGTTCCACAAAACACTTACTGCCTGTACGATTCGCTCGCTGGAG
>BLSH010303093.1:48166-63734 GCA_018402905.1 Glandirana rugosa | reverse complement strand
AAATATGAAAATAATAGCCTATCCTGAAATTGATTTTATTAAAGGAGTTGTAAAGGCAGAAGGTTTTTTTTTATCTTAATGCATTCTATGCATTAAGATAAAAAACCTTCTGAGTGTAGCAGCCTCCCCAGCCCCCCAATCACATACCTGAGCCCCTTCTCTCTGCAGAGATGTCCACATGTGTCTTTACTGTCACAGACACTCCTCCTGACTGGCTGAGACACAGCAGCGGCGCCACTGGCTCCCATGGCTGTCAATCAAAATCAGTCAGCCAATCAGGGGAGAGGGGAAGGGGGCAGGTCGGGGCTCTGTGTCTGAATGGATACACAGAGCTCAGACTTAGCTCAGGTGCCCCCATAGAAAGCTGCTGGCTGTGAGGGCACTCGATAGGAGGGAGGGGCCAGGAGAAGCAAAAAGGGACCGGAGAAGAGGAGGATCTAGGCTGCTCTGTGCAAATCCACTGCACATAGGATGTAAGTATAACATATTTGTTATTTTAAAAAAATGAGCCTTACAATCACTTTAAGGCTGCATTCACACAGGGGCGACTTTGCTAGGTGATTTAAGGCAGACTTACAACGCGACTTCATGCCAGGCGACTTTGCCTGTGGCCAATCAGAGCAGAGAGGGAGGGGTTTGCCCTGAATAAATTATTTTATTTTCACTGTAAAGTCGTTTGCAATTAGATGGGGGATCCGACTTGGAGGTGACTTCTATTCAATTCTATGGGCACAAGTCAGAAAGAAGTTGCCTAGAAGTCGTGCAGGAACCTTTTCTGAAGTCGCTCCGACTTCAGTAGTGTACATTAAGACGGCTCCCATTAATTTCAATGGGATTTCAAATGTCAAACGTCTTGAGGTGACAGTCGCCCCTGTGTGAATGGGCACTTAGAAAAGATGCTGACTTTACTTTGACTAAAAGAAAATAGATAAATAGTTATCACTGGGGTCGTTCAATTGCTACAAGGGAGAATATCTATAAGGGCTTTGTATGTTCTCCTTGTATTTGGTTTTCCTCCCACCCTCTAAAACAAATTGGTAGAATAAATGCCTTCCACGAGGCTGACCTTGAGTCTCTGTTAGTGTCTATGTAGCTAGTAAGCTTACACAGGAGAAGAGGCTTGAGAATACTTCTAAAATAAACCTGTCATGATGGACATATGGAGGCTGCCATAATACTGGCCTCCTTCTTAAAATGCTAGTTGCTGTGTTCTGTCTAGCTTCAATACTGGTCGCAGAACTGGAAAAGCTCACAGGGAAGTATGAATTTTTTATTTCTATATATTTGTTCTGGATCAATGACGCAAATTGTTTGATTCACTTAAACTGGAGAGTGCAAAATCTGGTGCAGTCCTGCAAAGAAATCAATCAGCTTCCAGGTTTTATTGTCAATACTTTATTGAACAAGATAAAGTTAGAAGCGGATTGGCTACCATGCAGAGCTGCCCCAGATTTTACACTCTTCAGTTTTAGTAAATCAACCCCAAAGTATCCACAGAAGGTAGATTGTAAGCTCTAATGAGCAGGGCCCTCTGATTTCCCTTGTACCAAATTGTGACGTAACTGTACTGTCTGCCTTCATTTTGTAAAGCGCTGCGCAAACTGTTGGCGCTATATAAATCCTGTATAATAATAATATTATATCCAATGACAAGTTTCTTTACAAGTTCTGCAAAATTTTAAGTGCTGTACACAAATGAAAATGATCATTATAAATAATGATTAGGAGAACCAACATGTCTGTAAATGAATACCATCATAAACATAAGGCACAGCAAGCTGGTAAAATGAAAAAGTCACATCAAAAATGACTTGTAAGAAGTCTTTACACTAACTCCTAGTGAAAAGGCAATACCCATTCCATTAAAGTTCACCCGTAGCTTTAGTGTAAAAGCTGCCCAACCCAGCTTCACAATTGCAACAAACAGCCAGCACCCTCTTATATATCAACATATATAAAGCCAACTGTATCCATCGCCCACAGATAACAGACATCAAGGACTGTGAACTGCCAATTAATCGAACTGTATCACAGGCCCAGCTCTGGAATCTGTGTGCACAGACCCAAGGGGTTAAAGGCAGGGAGGGGAAGGGAGAAGAGGAAAGCGGGATCCACCTTTTGTAGACAATTTTCAGATCTCTCCATTCCAGGAAGCTGCACATTTTCGGTTTTCGGGCTAAGACAGTCTGAACCAACTCCCTGGTAATCTTCTTCTTCTCCTTGTCAGACAGTGGCACGTACCACTTCTGGAGCCGCAGCTTTCCCTGACGGCTGAAGAGTAACATAAACTGCATCTGTGGAGCCAGGAAAAAAAATAAAAAAAACAGAAAAACATCAAAATGCAGCAAGAGGAGATTTATGGAAATGACAAACATGCTCTACAACTAGGTACAGCAAATATAAAGGAAAAAAAAATCAATATGAATCAATAAAATATTCATGACTTGTCTTCCGAGTGGCATTGTTCCTCCAGTACCAGCAGCCGACGTGTTTGAATAAAATTAGGGGCTTGCGGTCCTTTTATTTCTACATCACAATAAAGAGGTTGTTCTATACCAGACGCTTATCTGCATGCATAGCTTTGGCAAAATCCCAGTTACAGCCCTGTGACACACGTGAGGAGGGGAATGATTGTGGGAGTTACTATGCAGAAAGAGAGCGAGAGAGAGGGAGGGAAGGCACCAAGCTAGAGGGGGTCAAACCAGACAGGGAAACTTAACCAGCAAGCTACTATGGAGAGAGCCATCAATGGTAGAACATGTATAGGACCTGTCATCTGCAATGCCTCCACTCTGCTGCAAGGATTCCTCCTCACTGGGTGTTTTCTATTATCTCTGCATTGTAAGTAGGCTGTGTTTTCAAACAGCGGGCAGTATAGAGAGGGGGATAGAAGAAACACACACTGCAGGGGAATTTCAGCTGCTCAGTAATAATACAGTAGACAAGCAGGAATCCTGTTATTTACATCACTGGCAACCCATAGGATGGGAAGGCCTGGGGGGCTTCTTTCTGTATGATGGTAAAGTTTGTAGACACTGAATGTGATAATAGCCCAGAGGCCACAGATAACCATAGGCTGCAATGCAGAAAAATCTGGGTGATCTTAGCGAGACCTGACAGTAGTAGAATTAGCTGTGAATGTAGAGAGCGAAGGTTCATAGGAGGGTTTGCTATTTTCGTGTTCTATTCTCTGTGCTGCTGAATGATGAACCTTTCTGTTCCCAATGCTAAGCAAATGACATTCTGGGGGGGTATTTTTATGTCTTAGGGGCTTAACATATATGTAAATCCAATAAGCGTTAGTATGTTATCGTACTTGTCAAAGTTGCTTTTAATCGATTCAAAGTGTTAATTCACCTTTACAGAAAAAGAGATGTACAAGGTGAATATCTTACTCCCCCCAGTCCCTGCTCTACTAACTGTACTGCAGGGTATGCAGAGCTTTCAGCACCCCCACATCCCACAGCTGGTGTTCCGTCAGAATCGACAACCCACCAGATTAGGTAATGGAAGTGACGTTCTGTCAGCTGCGCATGCATCCACCGCTACCAGGTTTGCTAATCTGACAGAACAACTGCAGTCAGAAGAAGGCAGTGGCGGACAACTTACTACACCCAGCTACGTCTTAAATTCCACAGTGATTTTAGCAATAAAGTGAGTGTATACAAAATATATATATATATATATATATATATATACATACATATGTATAATGTTGGCATGTGTGATGCTATTTTGATGTTACATTTTTAAAGAAGCTGGACGCCAGCAGTGGGAAGGTGGCGGAGGCCATGTTGGTGCACCCTGCAGTGCTCAGCACTAAATCTTTGGGCTTTCAAAATCAAACATGCAAACAGCATCACAGATGTCAATATACTATATATATTTATATACGCTCTCTTTATTGCTAAAATGACTGTAGTAAGATGTCCGCTGCCTTCTTCTGACTGCAGGTATTCTGTCAGATTAGCAAACCTGGTAGCGGTGGAATGCATGCGCAGCTGACAGAATGTCACTTCTGGTCCCCAATCTTATGCCAATTCTGACGGAACACCGGTCCAGTGATCTTTTCTGTGCAGTACTTCCGGGACGGATCAGAATGATTCTGGTTGGTCAGCGCCTGCACATTGAATAGCTCTGATCCATCTTGCAAGCTGCTGCACAGAAAAGAGGGAAAAGAGCAGGGATTTCAAATCCGCAGACCCCTGTGCCGGCTGCATGGACACTGACAGCTCAGCATGCCCAAAGGTAGGTACATCAGGAACAAAGGTGGGTAGGGAGGGTTATAGTGTCAGTTCATCTTTACCTTTTTTCTGGTGAACTAACCCTTTAAATTTGCCACATCCACTAAATAGATACCTGGTTATCCTGCTATAAAAGTTATACCAAAGGGTTTCTTTTTTTAACTAGTTCAGCCCCGGAAGGATTTCCCCCCTTCCTGACCAGACCATTTTTTGCAATACGCCACTGTGTCGCTTTAACTGACAATTGCGCGGTCGTGCGACGTTGCACCCAAACAAAACTGACGTCCTATTTTCCCCCCAAATTGAGCTTTCTTTTGGTGGTATTTGATCACCTCTGTGGTTTTTATTGTTTGCGCTATAAACAAAAAAAAAGAGCGACAGTTTTGAAAAAAAGGCAATATTTTTTACTTTTTGCTATAATAAAAATCCCCCAAAAAAACCCCATAAAAAAACAAATTTCTTCCTCAGTTTAGGCCGATATATATTCTCCTACATATTTTTGGTAAAAAAAAAAACACAAAACAATAGCAATAAGCGTATATTGATTGGTTTGCGAAAAAGTTATAGCGTCTACAAAATAGGGGATATATTTATGGCATTTATTATTCTTTTTTTTTTTTACTAGTAATGGCGATGATCTGCGATTTTTAGCGGGACTGCGATATTGCGGTGGACAGATCGGACACTTTTTGGGACCACTGACATTTATACAGCGATCAGTGCTATAAAAATACACTGATTACTGTATAAATGTCACTGGCAGGGAAGGGGTTAACACTAGGGGTTGATCAAGGGGTTAAATGTGTTCCCTGGGAGGTGTTTCTAACTGTGGGGGGAGTGTGTTGACTGGGGGTATAGAGTGAAAGCTGTTCCCGATCACTGGCAACAGCAGACCTCGCTCCACTTCCCTGACAGAACAGGGATCTGTCTGTTTACATTGACAGATCCCCGTTCTGCCTCTCTTTCCCGCGATTGCGGGTGGCCAGCGCACGTTGCAGCATCCGGCCACGCGCATCAGCTTCCCCGACAAGCAGCAGCATGCGCACCTGCTACAGCTATTTAAAGGGTTGCCATACAGCTACAGCGATTTGCGGGAACGTGCCGACCTGCCACCGTAGAATGACGGTAAAGATGAAAAAATAGTCATTCTTTATGGCACTTTAGCAAACTCAAAGTTAGATTTACTTTAATGTATAAGGCAATTATTTTTTTATTTTTAAAATTTCCGTTTTGGATAGAATAGAGGGATTTGAACACCCGCAACCGCTCTTTGTCCTGGTGACCATTCTCGCCAAAAATGAAAGTGAAGAAAATCCAAAATTTTAGGTTGTCACCAAAACAGTAATGGTAAGGGAAAAATTTCAATGTGGATACCAATTCTGGTGACAACCAAGAATTCCCTCACTTTAGAGGGATTTCCTTTCACGTCCTGTTTTGGTTATGGGACAGGAAGTGAAGGAAAATCTCCCCAATTTGACACAGATGGCACAAAACAATACTGACAGGGGTTATAACCTTCTAAAATTGAAAATGAAAAAAAAAATGTTGTTAGTTCTAATTTAAATAGCAAAATGTTGCTAAATAAGGGCCCTCACACACGGGCAGTCTGATCGGGTCCATCTGTCAGTTTTTCAGACAGACCCTTCAGTCTCTTCTATGAAGCGTCAGGTGTCAGTTGACACCCACTGACATCCGATCCCATCTTGTCATGGGGATCCGCTCTCCGTCCGTCTGGCGGATCGGATGGCAGTCAGGTGAAAACAGAAATGCGGTCCATTTACATCTGACCGCCTGTAGAGGAGAGTGGCTGTGTCTGTGTCTGCTCTGTATAAGCTGAGCGGACACGGACCAGCCATCCGCCTGCTCAGCGGGGATCAGCGTACAGATTTCCCGCTCCAACTGAGCCCGCTCTGTGTGTAAGGGGCCTTAGTTCTTAGCTTTGCACCAACAACAGGGCAATTACAAAGCTTGCCATGGTGGTCTCACTTCTGAAGCTGTATAGCGATGTAATATAAATGAGCTGAGAATTGAGCAACAACAGTAAAACAGGTCACAGTAAATGCATGAAGATGAGAGCTGGTGCAGAGATTTTGTCACCAAGAGGGATGTACAGAGCTGCTGGGTTACTGCAACTTACTACATCAACTCAAATCTGAAATAAAAGAGAAGATTCATGTGAAAAGGAAGGTGGAGGTACGATCATACTACCCAGACAGGCTGGAACACAGACCTGACAATTTCAAAGTAATATAGAATCCTTTGTTCTACACACAGAGAAGTCATATAAATAACACTTACAGAGAACGGGTGTCATCTAATCTCTGCTGGACATTGCAGTATTGACGCCTGCACTGTCCTGCAGAGTGTTTACTGCAGAATGCTGTGGAAAACACGACATGATAGCAGGAGATCTCAGTCACATGACTTTTAGCAAATCATTTGACCAGGCTTTGTTTGTTCTAGAGACCTAAAGCATTCAAAGCTCTAAGCAGATTTGTATTGCACAAGGCTGTGGTTTATAAAAAAAAATGTAACCACTTCCAGACCGAGCCTCTTTTTGAGAGTCGGTGTTTAAAAATCAGGTTTTTTGCTATAAAATTACTTAGAACCCCAGAACCTTATATATTTTTTTCTAACACCCTAGAGAATAAAATGGCAGTCGTTACAATAAAGTACTTTATGTCACACCGTATTTGCGCATTGGTCTTATAAGCACGATTTTTTTGGAAAAAATTCACTTTTTTGAGTTAAATAAATATGACAACAGTAAAAGGTAGCCCATTTTTTCCCATATTGTGAAAGATAATGTTACGCCGAGTAAATTGATACCCAACATGTCATGCTTAAAATTGCGCCGCTTGTGGAATGGCGACAAATTTTGGCACTTAAAAATCTCCATCAGCGATTTCTACAGGTTACAAGTTTTGAGTTAAAGAGGAGGTCTAGTGCTAGACTTATTGCTCTCGCTCTAATGATTGCGGCGATACCTCACGCGTGGTTTGAACACCGTTTTCATATGCGGGGGTGACTTACGTATGCGCAAGCGGGATGGTGTGCTTTAAATTTTTCTTTCTTATTTATTTTACTTTTTATTTTTTCATTTTACACCTTCCTTTAAAAAAAAAAAAAAAGATCACTTTTATTCCTATTACAAGAAATATAAAAAATCCTTGTAATAGAAAAAAGCATACCAGGACCTATTAAAATATGAGATCTGGGGTCACAAAGGACCTCAGATCTCATATTTACACTTAAATGCAATAAAAAAAAAAAAAAAAACACTTGAGAAAAAAATCCTTCTTTGAGAGCTTTGGGCGGAAGTGACGTTTGACGTCGCTTCCGCCAGTCAATGTTATGGAGCCGAGTGGGCGGCATCTTCCGCTCACTAGGCTCACAGGCTCAGAGGAGAGTAGACCCGATCGTCTCAGATGCGACCGGCGGGTCCGGTAAGTGGCGCAAATGACGGGAAAGTGATGGGGGGGGGGGGGATCCGCCGCAGAGACCACTTTTATCTGAAAGTATACACAGCTATACTTCTGCTTTAACCACTTCCGGACCACCTGCCATCATTATACGGCGGTACTTTGCCACTGAATAGCATTGCTATGGTAGCAGATAGCTACCATAACCCTGGTATTTTTGAAAGCGGCAAGCGGCCGGGTTTTCAGTGTCAGGAAAGGCCTACTAGAACAGCTGAACTTTATTTGGGGTCAATCAGAGGTACTTTAAATGATGGCAGGCGTGTACTGACTCCTATTTAACCACTTAACGACCACCCACCGTCATCTGACGGCAGCAGTCTGGCTCGATATTACATATCGCAGTCACTGTGTAACGGGGGAGCCAGGGAGCGGGTAGGGCGGACTCAATGTCTGCCGGCTACCCACGATCACCCCCCTGCAGTGACAGAACGGGATCCGTGTGTGTAAACACACGGATCTCCGTTCTGACAGGGGAGGAGAGTGATCTTCTGTTCCCTGTATATGGGAGCCGCGATCACTCTCCTCCCCCAGTCAGCCCAGTCCCAACACAGTTAGTAACACATCCCAGGGAACACAGTTATCCATTTGAAACCCCCCTAGTATTAACCCCTTCCCTGCTAGTGACATTTACACAGTAATCCGTGCATTTTCATAGCGCTGTATAAATGCCAATGGTCCCATAAAAGTGTCAAAAGTGTCCGACATGTTCGCCCCAATGTCACAGTTCCGCTAAAAAGCACAGATCGCCACCATTACTAGTAAAAAAAAATCAAAACCCCATAAATGAATTCTCATTGTTCGTAAACGCGGCAAATTTTGCGCAATAAAATCAATATACGCCGATCCTCGGTTCACACTGTGAACCACATGTGAATTACACAGAAACTGCACTGCATTCCTGTTCAATCCAATGCTATTCTGTTGGTGTGATATGCGCCCATTAATTTTGAATGAGCACGATTCGCATCAAAAATCACATATGCACCAATTTTGGAACCACACTGAAACTGGATTCCATGGTACTTTTGTACAATGCAATGTGGCACGGGCAGACGCAGTGTGCTTGCAACCTGCATCGTTAAAATTACGCTACAGATCGTAAGGGCAGTGCGATTTGAATACGGTGCAGGAAATGCGCAACGCATTAGTGTGAACCTAGGCTACATGCCATCATCCCTGGATCACACAATTACAAAGAAGATGGCAGTTTTTGCTAGAAAAGCCATGATTCAATATACAGTATGTGTATCCAAATAGTAAAATGAATGCAAACAGCTCTAGAAACTGTTTATTCACAGCACACGCAAAATATATTTTAGGATAAAAGTTCACATACAGTACGGATGAGCCTTCTGCTAATTGGATTTGCTTTTGGGACTGTAGATACTAGGTGCCGCGGCTTACATCAATAACGATTGGGTGAGCTATCTATACTTTCTTTGTTGCTGTTTTGCATAAGTATTCACCCCTTCTGGACTCTTGCAGTGCTACAGCTTGGAATTCAAATTGATGCAATTACGATTTTAGGTCACTTATCTATGCAGTCAGTAGTATTGAAGGGGAAAAATCTAGATATTTTTTAAATGATTTATAACAAAATAAAAAGCTGAAAAGTATTGTGTAAGGAATGTTAACAGCTAGACAACAACTGTGGTGGATACAGATTTAAAGTGGTTGTAAAGTCTCCGGGTTTTTCACCTTAATGCATTCTATCCATTAAGGTGAAAAACCTTTTAAGTGCAGCAGCCCCCCGAGAGCCCCCCTTTACTTACTCGAGCCCAAACCGTTCCCGCGCCGGGGACAGCCTTGTCCCTCTAGTTGCCGGCTCGGGTCCCCATTGGATGGATTGATAGCAGGGGAGCAATGGCTCCCGCTACTGTCAATCAAGTCCAGTAACATGGGAGCCGGGGGGTGGGGCCCAGTTCCGCTGTATGTGTGAATACACGCAACAGCAGGACTCGGAAGCGTGCCCGCACGAGTGACCACCAGGGAAAGCGCTTCCCTGGCGTGTCACTCGATGTGGAGGAGGAGTCAAGATTGCCGCCGAGGGACCCCAGAAGATGAGGTTCAGGGTCACTCTGTGCAAAACCGCTGTACAGAGGAGGTGAGTATGACATGTTTGTTATTTTAAAAAAATAAAACGTGAACCTTTAATATCGCTTTAAAGAAGAGAAATTCCACCATTTGCAAAACAAAAAATAATAATAAATGCAGCATCAATGATCGATTGATGTTTACCAATTTCTTGCAATAAAGCCTGCAGTGTATTGCAAATGTGATCAATCATATTTTAGTCAACTAAATTGTTTTAGTCGACTAAAATCTAGTTTAGGGTTAGTTAAATTATAATGCATTATTTAAGCATTTTTCTAGAATTTTCACACTCCATAAATACTCCTAGCATAATATACAGTATATAACAAGGGCTAAATATGTGTAGTGGATGTGCAAACCTTACTACCATAAATAATATTTTATTAGATTTTTTTACTCCAGGAGTAAATAATGCGTTTCTAAATTCTAGAGAAATGCTTAAAGGGGTTTTAAACCCTCCCAATTTTCACCTTAATGGATTCTATGCATTAAAGGTGAAAACCTTTTTTGTTGCAGCTGCCCCCCGACCCCCCATTTACTTACCTAAGCCTGATCGTTCCCGCGCCGGGGACGAGCCTAGTAGCTCCAGCCGGTGTCTCGGGTCTTTATTGGATAGATTGATAGCAGGAGAGCCATTGGCTCCCGCTGCTGTCAATCAAGTCCAGTGACACGGGAGCCGGGGGCGGGGCCGAGTCCTGTTGTCTGTGTCAATGGATGCAGCAACATGACACTGGAGCGCCCCCGCAAGAGTGACCCCAGGGAAAGTGCTTCCCTGACAGGGCACTCAAGAAGAGGAGGAGCCAGGAGCGCCGCCAAGGGCGCCCAGAAAAGGAGGATCGGGACCACTCTGTACAAAACCCTTGCACAGAGTAGGTAAGTATAACATGTTTGTTTTTTTTAAGGGGGAAAAAAAAGCGAACCTTTAGTATCGCTTTAAATAATGCATTGCAATTTAACAAAACCCATTTGATTTTAGTTGACTAAAATGTACTGATTTACTGTCGTTTTAATCATAGTTTTTTGATTAAAATGCCATTTTAGTTTTAGTCGTATTCTAGTCATCTGAATTGTTTTAGTTGTATTTTGAATGGAGCTGTGGCTCGGGTGCCCCCATAGCAAGCTGCTTGCTGTGGGGGCACTCCGCAGGAGGGAGGGGCCAGGAGTGCCGAAGAGGGACCTGAGAAGGGGAGGATCCGGGCAGATAAGTATAACACGTTTATTATTTTTAACTAAAAAAAATATGAGACTTTAGTATCACTTTATGTCTTCCGAGTTGGTGCTAGTAAAAAACTATGTACAAACAAGTAACAATAATAAATGGTTTACATAACTAGTCTTAGATGGTAGTTGTTACAGTGAAAGGAAGATATATTGGTTACAGAAAGTAGCAACTCAGCATCAGTCCAATCAAATAAAAGAGCTCCGTGGATAATAAAGAAAAAGTGTCTTTGAGTTAGGTAAACATTAAGGTGTATGTCCAGCCAAAAACTTTTTTTCTTTTTTTGATAGTGTGGGGAATGTTTAGAACTCCTGTCGGGTTTTTACTGTTATCCAGGGCTCCCCCTCTCTTATTTTCCTAGTGACATTCTAATAGTGAGCCTCCTAGATTTTCCTGGATAGGAAGTGAGGGAAACTTTCAATTAGCAACACAGACTGAAGTAAAGACGTTTTTTTTTTTGTTGGGCAAGCGGCCCATTTAGATTTTTTTTCCTGTCTGCATCCCCATTGCAGATTTCCTCCTTTTTTTCTCATATCTCCTGTCTGGTAAAACCATTTTCAATGGGACAAAAAAAAAATGAAGGAAAACCTTTTTAAAGTTTCCATTCACACTAGTGAGACTCTAAAGTCGCATGATTTCCAGTTTGGAGAATGACTTTACACTCATTGGATTCAAGTCGTATTAAACGTTGCACCAAAGTAGTACTACTGCAGGAACCTTTTCAATATCGCTGTGACTTTAAGTCATGCCGATTTTAAAAGGGTTCCATTGAATAGAATGGCTGCGACTTATCATGTCCAAAGTACCACAAGTGTTAATGGAGACTAACAGCGCCTGGAACGGCAGTAAAAAAATTTAAAAAATCCCACCTTTCCATAAAAAAAAGTTATTTTCTTGACAGATACAAATTGCAACTGATAATTTTTCCTATTTTCCGCAACATGTTTACCAGCCTATTCTTATGTACTTTTATGGGGGGGAAAGCACCAGATTTGACAGGTGTGAGCCCAGATCTAGAATAGTCCAGTCGAAGCGAACATCTTAGGCCCCATTTACACTTGTGATTACATGCAGGAAACCCAGTAGGATTTTTCAGCATCTAGCTGTGGGCGAAATTCCCATTAAAAGCAATAGGAGGCGGACAGCTTTCACAGCTAATCGCAGTCGCTTGCATACAATTGCTCGTGCAGCAATTACCTGGGAATGGAGAGCCCTAGATGCAGACTGTCTGCGTCCAAGGAAAATCATCCACAGGTGATCACTCTTGCTGGATAATTAAAACATAAAAGAGTTTTTGGTCAATTCGCTTTTTATCACAGTTAACACATATTTTGCACCTTCAAAATATTACATTTGTTGTGTTAACTGGTTAGCGGCCGCCCCACGCATATACAGTGTTTCACAAAAGTGAGTACACCCCTCACATTTTTGTAAATATTTTATTCTGTCTTTTCATGTGACAACACCGAAGAAATGACACTTTGCTACAATGTAAAGTAGTGAGTGTATAGCCTGTATAACAGTGTAAATTTGCTGTCCCCTCAAAATAACTCAACACATTAATATCTAAACAGCTGGCAACAAAAGTGAGTACACCCCTAAGTGAAAATGTAAAAATTGGGCCCACTTGGCTATTTTCCCTCCCCGGTGCCATGTGACTCATTAGTGTTACAAGGTCTCAGGTATGAATGGGGAGCAGGTGCGTTAAAAATGTGGTGTTATCGCTCACTCTCTCATATTGGTCACTGGAAGTTCAACATGGCACCCCATGGCAAAGAACTCTCTGAGGATCTGAAAAAAAAGAATTGTTGTTCTACATACAGATGGCCTAGGCAATAAGAAGATTGCCAAGACCCTGAAACTGAGCTGCAGCACGCTGGCTAAGACCATACAGTGGTTCAACAGAACAGGTTCCACTCAGAACAGGCCTTGCCATGGTCAACCAAAGAAGTTGTGTGCACATGCTCAACATCATATCCAGAGGTTGTCTTTGGGAAATAGATGTATGGGTGCTGCCAGCATTGCTGCGGAGGTTGAAGGGGTGGGGGGTCAGCTTGTCAGTGCTCAGACCATACTCCGCACACTGCATCAAATTGGTCTGCATGGCTGTCGTCCCAGAAGGAAGCCTCTTCTAAAGATGATGCACAGGAAAGCCCACAAACAGTTTGCTGACTAAGGACATGGATTACTGGAACCATTTTCTGTGGTCTGATGAGACCAAGATAAACTTATTTGGTTCAGATGGTGTCAAGCGTGTGTGATGGCTGCCAGGTGAGGAGAACAAAGACAAGTATGTCTTGCCTACAGTCAAGCATGGTGGTGGGAGTGTCATGGTCTGGGGCTGTATGAGTGCTCTCGGCACTGGGGAACTACAGTCCCCTCCCTTCGGAGACTGGGCCACAGGGCAGTATTCTAACATGATTACGACCCCAAACACACCTCCAAGATGATCACTGCCTTGCTAAAGAAGCTGAGGGTAAAGGTGATGGACTGGCCAAGCATGTCTCCAGATCTAAACCCTATTGAGCATCTGTGGGGCATCCTCAAATGATAGGTGGAGGAGCGCAAAGTCTCTAACATCCACCAGCTCTGTGATGTTGTCATGGAGTGGAAGAGGACTCCAATGGCAAACTGTGAAGCTCAGGTGAACTCCATGCCCAAGAAGGTTAAGGCAGTGCTGGAAAATAATGGTGGCCACACAAAATATCCCAATTTGGACATTTTCACTTAGGGGTGTACTCACTTTTGTTTCCAGCTGTGTGGTTTTAATGGCTGTGTGTTGAGTAATTTTGAGGGAACAGCAAATTTACACTGCTATACAAGCTGTACACTCACTACTTTACATTGTAGCAAAGTTTCATTTCTTCAGTGTTGTCACATGAAAAGATATAATAAAAATATTTAAATAAATGTGAGGGGTGTACTCACTTTTGTGAGATACTGTATACTTGGGCAGGCGGCCGATCTGTGTCAGATCACGTACTTAGTACGTGATTTGACACTTCCGGTCTGGGACACACGCGTACCGACCCACTCCACTCCCACTGTGACTGGATACAGAGTGAGCCAATCAGCAGATCCGGTGGACGCAATGTCCACTGGGACATGCCAATCATTCGTGAGAAAGGCAGAATGACGGTATGCCTATGTCAGCAAGGCAGACCGCCATTATGTCAACCCACTCCACTCCGCTGTGACTGGACATAGCGGGAGCCAATCAGCGGGTTCGGTGAATGCAATGTCTGCCTGAACCTGCCAATCATTCAGGAGAAAGGCAGAACGGCTGTCTGCTTATGTAAGCAAGGCAGACCTCCGATCTGTAAGAGGGGAATGTGTTGATCCTGTGTTCCTGCTAAGCAGGATCATGGATCTTTACATTCCCCCAGTCAAAGCACCTCCTCCACAGTTAGAAAGCACTCCCAGGAAACACATTTAACCCTTTGATAGCCCCTGATATTAACCCCTTCCCAGCCAGTGTCATTAGTACAGTGAGGCACACAGATGCGAATTGGATGCGAATTGGATCCTGCACATAGCAGGAGATTGTGACCCTCTATGGAACTGGTTCACATATCTCCGCAGCAGGTGCGGTGCGGTTTGCACAAAGACGCTGTGCGTCTTTTGGTCCATTTCAGGTCCGAATTCAGTCCAAAATTTGGGCTGAAATCAGACCTGAAACTGTGAACCAGCACGCACCAGACCCCTGCTGGGAGCCGCTGTGGGTTTCAGTGTGAACCCAGCCTGACAGTGCATATTTTTTAGCACTGATCACTGTATTGGTGTCACTGGTCCCCAAAAAGTGTCAAGTTAAGTGTCTGATTTGTCCACCGCAATATCGCAGTCCCACTATAAGTCACTGATCGCAGCGATTACTAGTAAAAAAATAAAAATAAGAAAAAATAAATAAAAAAAGATCCCATAGTTTGTAGATGCTATAACTTTTGCGCAAACCAATCAGTATACACGTATTTTGTTTACCAAAAATATGTAGCGGACTACATATTGACCTAAACTGATGAAGAAATTCGATTTTTTTACATTTTGTTATTGGGAATGTTTTATAGCAGAAAGCAAAAAATATTGTTTATTTTTTCAAAATTGTCAGCCTCTTTTGCATATAGCGCAAAAAATAAAAACCGCAGAGGTGATCAAATACCACCAAAAGACCAAAAGAAAGCTCTATTTATGGAAAAAAAGGAATACATTTTGTTTAGGTACAGCATCGCACGACCGCACAACTGGCAGTTAAAGAAACGCAGTGCTGTATCGCAAAATGGCCTGGTCATGAAAGGGGGGGGGGGGTAAACCTTCCGGAGCTGAAGTGGTTAAACAAAAGGAAACAAATAATATCCTTTCTTTAATTCTGGACTGAAACCTAAAAAAATATGGAAAAGTCCCAGTAGGTTGGGGAAAGGGTTGGTGCGCGGATGAAGATTATTTTCAAGGATTTGAAAAAAGTGTTCATTTATTCGCATACACGGTTATAATAAACAAAGGAAAACAAATTGGTGAAGTCGAGGCCTTCCAAA
>BLSH010303093.1:0-34894 GCA_018402905.1 Glandirana rugosa | reverse complement strand
TAATTTAATGTTAATAGCAACAAAGGAGGTTTAACAGAAATAATGCATCAATGCAGCCTGATCAGTGCCCATCAATGCTGGCTCACCAGTGCCCATCAGCACAGCCTGATCATTGCCCATCAATGCAGTCTGATCATTGCCCATCATTGCAGCCTGATCAGTGCCCATCAGCACAGCCTGATCAGTGCCCATCCAATGCAGCCTGCAATGCAGAGAGAGAGGAGAGCCGCCAGATTATACAAAGTGGGGCTCTCCTGCTTACCTGGCGCGGCCGCTGTCATATGAAGTCCCGCCTCCTGGACCGGCTCCTATGATAGACATCGCCAGTGTGCCATTATAGAAGCTGGTCCAGGAGGCAGCCCAATGGGCCCAGCGGGATCCATGGCAGGGCCGGCCCTGGGCGCCCCCCTTGCCTGCAGTTAGTTGGTGGCTGCGGCCCTGGCCCCTTCTTCCTTCCTTCATCCACAAAAATAATAAATTGTGAGCGAGCAGCAGCCATCAGCCATTTTGAATGTAAGTTAGGGTGGCCTGGGGGGCAATTGCCACCCTGACCCCTGGCCCAGCCCTCCCCTGATCTGCCCTTACTCAAGATGGCCGTAGTCTGAAATGTTAGGGAGTGTTTTCAAAGTGATTTCTCAGCAAAACTAAGCATGGAGACACGAATAGATGGGGGAGTTTTCTTTGAATATTAAAAATGAATTAAATAGCGTTTTGGCTCCCAGATGCACTGTAGTTCGGCTGTAAGTATTCAGACCCTTTACTCAGCACCTTTGGCAGCAATTACCGCCTCGAGTCATTTTGGGTATGACACGACAAAGCTTTGCACACCTGGAGTGGGGGATTTTCTGCCATATCAGGTTGCAGCATAACAAAATTGAAAAAAGTGAAGGGGGACTGAATACTTTATGAATGGTGTGTGTATATATATATATATATATATATATATATATATATATACATATACATATACATACAGTTGTGCTCATAAGTTTACATACCCTGGCAGAATTTATGAATGATAACACAAAAACATTTCTTTCACTCATGGTTAGTGTTTGGCTGAAGCCATTTATTATCAATTAACTGTGTTTACTCTTTTTAAATCATAAAGACAACAGAAACTGCCCAAATGACCCTGATCAAAAGTTTATATACCCTGGTGATTTTGGCCTGATAACATGCACACAAGTTGACACAAAGGGGGACCGGAGGTGTCCCGCTGTTAGAAACATAGAAAAATGACGGTAGAAAAAAAGACTGAGTAGTCCATCGAGTCTGCCCCTTTTTAGTTATATTATTTTTTTGTTTTCACATTAACCTTGTTGTCTGACTATAGATTTATGTTTATCCCAGGCATATTTGCAGCCATTTACTGTTGACTGTCTCACAACCTCTGTTGGTAGTTTATTCCAATCATCAACCACCCTTTCAGTAAAATAATACTTTCTAAGATTAGTTTTGAACTTCCCTGCAGTTAGTTTGAGGTCCCCATGTTTTTGATTTTGGTTTCATATTGAAAAGACTGCTCTCCCGAACCTTATTCACCCCCTTGATGTATTTAAAGGTTTCATTCATTTCTCCCCTTTCCCTTCTTTCCCCCAGACTGTACATATTAAGTTCCTGAAGTCGCTCTTGATATCTTTTATCCCCCAGACCTTTCACCATTTTTGTTACCCGTCTCTGAACTTGTTCTACAGGGTGGGCCATTTATATGGATACACCTTAATAAAATGGGAATGGTTGGTGATATTAACTTCCTGTTTGTGGCACATTAGTATATGTGAGGGGGGAAACTTTTCAAGATGGGTGGTGACCATGGTGGCCATTATGAAGTTGGCCATTTTGAATCCAACTTTTGTTTTTTCAATAGGAAGAGGGTCATGTGACACATCAAACTTATTGGGAATTTCACAAGAAAAACAATGGTGTGCTTGGTTTTAACATAACTTCATTCTTTCATGAGTTATTTACAAGTTTCTGACCACTTATAAAATGTGTTCAATGTGCTGCCCATTGTGTTGGATTGTCAATGCAACCCTCTTCTCCCACTCTTCACACACTGATAGCAATACCGCAGGAGAAATGCTAGCACAGGCTTCCAGTATCCGTAGTTTCAGGTGCTGCACATCTCGTATCTTCACAGCATAGACAATTGCCTTCAGATGACCCCAAAGATAAAAGTCTAAGGGGGTCAGACCGGGAGACCTTGGGGGCCATTCAACTGGCCCACGATGACCAATCCACTTTCCAGGAAACTGTTCATCTAGGAATGCTCGGACCTGACACCCATAATGTGGTGGTGCACCATCTTGCTGGAACTATGATGTCGGTGCTGGCCATCAAGTCGGCTTTGGAGGAATGGCAGTACCTCCTAGAAGGAGCAGCTCACCCGGTATTGGTTTTTACTGACCATAAAAAACCATATGCTGTGAAGATACAAGATGCGCAGCACCTGAAACTATGGATACTGGAAGCCTGTGCTAGCATTTCTCCTGCGGTGTTGCTATCAATGTGTGAAGAGTGGGAGAAGAGGGTTGCATTGACAATCCAACACAATGTGCAGCACATTGAACACATTTTATAAGTGGTCAGAAACTTGTAAAGAACTCATGAAAGAATAAAGTTACGTTAAAACCAAGCACACCATTGGTTTTCTTGTGAAATTCCCAATAAGTTTGATGTGTCACATGACACACTTCCTATTGAAAAAACAAAAGTTGGATTCAAAATGTCCGACTTCAAAATGGCCGCCATGGTCACCACCCATCTTGAAAAGTTTCCCCCCTCACATATACTAATGTGCCACAAACAGGAAGTTAATATCACCAACCATTTTCATTTTATAAAGGTGTATCCATATAAATGGCCCACCCTGTATTTTATCAATATCTTTTTGTAAGTGTGGTCTCCAGAACAGGACACAGTATTCTAAGTGAGGTCTCACTAAAGATCTATATAGAGGAATCAGAACCTCCTTCCTCCTGCTGGTGATCCCTCTACTGATACATCCCAGAATTCTCTTTGTTTTTCCCACTGCCTGGTCACACTGTTTGTTCATTTTGTAATCATCTGAAATAAGCCCCCCCAAATCTTTTTCTTCTGTAGTGCTGGCTAACACTGTACCCCCAATGCTGTACTCTCTAAGGGGATTCTCATTCGCTAGGTGTATTACTTTACATTCAGAAATATTGAACTGAAGTCTCCACTGCTTTGACCAAACTTCCAGCAATGCCAAATCATGTTCCATGTTAGAGACACCTCCAGGAATATCAACCCTATTACACACCTTTGTATCATCAGCAAAGAGACATACATTGCCCAACAAACATTTAGTTATATCACTTACATAAAGGTTAAATACAACAGGACCCAGTACAGAGCCTTGTGGTACCCCACTAGTGACTGGTCTCTGTTCTGAGTGAACCCCATTTATAACCACACTCTGTTATATATCCTTTAGCCAACTGCATATCCACTGAACCACCCAAGGGTTAAGCCCCAGCTTGTACAACTTTTGTATGAGATCATTATGTGGAACTGTATCAAATGCCTTGCTGAAATCAAGATACGCTATGTCCACAGCACCACCCTGGTCCAAAACACTGGTAATATAGTCAAAAAATTCAATCAGATTTGTCTGGCACAATCTGCCCTCAGTAAAGCCATGCTGCTTTGGGTCCAGCAAGCTGTGTATTTTTAGGTGATCAATGATCCTTCTTTTGAGGAGCGATTTCATTACCTTGACTACAATTGATGTTAAACTCACTGGCCTGTAATTGCCAACTTCTACCTTGCTGCCCTTCTTGTGGATAGGTACAATATTAGCTATCCGCCAGTCATGGGGAACTTCTCCTGTTAGAAGAGGTTGATTTAAAAGATCCGTTAATGGTCCAACAACTATATCTCGAAGTTCTCTTAGAACTCTGGGATGAATACTATCAGGGCCCATTGCTTTATTAAGCTTTAACTGAGCCAGTTCCTCAGCTACCTCTGTCTCCAGAAATCCTAGAAATGAACCATCATTACTAGAACCAATATGATTCCCTAACTTATCATTAGTGCAGTCTATTTCTGAGAAGACTGAACAGAAGTAATTGTTTATATGGTTTGCTACATCCTGGTCTCCCTCAACATATGTGTTGTGGCCAGTTTTCATTTTAGTGATCCCATTGTATTTTTTCCTTCTATCACTAATGTACGTAAAAAAGGTTTTATCTCCTTTCTTAATAGACTTGGCAATTTCCTCCTTTTTCTGTGCCTTTGCAGCACCGCTAATGTGTTTGGCCTCCTTTTGTCTATTTTTATACTCCTCTGTCAGCTAAACCTCCTGTTTCCTTGAATCTTCTATACGCCATTTTTTTCCCCTTTAATATCTACTTACCTCTTTGGTGAACCATATTTGTTTTTTTCTTCCGTTTATTCTTACTAACTTGCCTGACATATAATCTAGTTGTCTCCAGGATGGTAGAATTTAATAGTGCTCACTGATTCCTTACTCCTGTCATTTTACTCCAACCTTTCAATTCATTTTTTAGAAATGTCCCCATTTCAGCAAAATTTGTCCTTTTAAAATCTAAAACTTTTGTTTTTGTATATGATTTTTCAGTTCTTGTTTTAATATCAAACCAAAGACATTGGTGATCACAGTAGCTCAGCGGGGGTGATCGCTGTACTAACATCGGATTGTTAGTATAGGGGCTCCTTCGGAACATTTCAGTTTTTTTCTCATAAAAATGCCCATTGTAATTGTAGGAGGTGCAAATACATCTCCTGGCAAAACTATTAAAATATACAATGCTCTAATCAGTGGTTCTCAACTCCGGTCCTCGGGACCACTAACAGGCCAAGTTTGCAGGATAACTGAAATACATCACAGGTGATGGAATTTGCTGCTCACTGATTGCAGCATTCTAGTCTGCATCTCCCCAAGGAAATAATTAAAATCTGGCCTGTTGGTGAGTCCCGAGGACAGGAGTTGAGAACCACTGCTCTAAATAATTGTAAATATCTTTCACAATACATACAGGAACTGTTAATCATATATGGCCTAAAGATATTATGTATACAGTAAATCTCTGCCATGGTAAAGTTATATGAATCTCTGTAAATTATATACATTTTTGTTAACATAAAAACCAATGTGCTGCATGTCTTTCAAAATGAACATAAACCTATGACATCATAGACACATTGCCATATGTTTAGAGTGCTCTGCAGATTTTGAACAAATAGCTACTGTAGCATCAACCATCAGGCTTGTCAACACTAGACAAGAGAAATGTGCACGAAAACACAAATCACCACGTACT
The DNA here is from genome assembly GCA_018402905.1 of Glandirana rugosa. Lineage (NCBI taxonomy): Eukaryota > Metazoa > Chordata > Amphibia > Anura > Ranidae > Glandirana > Glandirana rugosa. The sequence continues at coordinate 29,585 of BLSH010303093.1, read as the reverse complement.
GTACAAGCCAAAAATACCCCAAACAGAAAGACTTTCTATCATTACAACGTTTTCTACCAGGCAGGCTGGGGGTCTTGTAAACCATTAGCTTGGTCCTTCTTCCTTCTTTCATTTCTACATCAATAACCTCATCTCTACCAGTAGCTTTTGGGCAACAATTTTAAAGTTGGCCATATGTTGACAGAACCTTAAATGCTTGCACCACAATTGGGAAAGTGTTGGCAGCATTTCTTCATTCTACATACAGACATTGTTAATGTATCTTTGATATGCTAGTCAAAGAAGCACCACGTCAAAGTATCTATAGGCTGTCCCCGGGTTACAAACCAGATATGGTCTGTAGGTTTGTTCTTAAGTTGTTTTGTCAAAACAGGTAAATTTTTTAAGTGTAGCTTCAGCCAAAAAAACTATTTTTATGCTTTTTGGATAGCATAGGGAAGGGGTAACACCCCTGTAATGTTTGTTTTGCTGTCTATGTTTCTGTTCAGAAGATTTCACCTCACTTCCTGTCCCAATGATAATTGGATTTTGAAAATTTTGGGTTGTTGTGGAAACAAACCTTGGTGATAAAGCATCAGTGGAGACACCTTTTTCCCATAATAACTCTTACAGAAGTGAATTTTCCTTCTATGGGTACATTTCCTCTCACTTCCTGTTGTCTCCCTCCGTTTGTAAGTAGAAGTCACTTCTTAGTTGTATGTTTGTAACTAGGGGACCGCCTGTATTTAGCAAAATGGCTCATTTTTATTGAAAGAGAGAGAGAGAGAGAGAGAGAATTTTTGCAATCTGTGTCCCATTTCCCTCAGGGCCCTTTCACATGGGCTTATCCATTTGCAGATTCCGTTTTGCTCAGCGGGAATCGCTCCGCTGATCCCTGCTGAGCCGACGGATGACAGTTCCGTCTCCGCCCAATGAGCGGAGATGGATCTGTCAGAGCCCCACTCTGCTCTATGGAGGTCGGATGAAAACGGACCGCCTGCCCGTTTTTATCGGATCCGATTCTCCAGGCGGATGGAAAATAGGTTTTCCCATCTGTCTGGATTTCATGGACAAGATTGGAGAGCAGCGGATGTCAGCGGACATGTCACCGTTGACTTCCGCCGCTCCATAGAGCTGCATGGAGGGTCTGTTCAGGTCTCCCTGAAAAACAGACAGGCGGACCTGAACGGAAAGCCCGTGTGAAAGGGCCCTCACTGGCTGTGATGGCGACAAGGCACTATGGCAAAAAGAAAGGCAAAATCTCCTTTAGAGACACAGACCACAATGAAAATGTGATGACAGCCGTCCCAATCCTAATACTACTAATAAAGTATTATCTGTTTCCTTAAGGCCTGGTTCACACCTACACATTTTTGGTGCTTTTTGCAGAAATGCACTACAGTCCATTTAACATGGTTTCCTACGGGACACGTTCACATCTATGCTTTTTCCAGCCGCTGCGTTTTTGCAAAGAGTCAAGGAGTTTTGTAAACACCAAACGGTGTGTTTTTGATTCAATAGACTTCGATGGAGAAGCTACAGAAAAGCAAGTAGTGCATTTTTGGCCGCAATTTGCATTTTTTAATCTGCCCAACAAGTGTGTCTTGCCTACAGTCAAGCATGGTCGTGGGAGTGTCAGGGTCTGGGGCTGCATGAGTGCTGCTGGCACTGGGGAGCTGCAATTCATTGAGGGAACCATGAATGCCAACATGTGCTGTGACATACTGAAGCAAAGCATGATCCCCTCCCTTTGCAGACTGGGCCGCAGGGCAGTATTCCAACATGATAACGACCCCAAACACACCTCCAAGAACACCACTGCCTTGCTAAAGAAACTGAGGGTAAAAGTGATGGACTGGCCAAGCATGTCTCCAGACCTAAACCCTATTGAGCATCTGTGGGGCATCCTCAAATGGAAGGTGGAGGAGCACAAGGTCTCTAACATCCACCAGCTCCGTAATGTCGTCATGGAGGAGTAGAAGAGGACTCCAGTGGTAACCTGTGAAGCTCTGGTGAACTTCATGCCCAAGAGGGCTAAAGCAGTGCTGGAAAATAATGGTGGCCACACAAAATATTGACACTTTGGGCCCAATTTGGACATTTTCATTTAGGGGTGTACTCACTTTTGTTGCCAGCGGTTTAGATATTAATGGCTGTGTGATGAGTTATTTTGAGGGAACAGCAAATTTACACTGTTATACAAGCTGTACACTCACTACTTTACATCGTAGAAAAGTGTAATTCCTTCATTGTCACATGAAAAGTTATAATAAAATATTTACAAAAATGTGAGGAGTGTACTCACTTTTGTGAGATACTGTATATCTCATAGTTTGTAGACGCTATAACGTTCGCGTAAACCAATCAATATACATTTTTTTTTTTTTTGCCAACATTATGTAGCAGCATACATATTGGCCTAAATTTATAAAGAAATTTGATTTTTTTATATGTTTTAATAGCAGAAAATAAAAAATATTGTTTGTTTGTTTTTTTTTCAAAATTGTCGATCTTTGTTTATAGCGCAAAAAAAAAAGCGCATTAATCAAATACCACCAGAAGAAAGCTCTATTTGTGGAAAAAAAAATACATACATTTTATTTGGGCACAGCGTTGCTTGTCAGTTAAAGTGACGCAGTGCTGTATCGCAAAAACGGTCTGGTCATTAAGGGTAAATATTCCAGAGGTCAAGTGGTTAAATTGGAAGTCTGATCAAAACCTAACTAGGCTTAAACCTGCACCCTACTCTATTCTAAGCCCTATACAAACTACCCTGTAAAGGAAAGGGGTCTATACTTACCTAATCTAAGGGGGCTCTGGTCTGGTCACATGATCTCCCCAGTGGCTGGCTTCAGGGCAGAGGAGAGGCAGCAACAACAAAATGCCTGGGCGGTGATGTCACCTATAGATTTACTATGGGGCATCCATTGTCTGCCGTTTCTCCTCTCAAGCTGGTGCTGGGAGCCCATCACATGGACGAAAAGTTAGTATAGGGCTTAGAATGGGGGTGGGAGCAATTTTAAGCTTTCTTAGGTCTTGACCTGCTATCCACTTTAAAGTGATAGTAAAGGTTTGTGGGTTTTTTTTGTAAAACAACAAACATGTCGTACTTACCTCCTCTGTGCAAGGGTTTTGCACAGAACTGCCCCGCTCCTCCTTTTCTGGGGTGTCCCGGCGGTGCTCCTGGCTCCTCCTCTTCATCGGGTGCCCCCAGGGAGAGACGCTTTCCACGGGGGCACTCCAGAGTCCTGCTGCTGCGTCCATTGACACAGACAGCAGTGGCACTGGATTTGATTGACAGCAGTGGGAGCCAATGGCATGCCCAGACTGGCACACCAAGCACTGTCCATGTGGAGCCCAAAGTGGCTATGGCTGCTGCTTGAGCCTGCACCGCTCACCCAGAATCTCTGCGGCTGGTCAGCCGGCCACCCATTCAGTTTAGCAGTCAGTGCCGGGATGGAAACTACAGGTCAGTTAACCAGTGACTATGAGGGAGAAGGAACTGGAGGAGACCCCATCGCCTGATGTCAGGATAGGTGTCACTGCTGCCACCTGCTGCAGACACTACAAGCTGGACCGGAGAGAAATAGAGTGCCAGACTGCCAATGGTGGCATGTTCATTACCATTAGAAAAAATATAGGAGGAGCGGTGGGGGTGACTGCATATAGAGGAATCGATCTGTTGATTATTTTTTTCCTGCAGCCTCTGAATGCCTGCGAGAGGGAAGAGGAAAAGCAGTCTCTGAGAGGCTGCATGAGGAAAATGGAGAGATTGATTCCTGTACATCAGGGCTAGGCAACCTCAGCCCTCCAGCTGTGGTGAAACTACAAGTCCCATGAAACAATGCAAGACCCTGACAATCACAGGAATGGCTCCTAGAGGCAGAGGCATGATGGGATTTGTAGTTTCACCACAGCTGGAGTGCCGAGGTTGCCTACTTCTGCTCTACATGAACCTCCTATCCTATACCCATCCCCCCACCCCCCAAGGGGCACTCCCACATTGAAAACAAAGCTTTGTTAGTTAGAAAAAAAAAACTGGCTCCTAGATTCAAATTCAATTCACAGTTTAAACAATCTGGCCTCCACAAGACTAGCGCTGTGTTTATAGATTATGTGATGGAGCTCCTGGCATCTCTGAAGTAATACACTTGTCTGTCACAGTCATAGAGAGTAATAGAAATCTCAGGCACATACTGCTATCGTTCCCTGCGGCCAGCCCCAGCACATGGACAACATTACTTAGGAAGCCAGGAGTTACTAAACAGGCAGTGAGATCTCAGCTTAGCTGGCAGATTAAATAATTGCTTATATACTATATGGTCAGTTAAAATAAAAGGCTTCTTTACCTTTTAAAGTATAACTAAAGGCATTTTTTTAAATTTTGGACAAAGTGGAGATGGATTAGAATTACTGATTTTTATTGCTACTACTGGCCCTGTTAGGGGAAATCACCATCTCTATTTATCCTGTTCTGTTTACCATTATCATTGAAAAGAAAATCCCACATTTTTGGCTCTCCCCAGAGCAGTAATAGAGGAGAAATCTTCCCATGGGAATACTAATTCTGGTGACTTGGGGGGCCCAAGATATTCCATTAATTTGCATAATTCCTTCACTTCCTGTTTTGGCCATATTTCCACATTCCCTCTATCAAAGCTTCAGGACCTTGACTGGCATCCAGGCATCATCATCCCCAGGAACTGACAGGGAATCCAGGATACTTTACCATGCCTGACAGGCTAGCATTTGTTGTTAGCACCTTCAAAACTGCAGGTGGAATGGATTTCCCACTCCAGCGCCAGGCTAACTTGGTTTTGGTATTTGGACACATGGGGCGATTCAAGGACAGAGCTTGTTTGTCTGATGCTGTCAGAATGTTGAGTTACAACAACCTTTAATGAAACGTCTCTTATGGGACTGCCCTGAAGGAGGTCTATTACCCAAGAACTCTCATGCAAAGTATATAGAGGGGAGCTCCAGAGAACACAACTCCTATATCATGAACCAAGGTGTGAAGCTTTTTTGCTGGCGAAGGAAAAAGTATTCTAGGGCCGTGTCCAGGACTTGGCCCAAGGTTCAATTTTTTGAGATTGAGGGCCTAACCAAAAGTTTTGTAATACATGCACCATCAGTTGCACATTGGCCTTAAGTTCATGAACGGATTGTGCCTACAGGAGCAGATCGCCCTGATGTCCCGGAATAAAAATCCCCCAGTTTCGAAAGAGAGCCAACGCAGAGGTCAGCACCTTCATGAATACTAATGGTGCAGTGGCCAGGCTAAAGGACAGGGTTACAATCTGAAACGTTGAGGCCAGAAATCCCCCTGACGAAGAAAAGCAATCACTGACTGCACAGATCCCATATGGATCCCATATGCAGTAACTTGTTCAAGTACTTTAGAATGAACCTCACACCACTCTTTGTCTTGGGCACCATGCAAAGGTTGGAATAGTAACCATGAAACCTTTCTGGTTCTGGAACAGGGGCAATCACCCCCTGGGAATGCAACAGGTCCAGCGCAGCAAACAGAGCTACTCTTTTGTCAGCTGCTGTAGGCACATTTGGCTACATGAAGCATGGAGGAAAGATGCAAAACTCCAGCTTGTAGTCAATGAATAAAACATTTTGAACGCAGATATCTGAAATATCTCAGGTGAGGGCCCCCTTCTTTGGAATAAAAGTTTGTTACTCGTCTTGTGGTGCTGGGATTTTTTTTTTGTAAATATTTTTTTTTGGCTTAACACCCCCAAGTTCTAAAAGGAACTCTTCATGGCTTCTGCCACCTTGTTACAGATTAAAGAGCTCTCTTTCCATCTGTTATTTCATGCATAAATGCACGCAAGGCGTTGCCAAAAAGGTGCCCTCAAACGGCATTTGTTCCAGCCATTTCTTGCAGGAGAGCTCTGCTGACCAGCATTTTAGCCACAACACTCACTGTGGACAGACAAAAGGCCCAGGTGAGAGATTTGTTGGTGAGAATCTCCTGACCCATCTACATAGAAGCTTACCACTTTGGGAAATACCTCCAAATGCTGCCTAGCTGAGAAACCTGGCTTAGGAGTCCCAAGTCCTTCAGCATTTGCTTTGTCCAATCCAGAAAACCCTGACAGACCCCCATAAATGCAATGGCAGGTTGTATGGCCGCACTTGCTGAGGAAAAGGATGCCTCAAACAGGGACTAAATATTTTAATTTGCAGGGTCCTTAAATGCCAATACATCATCCATTGGTACCACTGGTATTTAGATATGACACTGCAGGGTCCACAGCCAGGACCACCCACTTTTTGAGAAAGCAGTCTTCCATCAGGTATAGCTGTGCAAACTGCTTAGGGAGAATGGACACCTTGTCTGGATGGGTCAAGTTCTTGTACAGATCCTCTTCAGTATAAGGAGCTAGCTTGGGTGCTTTTAAAGACCACAACCTGGACACTGTAGGCTACGAGATTTCCAGAAATGGCAGGTTCAGGATTTTACCTCTTTGAGTAAACTCCCTGTTGACCATTGAATCTGGGAGATATTTGAGGGTGTCTCTGTGGATACCGATTCAATGGAACTTTCCCCCACCTCCAACTCTTTAAAGGGTTCAAGGGGACACTCACAGCTCCTGCTGTGACTAACACCTTAACTGTTTACAGTTGTCCCACCAAAGTTCCTTACCATCATTGATCCAGCACAGTGGCAGAGGCAGCTTAAAATAAATGCCTCTTTAGAAACAAACAAGTACTCAAGGAATGAGCCCCAGAGGGGTAAGTGAAAAACCAGATGCTGCTTTGAAACTACAGCAAGTCTGTTGCCCCAGAAAGGAGTTTGTGGAAGGTAGACTATCTCCACTGGCAATGTGGGAGCTTAGACCTGCCATTGCTGCTCTGCCGACGAATCAGCAGCAATACTCACCTACTGGATTGTAAGGGGAGGAGTGGCCTCACAGTGTCCCACGCTTGCTCTGTAGCCTGTGACATATCTTTTGGGGCCTGCTCCTGGTGCATTCTGCTGTTTCAGAGTCCAGTCTGAAAAGGACTGAACCTCAAAATGGCCCCTGCACCTGAGCAGTGCAACCTCCCAGCACACAGGTTCCATCTGCTTCAATATTTGTGCACTGAAGAGGTTCCTGCCACTGGCACAATTTTGTGTGCCTTAGAAACTCTGGTAAAGGGGCTCTTGTGAGATCACTGTCCATTGTTGAAATAAGTCCAAACAACATAAAAGAAACTGTTATTTAACCCCTTCCTTACCGGGCCATTTCTGACACTCCTCTCCTACATGTAAAAATCATCATTTTTTTGCTAGAAAAATACTCAGAACCCCCAAACATTATATATGTTTTTTTAGCAGGGACTCTAGGGAATAAAATGGCAATCATTGCAACTTTTTATATCACACGATATTGGCGCAGGAATTTTTCAAACGCGTTTTTTTTGGAAAAGAAACAGTTTAGTGAATTAAAAAAATACAAAACAGTAAAGTTAGCCCATTTTTTTTGTATGTTGTAAAAGAGGATGTTACGCCGAGTAAATTGATACCCAACATGTCATGCTTTAACATTGCGAACACTCGTGGAATTGCGCCAAACTTTGGTACTTAAAAATCTCCATAGGCGACGCTTTAAAATTTTTTACAGGTTACATGTTTAGAGTTACAGAGGAGGTCTAGTGCTAGAATTATTGCTCTCGCTCTAACGTACGCGGCGATACCTCACATGTGTGGTTTGAACACCGGTTACATATGTGGGCGGGGCTTACGTATGCGTTCGCTTCTGCGTGCGAGCTCGCGGGGACGGGGCGACTTTAATTTTTTTTTTTGTTATTATTATTCATTTTACTTTTATTTTTTTATTTTTACACTGTGTCTTTAATTATTTTTTTTTTGATCACTTTTATTCCTATTACAAGGAATGTAAACATCCCTTGTAATAGGAATGGTGCGTGACAGGTACTCTTTATGGAGAGATGTGGGGTCAATATGACCTCACATCTCTCCTGCAGGCTGGAAAGACTGAGATCAGAAAAAAAATTCCGATCCCAGCCTTTCCAGCCGTGATCACGGCTTTGTTTACTAAAGCCGGGCCGGGCGTGACGTCATAACATCGCGCCCGGTCCTCCGAGGGTCATAGAGATGACTGGTGACCAGATGGTCATCAGTCATCTCCCTGACGACACTCCAGCAGCGACGGATCTTTTCTCCCTGCCGCCGATCGTACGGGCGGCACGGGAGAAGCACCGAATGGCGGCGGGAGGGGGGGGGACGTCCCCTCCCGCTGCCTACAACAACGATCAAGCGGCTGATCTGCCGCTATGATCATTCTTGTGGTGTGCAGAATCGCCTGCTGTAAAAAATGATATCTGAATGGTGCCTCTAGCTGCTGGCACCATTCAGATATCACCCCTCAAAGTCCAGGACGTCCATGGACGTCCTACCGGCGGGAAGGGGTTAAAAGAGGTATAAAACCCCAAACCAAAAATGTAATATATTGCAGCTTACCAATCATTAGATGTGGTGGCTGTTTTAGGATTTTTAGGCTTAGCAGTAACAGCAAACAGTTTTTTCCTTTTGGGATGAAGGTTTTACAGAAATAAAAACTGATCAGCACTCCTATCAGTGGTAAATGGTTTATCTCAACCCTCTATCTGAGCTGCTACATTTGCAGAACAATTTGTTCTGTTGAAAAATAACTAGCTTACTGGCAGATCAGCAGGTGAAAATAGAGCCATCACATCTAAGAACTGATAAGTTCCAATGTAATAAATGTATGTTTTTGAGTCTAAATTGGTTCTAAAGTGTAGGGTTGGTTTTACCTTAAAGTGTTTCTAAAGCCTCAAGGTTTTTTACCTTCATGCATTCTATGCATGAAGGTAAAAAACCTTCTGTACTGCAGGAGCCCCCCAGCCCCCTCCCCCCTTACTTGAGCCCAATCCAGCAATGTGCACGAGAACAGCAGCTCTTGCCCATGTCTCCCTCCCACATTGGGCAGATTGATAGCAGAGGCATCCATTGGCTCCTGCCGCTGTCAATCAAATGCTGTGATTGGGGTGGGGCTGAGACCCCCAGTCTGTGTCAATAGAGGAGGGGACTTTAAAGAGGAGGTCCAGCCCCCCCACAAAAAAAATTAAAAGTCAGCAGCTACAAATACTGCAGCTGCTGACTTTTAATATATGGACACTTACCTGTCCAGGGAGCCCGCAATGTCGGTACCCCAGCCGCAGCCCGGTCTCCTGGAAGTGGAGAATGGTACCTGTTAAAAACAGGTGCCCGTTCCCCCCTGAAAGTTGCCAAATGTGGCACAGGAAGGGGGGGGGGGGCAGGGAGAAAGATAAGCAGAAGTTCCACTTTTGAGTGGAACTCCTCTTTAGTGCATTTTCCGCATTAAGAAAAAAAAACCCTACTAATTCCCCCCTTTCCCCAAACTTACCTGAGTCATCTATCAATCCAACACTGCTGCTGTTAGTCAAACCCTTTCAAGAGGGATCAGGTGGAGAGCCACGCTGTGTGTATCTATGGACGTGCACACAGGCAGGCTCACAAGCATACCCGAAAGACTGCCCCCATAGCAGCCAGCTTGCTGAGGGGACACTCACAAGAATGATGGGAGAGCGCCGGTAGAGGACCACTAAAGAAGAGGCGAGGGACTGCTCTAAGCAATAACGCTTCACAGAGCAGGTACTATTGGAATTCAAAAAAGGGATTTTATTAAAACTTACCGTAAAATCCTTTTCTCCGAGTTTACTGACAGACGCAGCTCTCCATTACGTGTGGGGTTTATGCTGGTCTCACTAGGAGTTAACTAGGCAGGGAAAAGAAACAGCTGGCCCCTCCCATGGGGCCGTCCTCTCTTCCTACATAAACCTCCTCCATAGAATAGCTCACCAGTTTGTACACAAGCCGTACAAGAACAGAGCACAGAGGGGTGGGTGCTGCGTCTGTCAGTGAACTCAAAGAAAAGGATTTTACGGTAAGTTTTAATAAAATCCCTTTTTCTCCTATCGTTCACTGACAGACGCAGCTCTCCATTACGTGTGGGGATGTCCCCAAGCTGTGTCAAAAAGAGAGGTGGGTAAACGCCAACAACAGTACCCAACAGAACCTCTAAGGAGGCGCCAGACGCGCCTACACTGCCACCTGCAAAACCTTGGGGCCAAAAGCAGCATCCGAAGATGCAAACACATCAACGTTATAAAACTTAGTGAAAGTGTGAACCGAGGCCCAAGTGGCCGCCTTGCACACCTGTGACATCGAGGCCTGGTGTCTAAAAGCCCAGGAAGTGCTAACAGCCTGGGTAGAATGAGCCGTGACCGGAAAAGGGGGAACCTTGCCCCGAACAGAATATGCATGTGTCACGGTCTGTCTGATCCAATGAGAGATCGTAGCCCATGAGGCCGCCAAAACTTTGCGCGGACCCTCAGGCAGCACAAACAGAGCATCAGCTTTTCAAAAAGAAGCTGTAGCAGACAAATACACTCTTAAGGCCCTCACTACGTCCAAGGCATGTAACTCAATTTCTTTTGGGTGTGATGGACGAGGGCACAATGAAGGAAGAACAATATCTTCATTAATGTGAAAGGAAGAAACCACTTTCGGAAGAAAGGAAGGCGAGGGTCGTAAGACCGCCTTATCCTTATGCAGGACTAGGTAGGGAGACTTGCACGATAGTGCTGCTAATTCAGACACCCATCTGGCGGAGGTGATGGCTACTAAGAAAGCCACCTTCTGCGAGAGCAGTAAGGAAACCGCCTTATGAGAAAATCAGGGAGGTTTCTGAAGTACAGAAAGCACCAAATTCAAAAGGAGCCAACGGAACTTTCACCCGAGGCACCACATGTCGTACACCTTGAACAAAGGTACGAATCAACGAGTGCGAAGCCAAAGGTCTCTGGAAAAGAACTGCCAGAGCCAAAATCTGGCCCTTAAGAGTACTCAAAGCCAGTTTTTTGTTCAGGCCCTGCCGCAAAAAAGTTAGGACCCTGGATACCACATAAGAGCGAGGGTTATGACCCTTCGCCTCGCACCAAGCTATATAAGCCTTCCAGGTGCGGTGGTAAATCTGGAGAAGTACAGTTGCGAGCCTTCAACAATGTAGGAATCACAGAGTCCGTGGCCACTGCCAACAGATCCTTTGTTCTGGACACAAAGCTCTCCACCTTGTGATTGAACCGAGACGCCATGAGATCCATGTCCGGCGTCCCCCATCTGCGGCAAATCTGGTTGAACACCTCCGGGTGGAGGGACCACTCTCCCTGGTCCAGCGTCTGGCGACTGAGAAAGTCCGCCTGCCAGTTCTCCACACCTGGAACATAAATGGCGGAGATTGCCGGAACGTGACCTTCCTCCCAGCGCAGTATCAGAGCTGCCTCCGCCACAGCTGCTGGACTTCTTGTGCCGCCCTGATGGTTCACATACGCCACTGCTGTGGCATTGTCCGACTGAATTCGGACCGGACGGTCCTATAATCTCACTGTCCAGTGAGATAGGCACAATCTGATTGCTCTCAGTTCCAGTACATTGATGGGGAGGCAAGCCTCCTATGCCGACCAACGGCCCTGGGCAGACAGCTGTCCCAGGATCCCTCCCCAGCCTGAAAGACTGGCATCCGTGGTGATGATCACCCACTGGAGGGGCAGGAATGACTTCCCCTGATTCAGGACCGAGTCCCGAAGCCACCAGGTCAGAGACGCCCTGGTCTGTGAGCTCAGATGAATCAGAAGGTCCAAGGACCGAGGTGACCTGTCCCACCGAGTCAGAATTGCTCGCTGAAGGAGACGAGTGTGACTCTGGGCAAATGGTATCGCCTCGAAAGATGAGACCATGAGCCCCAGCACCCGCATACAGAATCGTAACGAAGACCGACGGTGCGACAGAAGGGTTCGCACTGCCAACTGCAGAGACAGCAGCTTGGCCGGGGGGAGGAACACCTTCGCCTGCACTGTGTCCAATATCAGACCCCGGTACTCCAGGCGACTGGTTGGCAAAACCGACGATTTCTGCAGGTTGAGTAACCAGCCAAAATCCTGCAGCGAGGTCATTGTGATCCTCACATTCTCCTCCAGAGCCGAGGTGCACACCGCTCGCAGGAGCAGGTCGTCTAGGTAGGCCACTACCGCAATGCCTCTCTGTCGCAGCAACGCCAACACCTGGGCTAGCAGTTTTGTGAAAACTCGGGGTGCTGAGGCCAGACCGAAGGGAAGTGCCACGAATTGAAAGTGGAGGTCTCCCACTGCAAAGCGCAGGAAGCGCTGATGCCGTGGACAAATGGGTACATGGAGGTACGCATCCCTGATGTCCAGGGACGCCAGAAACTCCCCCTGATGGAGGGCTGCCACGACCGAGCAGATAGATTCCATCCGGAACTTCTGCGTCCTGACATACCGGTTCAGGGCCTTTAGGTCCAGTACTGGCCGAACCCCCCCCTTTTTTTGGGGACCACAAACAGATTCGAGTAGAAACCTCAAAACCTCTCTTCTGGAGGCACTGGCACAATCACTCCCTGGTCTGAAAGAGCTTGGACAGCCCCGAAAAGGGCCTCCCGGCAATCCTGCGGGAGCCCTAAATTTGATGGGAAGAACCTGTCTGGGGGTAGAGTGTTGAACTCTATCCTGTACCCGGCGGACACCACTTCCCGGACCCAACGATCGGGAATGTGAGCCAGCCACCGGTCTGCGAACCCCAGAAGACATCCCCCCACCCGAAACCCGGTGGGGGCAACCCATTAGGCTGAGGAGGGCTTGTCTTCTGCCTTTTCAGTTTTGCGCTGCCACTGCGGCTTACCGGCCCCTGCAGCGACCTTACCGGGACAGGTCCCCTTACCTGTTGCGCTCAGGGCGCGAAAAAAACCTTTTCTGACCCGAGGGAGGGGGCCCCTGTCTATGGCGAAACTCGTGCCTCCGGGGCTCCGGAAGAAAAGTACTCTTACCTCCCGTAAAGTCTTTTATGATCTCATCCAAACGTGGACCAAATAGACGTCCACCCTGAAAAGGGAGGTCAGCAAGACATTTTTTGGAAGCATGGTCGCCAGACCAAGAACGCAACCAGTATCCTTCTGAGGATAAAGGCAAAAACTCAGCCCTCTGCGGAGCATCCATCAGGCGGCCGCATTCAAAATCGGACTTAAGCTCCGCCATACGCTCAGACAGATGTTGAGCCGCCATGGCGGACGCCAAGGCTGGCTGCACAGCAGAACCTGCCACCAGGAAAAGCGATTTTAAAAGCGCCTCTGTTTTTCTATCAGCGGGGTCCTTGAAAGAAGGAGACCCTTCCAGAGGAATAGTCGTCGCCTTACTAAGGCGGGCTATCGTGGGTCCACCACAGGCGATTCCCATTTTTTCAAAAAGCTTTCCTCAAAGGGATAGCGAGCAACGAACCGTTTTGACAGCGAAATGGAAAGCTGCGGATGTTGCCATTCACGGTAAAGAAAACGATCAAAAAATTGATCGTAGGGGTAAGCCTTGGGGGCCCTAGGGGACCCACACACATACGCAGAAGTCTGCGATTCACCATCCTGGCTCAATCGCAGCGTAGTGCGAATGCCAGTGATAATGGCGGCGACCAACGCTTTTTCGCGCGCAGCCGCCGCCCCTTGATCCTCTTCACCATCTGATGGGCCCAGTTCCCCATCAGATAGGTCCACAGGGGTCCCTGAGACCCCAGAGGCCAATTCCGGTTCCGAATCCTCCCCCGATGAATAAGGCCCGATCTCCGCCCGGGGAAGAAATTCACTAAAGACCGCCAGTAGCTGGTACAAAAAAGCCCCTTGCGCAGACTGCGCCGCCGCTGATGCCTCCTCAGCAGGTTCAGCAGTGTAATCTGCCATTGCTGTTGCCCCCAGACCCCTCTCAGTGACACACCGTGGTACCAAAGAGGATGAGGCACCCCCACACTGCCGCCCACCACCACCCCACAGTGCCCCAGGGAACCCAGGAGGACTGAAAATGAAAATGACGGCGCAGGCGGACGGGGTGCGGTGCGGGGGTAGGGGGGGTGTGAAGGGGGAGCAGGAGCTCCACGCGCCCCTGCCGGCGGCTACCCCGACAAAAAAGTAAAATATTTTTTTTTCATCTGTCCCCCTTCTGCCCCTGAAAAGGGGGAAGGGCGGAACTCTCACTCACCACTCCGCGAGCGCCATGGGTAGCCACCCAGTCGCAGACTTTCCGCCCCTGCCTGGACGGCACGCTGCAAGCCAGAATTCGCCCTACCGAATCGCATCCGGGTTGGGCGTAGGTGGGGATCACCCCAGGCCACCTGCACGGAACGGGCACTATGCGGCGGGTCCCCATACTGCGGGACTGGCTCGCATCAGTCTGCCAGGTCGGGGAAAGTACAGAGCCCATGGACTCTCCATGCCCCGACCGGCTTCTTGATAGCAGATCATCTTGATAGAAGACAAGGAAATAAAATAAAAGAAAAAGAAATGATCACAAACAGGACCGCAATTCCCCTAAAGGGAAGCCAGGTCAACTCCTTGCGAACTAGGCATTTAGACTGGTGAGCTATTCTATGGAGGGGGTTTATGTGGGAAGAGAGGACGGCCCCATGGGAGGGGCCAGCTGTTTCTTTTCCCTGCCTAGTTAACTCCTAGTGAGACCAGCATAAACCCCACACGTAATGGAGAGCTGCGTCTGTCAGTGAACGATAGGAGAAAAATAATATTCAAGCCCTTAGAACTACTTTACTACTTTAACTCTCCTACTGTATTAAACACAGTTTCAGCACCATGGAAAGCGTCTCAAGGAAAGGACATTCCTTTTATTTAACGAGATTCTCCCAAAACATCTCCACAAAGATTTGTTCAAAAGGTGAAAAATAGTGGCAATTTTACTATCAGGATTCACTCAGCAAATGTCATACATTACATAGGGCAAATCCTGCCAGAAAATGCTGGTGAATCCGTTGAGTCTTACTTGGGCATATTTAGCTATTCCTTCACTAGGCAAATTTCACTAGTGAATCTTCAATACAGACCTCAGAAAAAAAATGAATATTGAAAAGTGTCCATCTAACCACTAAAATGAATACTGAATAAGACAGCCAATATTACACTCAACAAATCTAAACTAAGAGACTTCTGATGCATGCCAGTGAGAACTGGAGTATTAGAAAGGTTGGGATATCAATAAACTTCAACCATGGTGCTAAAGGAAGATTTTCCTTTGACACAAAGAACTAATTAGTCAGTACTTAACATAATAATCCCTGATTGCTTACCGGAACAAATAAGAGTGAAAACGAAGGCCAGTTATAGACATGTGCAATTTGTTTCGTTCTGAATTCATTATTCGACGAAAATCGACAAATTCGTTAATTCGAAAATCTAAAAATTCAAAAGAATAAAAATCCGAACTAACAATAATGATTACTAACTATTAATATTATATGTATTGGAATTTCCTTTCAAATTTGTCTGTTAGTGAACCTAACACATTTATCCAAAGTTACGAATTATCCAAAATAACAAATGCCGTATCCAAGCGAATGGAACGTAACAAATGAATAACAAAAACTTTTCATTATTTATTATTAATTTGTTACGTTCCATTCGTTTACATACAGCATTCGTCATTTCGGATCATTCGTAACTTCGGATAAATTTGTGTTTTGCTACGTTCACTAACAGCCAAATTTGAACAGAAATTCCATTACCTATAATTTAATAGTTATTAGTTATTATCTCGGATTTTCAAAATTTTCTGATTTTCTTATTTTTGGATTTTCGAATTTCAATTTTTTTTCCAAAATTACAAATTTATTCCAAATAACGAATTTCGATCAGAATGAATGACCCGAAAAATGAAAAAAAAAGAAAACAAATGACAAACGAAAACCGAGTTTTTCGGCAGTGCAAATGTCTAGTCAGTTATTCTAACCACACAGTACAGAGGCAGGGCTTATTGGAGAAGGCTCTAATTCAGGGACGGGAAAAAGGCAAACAAATGGGGGAAACACAAGCTCAAATGACTAGACAGCATTACTGATTCAACCACTTGCCGACCACTTGGCGACAAGATGGCTCGATATCGCAAAACGCTGTCATACGATGGCGGCTGCGAGATCGTGCACTGTGATCTCCCCGGCTACCCGCGATGCCCCCCCCCCCCGCAGCGAAGGAGCGGAGGTCCGTACATGTAAACACGGATCTCCGTTCTGTAAGAGGGGGAAGGGCTGTGATCACAGCCTTTCTGTATATGGAAGCTGTGATCGCTCCCCTTCCCCTGCTAGGGCAGCCCACACACAGTTAGAACACGCCCAGTGAACACAGTTAACCCTTAGAGTGCCCCCTGCAGGTTAACCCCTTCACTGCCAATGGCATTTACACAGTAATCAGTGCATTTTTATAGCACTGATCGCTGTATAAATGCCAGTGGTCCCAAAAAAGTGTCAAAATGGTCCGATATGTCCGCTGCAATAGCGCAGTACCGCTAAAAATCGCAGATCGCCGCCATTACTAGTAAAAAATAAAAACCCCAGAAATGAATTCTCATCGTCCGTAAACGCGGCCACTTTTGCGCAAACCAATCAATAAACGCCGATTGTGATTTTTTTTTTATCACAAATGAGGAAGAATATAAATTGGCCAAAACCGATGAAAAAAAAAATTTTTTATATTTTTATTTTGGATTTGTATTTTAGCAAAAAGTAAGAAATTTGTTTTTATTTTGCAAAATTGTCGCTCTTCTTTTGTTTATAGCGGCGATCAGAAATGACGCAGAGGTGATCAAATACCACCAAAAGAAAGCTCTATTTGTGGGAAAAAAAGGACGCAAATTTTGTTTGGGTACAACGTCGCACGACCGTGAAATTGTCAGTTAAAGCGACGCAGTGCCAAATCGCCAAAAGTGCTCTGGTCCTAAAGTGTGAAATCCTTCCGGGGCTGAAGTGGTTAAATGATCAGAATTTAGGTAATTTAAAGTATAACAAAAAACAATGTTTGTTTTTTAAGTTTTGGATAGAGAGGAGAGGGATTAGGACATCTGTTAGGCGTTTGTTGCTGCCTGTGTCCTTGTTGGGGTGATTCCCCCTATTTGTACTGTTTACTGCCACCATTTTAAATGAAAGTAAAGTAAATTTCCGACCATGCACCAATCTCTCTCTCATTATCTGACCCAGGCCTACCAAATTCCCAAAAACGTTGGCACTTCCCCGCCTTCCTAGCCAATAACCCAGATTTCAAAACGTACATAGCTAAAGAATGGGAAGAATATGCTTCCACCAACTCAGAGCATAGAGAAAACCATAACCTCTACTGGGAAGCAGGCAAAGCCTACCTCAGAGGCAGAGTAATCTCCTTCGCCTCTTCTTTCAGAAAACTAACCCTTAAACAATACCAAGAGACCAGCTTACGCCTTCACGATCCACAACAACAACTCTCAGCAAACAACCCTCTCGAACACAGAAACAAATGGCATGAGGCAAAGAGAGCTTTCGACTCTTGGGCTGACAAATTAGAACGAATGAAAAGATCCCATCTAGAAGCTACCCTATATAAATTTGGTAATAAATCAGGCAAAATGCTCGCTAACCAGTGCAAAGGCCCGCATAGACCAACCTACATAACCTCCCTGCACAATTCCGAAGGGAAGATAACCTCTATCACACAGGAAGTGAACAAAATTATGTTAAACTTCTACAAATCCTTATATGGCAAAGATCCCATCGACCAAGAAGCCGCCAGGTTATTCCTCGATAAAATTCCTTTACCAAGGATAGCGCCTTCTCAACTAGAATAACTGAAAGCCCCCATCACCATCTGGGAAATAAACAATACTATCAAATATCTAGCACCCAATAAAGCCCCCGGCCCTGACGGCTACACAGGGGAATTTTTTTAAATCCCTACGAGACATTATCTCCCCCACTCTCCTAGAAGTCTACAACGGGATATGGCTAGGCGGTTCCTACCTCCCAACGGGGAACCAGGCTTTAATCAAAACTACTCTCAAAAAAAGGGAAAGACCCCTTAGAACCGGGTTCCTATAGACCAATCTCCCTATTAAACCTAGACGTGAAAATTCTCTCTAAAATTATTGCCACAATATACATACATCTGGCAGAATCAAGTTTTGTGAAGGGTCAGACGGCCTCCCTAAACATTTGGAAAGTCATGATGGTACAGGAACATGCCAAAGCCAATCTCAAAATGAATCATGCCATCATCACATTAGATGCGGAGAAGGCATTTGATGTTAGCTTCAGCTGGCTTTCCCCAGTTCTTCAAAAACTAGGCTTCCTTGGTCCATTCGCCCATCTCATCAATGTTATGTATGCCTCTCTGACTGCCAGCCTGGTGGTGGCAGGCCTCTTATCAGAAGCTTTTCACCTTTTTAAAGGAACTAGACAGGGGTTCCCCTATCCCCCCTCCTTTTTAACATGGCTATGGAACCCCTGACTAGATACCTATCCAGCCTGGCCCCTCTACACGGAATCCAAATAGAAGACACAGACATCCGCACCGTCCTGTTTGCGGATCATGTACTCATTTTCTCGTCTAATCCCACGCCCGATCTGACCACAAAAAAAAAAACACTTTCGAAGCATTTAGGAAAATCTCTAGTTTAAGGATAAACTTCAATAAAAGCGAAGTTCTCCCACTAGCCTCAAACAGTAACGCTTCCTGGTGGTCATCTTCACCTTTTCCGATAGCCAAATCCTATATCACGTATTTAGGAATAAAAATTGGGCCCACACCTTCCTCCCTCTACACCCTCAATTACCCTCCATTGCTTCAAAAACTGACCAAGGAAGTGGAGAATTGGATAGAGCTCCCGCTGTCACTTCTGGGAAGATGCCATCTATTTAAAATTTAAATGGTCACCTTTGCCAAATTGCTATATCCCCTAAAAACTATTCCTTTGCTGTTAAAACACAAAGACACTCGGCTACTTGAAAAAGCCATTACAAAATTTATCTGGCATGCTGAACACCCTCGCATTGCCTTTACCAAACTGCAGCTTCCCAGGGGCGACGGGGGAGCAAACCTGCCCAACATAAGAGTGTACAACCTAACTTGTCTAGCACGTATATGCTTAGACTGGATCACAGAATCCAGTCACTACTCCAATTGGTCTCCCGAATCTCAACTAGTACACCCCTATTCATTAAAAGGCCTTCTACACTCGAAATGGAAAAGTATGCCACCCTGCATACAACACAATACTCTGTTGCGGGATACAGCCATTGCTTGGAGGGAAATGCGGAAAAAACTTAATTTGCCACTCTATATCTCTAAACACCTACCCATCACTGGAAATCCAAATTTCTTCCCGGGCAACGACTATACAGCATTTACTATATGGAAACAGAAAGGACTCTCTCACCTCCACCAACTCTTTTACCCAGACACAGGTCTGCCTCTCTCCTCGTCCTTGGCTCGGAGTTATGACCTCCCAGCCTCCCACAGTTTTCACCATGCTCAATGCATGAGCTTTGTGACCTCCCAATGCCAGGACAAAAACAAAAGATTTCAATCCTCTCTGCTGGATAAATTTATTATCCTGGACAAATATTCCATCTCAAATATGTATAAAACTCTGATTTTGCAATGGACACCTGCCTCCCTCTCTAATACTTCTTCAAACTGGATGAAGGATTTCCCAACAGAGAACCTAAGTTCCAAGCTTCTCAAAGGGTACAGGAAAGTTCTGCTCTTGACCCCATGCGAAACCTGGAGGGAAACAGCCAAAACTGATTCATAGAGCCTACATACCCTTCCTCTTTGACAAAGAAAACCCATTGAGCTCTAGGTTTCCGCTTTGCTCTCTTCACAAACCATCTCTGGCGCACCGCTTCTGGTCCTGTCCCTCTATATCCTCTTACTGGGACCAAATCCTAACCTTTATTTCTGGAATTACCTCCCTTACTATACCCAAAGACCCACTTTTATTTCTCTTTGGGTTCTGGGACTGCTCCACTCCTTCTCAGGAACCACCAATGGTCACCCACCACCACAAGGACTGGATCCTAATTTGTCTCTTGGCCGCGAGGAAAATTATTCTCAGACAGTGGACATCCTCTCTGCCCCCCACAGTGGCGTTTCTCAAGAGGGAACTCATATCTCTTCCATCCAAAGAGAAAACCCTTACAGATATCTCCCAAAAGAACACCAACGCCCGCTTTCTTACAAGATGGTCCACTTTTATGCAATCTCTATCCGTAGAGGAAAATGCGGCCTACCGCTCCCCAGTGATCCTATCCCCAACATACCTACAAATTCTTGACCCCAGTGAAACGGAATAAACTACATCCTTGTCACAATAAGATATGCCTCCCCCTTCAAGCACCAAGTACAATAGACCACCTTGCGCTTTCAGTCATGTGAGAAACTGTTTCAATTATACCTTCTATACATATGTATATTGGGTGATACCCATGCTACTTATTCACCTATGTTTTTCAGAGGTTCCTTAAGTCGCACCCCTCCTCCTCCCAAGTTACCCCCCCTCCCCTTAATCCTTTAGTTCTTTTTCATTCCATCCATTTCTCCAGTTACTCTAAAAAAAAAAAAAAAATTTGATGACTGAGCTCTCACTTCAGATATGATATATAGCTGTCATCTATTATGATTGTTCTCTTTTCTGAACCTTGAGAAAGTTAGTTCTATGTATATGGCTCATGGTATATTTCTTTACTAAGTCTGCATACTGTGTTGTCTAACTCTTCTCTTGCCTCTGATGTTACAACAATATTTGTACATGAACTCTTTCATCCAATAAAATTTACTTAAAAAATAAATAAATAAATAAAAGTAAAAGAAAATCCCATGTTTTGGGTTGACACCTGAATAGGAATAGAGAAGTCATCCAATGGGGAGACTACAATAGATCTCCTTTTTCTAAAATTCAACCTCTTGTATTGGTATAATACATCATACAGCACTTCATATAGGATATACAGACATGCACAGATACAATGGATCAGAAAAGATCATAACACACATCAGTAACTTTTGAGTCTATTGTTACAACTCCAGAGGAGTTTTGTACATTAAAGTGCAAAACAGAAAATTAACAAACAGAAAACAAGTAAACTAAACAGATTCCATAAGGTGGGAGAACTAAAGACCAGAGTACCATAGGGTATAACCTCCATAGTGTTTACAGCTGCAGTAATCTATCCATTACTAGTCGTGGGGGGGCAACCCTGGTGAGTCTAGCCATCCCTGCCAGACTCGCTGAAACTTACATGTGGCATAACGGTGGCGGTAAGCAAGTTGCTCTCTCAGTAATAGAGAATTAACATACTCTATTCATTGTTTAGCTGTTGGAATAGAGAAGGCCACCCAAACAAAGATCTTACTTCCTGTTTTGGCTATGAACAGGAAGTGAAGGGAAATCTCCCCAGTGGGACACAGATGGCAAAACAAAAAGAAAAATGACAGGGGTTATAACCCTTCCTTACGTTATCCAAAATTTTAAAAAACTTGCTTTAGTTCTACGTTTAGAGGAAAACATGCTCATAGTAACCAACTGGTTTACAAATTAACCACTTAAGGACCTAGTCTTTTTCAGAGATTTGGCGTTTACAAGTTAAAATCAGTTTTTTTTCTAGAAAATTACATATACACATACATATACACACACAGTTGTGCTCATAAGTTTACATACCCTGGCAGAATGTGTGATTTCTTGGCCATTTTTCAGAGAATATGAATGATAACACAAAAACTTTTCTTATACTCATGGTTAGTGTTTGGCTGAAGCCATTTATTATCAGTCAACTATGTTCACTCTTTTTAAATCATAATGACAACAGAAACTACCCAAATGACCCTGATCAAACGTTTACATACCCCAGTTAGTAATACTGTGTATTGCTCCCTTTAACATCAATGACAGCTTGAAGTCTTTTGTGGTATTTGTGGATGAAGCTCTTTATCTTCTCAGATGGTAAAGCTGCCCATTCCTCTTGGCAAAAAGCCTCCAGTTCCTGGAAATTCTTGGGCTGTCTTGCATGAACTGCAAGTTTGAGATCTCCCCGGAGTGGCTCAATGATATTGAGGTCAGGAGACTGAGATGGCCACTCCAGAACCTTCACTTTATTCCGCTGTAGCCAATGACAGGGTCAATTTGGCCTTGTGTTTTGGATCATGGTCATGCTGAAATGTCCAAGTAAGTTCCATACGCAGCTTCCTGGCTGATGAATGAAAATGTTCCTCCAGTATGTTTTGATAACATACTGCATTTATCTTGCCATCAATTTTGACCAAATTCCCTGTGCCTTTGTAGCTCACACATCCCCAAAACATCAGCGGTCCACCTCCGTGTTTCACAGGCCTTGTTGACTCCTCTCCAAATGTAAGGTTTATGGTTGTGGCCAAAAACCTTAATTTTAGTCTCATCACTCCAAATGACTTTGTGCCAGAAGGTTTGAGGCTTGTCTCTGTGCTGTTTGGCGTATTGTAAACGGGATACTTTGTGGCATTTGCATAGTTATGGCTTTCTTCTGGCAACTCGACCGTGCAGCCCATCTTTCTTCAAGTGCCTCCTTATTGTGCATCTTGAAACAGCCACACCACATGTTTTCAGAGAGTCCTGTATTTCACCTGAAGTTATTTGTGGGTTTTTCTTTGCATCCTGAACAATTTTCCTGGCAGTTGTGGCTGAAATTGTAGTTGGTCTTCCTGACCGTGGTTTGGTTTCAATAGAAACCCTCATTTTCCACTTATTGATTAGAGTTTGAACACTGCTGATTGGCATTCTAAATTCCTTGGATATCTTTTTATATCCCTTTCCTGTTATATACAGTTCAACTACCTTTTCCCGCAGATCCTTTGAACCATTCTTTTGCTTTCTTCATGACTCAGAATCCAGAAACGTCAGTGCAGCACTGGATGATAGATGCAACAGTCTGTCAGGAGTCCAGAAACTCACTGACCTTTTAGGCTGGGTTCACACTAGTCCGATTCTCGGACCGACATGAGGAGCACAAGTAGCATTACCTCACAAAAACAATGATTCCCTATGAAAGCCGTCTTAACTGGTCCGATTTGTGTTTTTCAAAGTTGGACCGACTTTGAAAAAGGTTCCTGTACTACTTTTGTCCAACTTTGATCCTACTTCAGCCCATTGAAAAGCATTGAAGTTGGATCAAAGTCGGATCAGTGTCTTCACTGATCCGACTTTGGCATGCGACTTGTGCTCTGGGGATCATGAAGGGGAAATCCACGCCAAATTTTAAAAAAAAAACTGGCATGGGGTCCCCCTACAGGCGCATACCAGACCCTTTGGTCTGGTATGGATTTTAAGGGGAACCCCCACGCCAAAAAAAGGGCGTGGGGTCCCCCCCACAATCCATACCAAACCCTTATCCGAGCACGCAGCACGGGAGGCCAGGAAAGGGGGTGGGGACAAGCGAGTGCCCCCCCTCCTGGACCATACCAGGCCGCATGCCCTCAACATGGGGAGTATGGGTGCTTTGGGGCAGGGGGGGCTCTGCGCCCCCCACCCCAAAGCACCTTGTCCGCATGTTGATGAGGACAAGGGCCTCTTCCCAACAACCCTGGCCGGTGGTTGTCGGGGTCAGCGGGCAGGGACTTAGCGGAATCTGGAAGCCCTCTTTAACAAGGGGGCCCCCAGATGCCGGCCCCCACCCTATGTAAATGAGTATGGGGTACGTCGTACCCCTACCCATTTACCTGGAAAGGAATATGTACACAAAAACACCACACAGCTTTTTAAAATATTTTATTAAATCTGCTCCGGCGGTCTTCTCCCCTCTCTGGCTCTTCTTTCTTCTGCTCTTTTGCAGAATCTTCCATCTTCTGAGGGGTCTTCTTTCTTCTCCTTCTCTGCGGCGTCTTCTGCTCTTTTGCCATTCTTCTCCGCTGTCCCCTTCCCTCTCTTCTTCTGCTTCTTCCCCTTCTTCTTCCCATGTTGACATGACGCGATCTCCTTCACGAATGCCCTCTCCGCTGTGTGCTGTGCCTTATATTGTCATGGGGCGTGGCCACCAGATGACATCACCTGGAGGCCCCACCCCATGTGATATCACATCATGGGGGCAGAGCTGTGACATCATATGGGGCGGGCCTCCAGGTGATGTCATCTGGTGGCCACGCCCCATGCCAATATAAGGCACAGCACACAGCGGAGAGGGCATTCGTGAAGTAGATCGCGTCGTGTCAACATGGGAAGAAGAAGAGAGGAAGAACAGAGGGAAGGGGACAGCGGAGAAGACCGGCAAAAGAGCAGAAGACGCCGCAGAGAAGGCGAAGAAAGAAGACCCCTCAGAAGATGGAAGACCCCGCAAAAGAGCCGAAGAAAGAAGAGCCAGAGAGGGGAGAAGACCGCCGAAGCAGATTTAATAAAATATTTTAAAAAGCGGTGTGGTTTTTTGTGTACATATTTCTTTCCAGGTAAATGGGTAGGGGTACTATGTACCCCATACTCATTTACATAGGGTGTGGGGCCAGCATCTGGGGGCCCCCTTGTTAACGGGGGCTTCCAGATTGCGATAAGTCCCCGCCCGTAGACCCCGACAACCACCGGCCAGGGTTGTCGGGAAGAGGCCCTTTTCCTCATCAACATGGGGACAAGGTGCTTTGGGGTGGGGGGCGCAGAGCCCCCCCTGCCCCAAAGCACCCATACTCCCCATGTTGAGGGCACGCGGCCTGGTATGGTCCAGGAGGGGGGGGCACTCGCTTGTCCCCACCCCTTTCCTTGCCTGCCGGGCTGCGTGCTCGGATAAGGGTCTGGTATGGATTTTGGGGGGGACCCCACACCGTTTTTCAGCATGGGGGTTCCCCTTAAAATCCATACCAGACCAAAGGGCCTGGTATGCTCCTGGAGGGGGACCCCATGCCAGTTTTTTTTTTAATTTGGCGTGGAGTTCCCCTTCAAAATCCCCAGAGCACAAAGTGCCTGGCATTGTCGGGATCAAAGTCGGATCCCTGTTCACAGGCAAACGGTCCGACTTTGACCCTATGTAGGACCGTAAATCGCACAGCAAAGTAGGATCAAAGTCGGACCGTTTTTTTGTCGGATAGTGTGAACCCAGCCTTATACATACACACTAATTACAAGCAAACAGATCACAGGTGAGGATGGCTACCTTTTAATAGCCATTCAAACCCCCTTTGTGTCACCTTGTGTGCATGTTATCAGGCCAAAATCACCAGGGTATGTAAACTTTTGATCAGGGTCATTTGGGTAGTTTCTGTTGTCATTAGGATTTAAAAAGAGTAAACACAGTTCATTGATAATAAACGGCTTCAGCCATACACTAACCATGAGTGAAAGAAAAGTTTTTGTGTTATCATTCATATTCTCTGAAAAATGGCCAAGAAATCATAAATTGTGCCAGGGTATGTAAACTTATGAGCACAACTGTGTGTGTGTGTATATATATATATATATATATATATATATTTTTTTTTTTTTTTCTAACACCCTAGAGAATAAAATGGCGGTCGTTGCAATACTTTATGTAACACTGTATTTGAGCAGCGGTCTTACAAGCGCAATTTTTTTGGAAAAAAAAAATCACTTTTTTGAATTAAAAAATAAGACATCAGTAAAGTTAGCCCATTTTTTTTTATATATCGTGAAAGATAATGTTACGCTGAGTACATTGATGCCAAACATGTCATGCTTCAAAATTGTGCCCGCTCATGAAATTGTGACAAACTTTGGCACTTAAAAATCTCCATTGGCGACGTTTAAAATTTTCTACAGGTTACCAGTTGAGTTACAGAGGAGGTCTAGTGCTAGAATTATTGCTCTCACTCTAACGATCGTGGCGATACCTAACATGTGTGGTTTGAACACCGTTTTCATATGCGGGCGTGACTTAGATATGCGTTCGCTTCTGTGCGTGAGCTTGCGGGACGGGGCGCTTTCAATTTTTTTTTTCTTCTTTATTTTACTTTTTATTTTTACACTGTCGTTTTTAAAAAAATGTTTTGGGTCACTTTCATTCCTATTACAAGGAATGTAAACATTCCTTGTAATAGAACAAATGCATGACAGGACCTCTTAAATGTGAGATCTGGGGTCAAAAAGGGTGGAGGCCATCTTTTCCTCACTCAGCTCCATACCTCAGAGGGGAGAGAACGCAATCATCTCCGCCTCTGCTGGCGGCTCCGGTAAGCGGTAAGAGGGGGGGGCCCTCTCCTGCCCTCGATAAAAGTGATCTCGCAGCGAATCCGCTGCAGAGACCACTTTTATCTGAAAGAGGATCGCCCGCCCATTAAAATGATACTAGGGTTATGGCAGGTATCTGCTGCCATAACAACAGTATTAAATGGCAAAATACCGCCATATAATGACGGCGGGCGGTCATTAAGTAGTTAATATCAAGGTCTCTAAATACACAAATTGGAATTAAAGTGATTGTAAAGGCTTGGTTTTTTTCCCCCCCTATAAAAATAACAAACATGTTATACTCACCTCCTCTGTGCTGTGGTTTTGTACAGAGCAGCCCAGATCCTCCTCTTCTCGGGTCCCTCTTCTGTGATCCTGGCCCCTCCCTCCCGTTCAGTTCCCCCACAGCAAGTAGCTTCCTATGGGGGCACCCGAGCTGAGCCACAGCTCCCTGTGTCCGTTCAATCATGGAGCCCAGGCCCGTCCCCTCTCTCCCCTGATTCGCGAGCTGACTTTGATTGACAGCAGAGGGAGCCAATGGCACCGCTGCTGTGTCTCAGACAATCAGGAAGGAGAATCTTGGACGGCTGAGACATTCGTGGAAAGAAAGAGAGGGACCTTGAGATAAGTAATTAGGGGGGTGCTGTGGCAGCTGCTGCACACAAAAGGCTTTTTATCTTAATGCATAGAATTCATTAAGATAAAAAAACCTTCTGCCTTTACAACCCCTTTAATGCTGGCATTCAGTAATAAAGTCACACACACGCTAACTGTCAATAAGCACGCTTCCCACATCGCAGAACACGGACAGCAAAGTAGTATGCATTACAGCACCTCACTTGAAGAATGGGTTTATTACAACACACCCACAGTATATTTCACAAGTCTGACAACTGTATTTCCTGTAGTGAACTATTGTGTCATCAAACACTACAGATCTGGAGCCCGCAAAGAGCTTTACAGTCAGGAGACACTGTAATAATGTAATGTTAATTAGAACAATCAATGAAAATTTTACCTAACAAATTATTTTAAAAGCATCCCTTCTGCTGTGAGTTTGAAACAATATTTTCACCAAAGCAAAACTTGACTTTCATGAAGGTGCACTAAAAATCCAAGAGAGAAGATAAAGACAAAGTAAAGTTAGGCTTAATGTACACGGGACGTTTTAAGGCTCCATGCACACTGTATCTGATAAACGACCATTTTTGGGCGTTTTTTTAACAGCCCAAAAATGCCACTTTATGTTATCCTATGTGTACATGCACACATGGACGTTAATTGTCTTATCAGCAGTGGCGTTTTTGGGCTGTTATCTGAAAGCCCTGAATTGGCGTTCAAAAGTCGTTCTTTTGACCACAAAAAACGCTGTAAGCCGCTAAACGCCACTAAACGCTCATAAACTACAGTAAACGGCTGTTTATCGGCATCCGGTGTTTTTTGCAGTCAATGGAAGCTAATAAAGACAAAAAAATGCCGGTAAACACTGCTTACAAAAGGCTACAAAAGAACATTTTGTAAGCAGCGTCTCCTGCCCGACGCCGAGAGAGCCCAGATAGCGTGTAGTGTCCATGGAGCCTAAAACCTACCCAGAATGATTTAACTTGACAGATAGTAACTGACGTTTAAAAACGTCCGTTTTGTCACGTTTACATGCCGTGCTTGCGTCTAGAAGAATTTTTTTAAATGAAAAAACGCCTGTAAACTAAATGCTGCTAAACTCGAGTTACCATGTTTAAGCGCGTTTACAAGCTGTTACAGGCATTTGGCGTTTCAAATGCCTCTGAACATCCGTCATGAATGCATTTTTTTGCTTTCCAAAAAATGCTTCTAACCTCAACTGCCTGGAAAGGTCTGTAAATGACCCTGTGTACTGATAAGATAACAGAGGAGAGTTCAGGGGCAGCTGGAAAAAATGCCCAGCTGCTCCAAAGGCTCTAGGTACAATGCTGCTTGTAAACGTGCGTTTAGGCTCCATTTGCACTATGAACTGGCATCTGAACCCATTTTTTTTTGCGTTCCAAAAAAAGCCTTTAAACTCAACTGCCTGGAACGACATTAAACAAACCTGTGTAAATGTACTGATAAGATAACATGCGATTTGCGCATGCGCAGCTAGGGGGCGAGAGCACGCCACCGGCGGCGCGCTCTGGAGGAGTGTGCCCGCGGCTCGGGGAGACCCGATGTCCACTGGCGAGTCGCGATGAGCTGCCAGAGACAATGAACGGGGAACCGCCAATGTAAACACAGCGGTTCCCCATTCTGACAGGTGGCATATAAGAGATCTGATGATCCTTGTCACTGGGATCAGTTAGATCTATTACGCCCATATCAGCCCAGCCCCCTCACAGTTAGAACACGCCTAGGGAACACAGTTAACCCCTTCCCTGCCGGTTAACCCCTTCACTGCCAATGACATTTATACAGTAATAAGTGGATATTTAAATTTCTGATCACTGTATAAATGTCATTGGTCCCAAAAAAAGTCCGACATGTCCGCCCCAATATCAAAGCCCGATAAAAATCACAGATCACCGCCATTACTAGTAAAAAAAAAAAAATGTAAAAACGCCATAAATTAGTTCTCATGGTTTGTAAAAGCAGCAACTTTTGCGCAAACCAATCAAAAACGCCGATTGCCATTTTTTTTTTTTTTTTTACCAAAAAATATGGGGAAGAATATAAATCTGCCAAAACCAATGAATAAATTTGTTTTTTTATATTTTTTTTGGATCTGTATTTTAGCAAAAAGTAAGAAATGTTTTTTTTTTTTTTTTTGCAAACTTGTCGCTCTTTTTTTGTTTATGGCGGTGATCAGAAATGACGCAGAGGTGATCAAATACCACCAAAAGACAGCTCTATTTGTGGGAAAAAAAGTATGCACATTTCGTTTGGGTACAGCGACGTACAACCGCGCAATTATCAGTTAAAGCGACGCAGTGCTGAATTGCAAAAAGTGCTCTGGTCCTACAGTGGGAAATCCTTCCGGGGGTAAAGTGGTTAAAAAAAAAATGCTCCTAGGCACGAATGCGGCATGCAAAACGCGGCAAAACTGACGTTTTAGACGCCAGTTTCTAGCTGTCAAAAAAAATCATTCAGGAGAGGTTGAAAAAGCATCCCGTGTACATGAAGCCTAAACGTCTGTTTACCAGCAGCAGTGTACATGAGGCCTAAGGGATCCTGGAGGAAATAAAATAATGCTACATCACCAGATGGAAGATGGGCGGAAACACTACACAATATAACATGTCTAGAAGAACAATGTGGAATCCTGCTAGAAGAGTATCGAGTTGATTTACTAAATACAAATAGACTGTGCACTCTGCAAGTGCAGTTGCTCCAGAGCTTAGTAAATGAGGAAGGCTTCACTTTGCAAAGAGCACCCAATCACGTGCAAGGAAAAAAAAAAAAAAAGGAAGACATCATTTTTGCTTGCACATGATTGGATGATGGAAGTCAGCAGAGCTTCTGCTCATTTATAGAGTTGAGCGAACCTCTGGAAGTTCGGGTTCTGCTGGTCCGTCCGAACTTCGGGACAAAGTCCG
>BLSH010303091.1:152308-165289 GCA_018402905.1 Glandirana rugosa | reverse complement strand
TGCTACCCTGTTCTACCCTGTTCTCTCCTGGCCCCCTGTACTACCCTGTTCTCTCCTGGCCCCCTGTACTACCCTGTTCTCTCTAGGCTCCCTGTACTACCCTGTTCTCTCCTGGCCCCCTGTGCTATCCCGTTCTCTCCTGGCCCCCTGTACTACCCTGTTCTCTCCTGGCCCCCTGTACTATCCTTTGTACCCCTTGTACTTTGCTGTTCTCTCCTGACCCTCCTGTACTGTATTGTTTCCTCCTGGCCCTACTGTACTGTTCTCTCCTGTCCTCCCTGTACTGTCCTGTTCTCTCCTGCCCCCCCTGTAGGGTTCTCTCCTGCCTCCCCTGTACGGTTCTCTCCTGGCCCCCCTGTACTGTGCTATACTCTCTTGCCCCCCTCTTTACTGTTCTCACCTGGATCCCCTGTACTCTGCCCTGCTGACCTCCTGTACACGGCTTATCCCAAGTTTGGCCCAGAATGGAGCATCAGATTCTGTGCAAAAAAGCAAAGCACAATTTTCACATTAAGGAGGTAAGTTTTATTATTTATTCTATTTAGTGCTATTTTTAAGAATAATTGTTATATCTACAGCTCGCTGATCACATCAATGTTCCGCGAGCTGTAGATATAAAAAAATTTTCAGGGGTTCCCCGAGATCTCAAACTTTTGCTAGGGGTTCCTCGAAGGTAAAAAGGTTGAGAAACACTGCTCCAGGGGTATTTAAATCCATCCCCCGGAGCCAATTCAAAAGAGTATCTAGAGTCACTACAGATCCTATTAAACGTGAAATCAGGTTAGATGAAATGAAATGTAGACTCCGACAACGAGGATATCCAAGACATACAGTTCATTATGAACGCATGAATTTACAACATGATAAAGTTAAACATACGAGCTGTAATTACCTTTTGTTTCACAATTTCGTCCATTTTCCAAACAGATTGTCAACATGATAAAAAAACATTGGTTGTTACCCTACAATCCCAGAATTCCAACAATTTCCATTACCATCATTTTGCCGTGGTAGAACTATTTATGATCATGTGGTTAGATCGGACAGCATAATAGAACCATCCGACCCTATTACTTTCTTGGGACCCCCCAACACAGGCTCATTTCCCTGTTTGTCTTGCATTCAATGCAATAGTATGATCAAAGGGAAACAATTCACACATCCACACAAAGGTTATCCTATATCCATAAGAGAATATTTCACTTGTCAATCCTCTTATGTGATATACATTATTAAGTGCCCATGTGGGCTAGTATATGTAGGAGAAACTACACAAAAAATCAAAGACCGTATAGCGAGACATAAATATGCTATATGAGATCAATTGGATCAACCTGTGGCTAGACATTTCGTAGAAAAAGGCCATAGTGTCTCTCAGTTAAGATATATGGTCATTGATGGGGCATTAAAAAACAGACAGGGGAGGGGGGTGATCGTGAACACAATCTTAAAAAGAAAGAAGTCAGCTGGATTCATCTTTTGGACACTGTTCAACCGAAGGGGTTAAATAGTGATTTTGATTTATACTTATTTTTATAGCTAACATTGCATTGTAATCATTACAATTTTAGGTTTTATTATTAGTGATGTTCAGTTTTATTTGTATTTCCCCACAGGATTTTCCATACTTGCAACGTTCCAACTCAACTATGTTTGTAATGAATAATGGAGGGGTCACATCTGTTGAAAACATTTGCTTCTGTTTAGATTTGTTATATTTCAGTCTTTCATTTTGTATTATATTGGCTAACACTGGGTTCCTGAACAACTATATTGATTGCATTGATTGATTAATTAATGATGAATTGTTACAGGTGACCTATATAACACTTGAGGTGTATGGTCACAGATAGGTATTGGGTCTTTGAAGAAGGGCGTTAGCAATACTATCCCGAAACGGTTACCCTGTATACCATGTGACTTGATTATCTTTCTTCAATAAAAGAAGTTTGTGCAGCAATCCCATCTCTGATTTCCTATAGTGCGGTCCTGGGGAGGACCTGATTGCTCGGCACATCGTATTGTCGTATTGAGACTGAGTGCACCTTACCTCCTGAACTTGATCTGTTATATATATATATATATATATATATATATATATTATATTGTGAGGGGTTAGCTCAATGGGGATCACCTTCCCTGTAAAAAAGGTAGGTTTTTCTTAAAATCCGGCTTGTAGCCGGTTTTATTTAAAAGGTTGCATGGAGATCAAATAAACAAAACATAAAATAAATCCTTGCCATCCAGGCACTAGCTAAACATATCAGGTTCCTAACTGACAGGTGAAGGGCTTCTCCCAGTCACCCACAAAAAAAAGATAATGCAAACCTTTTTATTTCTCCCACAAAGAAAACTTTCCATCAGTAGCTCTCTCATGTTTTGGCTTCCTGAGTCCCAGGCCAAGAGCATTCTTTTGCTCCGGTCCTGCTTTATTTATACCACCTGCTGGTGGACACAAGTGGACCATAAAATCTGGTCCCAACCCTGCGAAGGTGGCTGGTAAAACCTGGACCAGATTCCACCTTAGTTCCCTCCAAATGAGCGCATGTGAGGTGAAACATAACGTCCATCGATCTCCTCGCCTTTCATAATGTCACAATATATACAGTATCTCACAAAAGTGAGTACACCCCTCACATTTTTGTACATTTTTATTATATCTTTTCATGTGACAACACTGAAGAAATTACACTTTGTTACAATGTAAAGTAGTGAGTGTACAGCTTGTATAGCAGTGTAAATTTGCTGTCCCCTCAAAATAACTCAACATACAGCCATTAATGTTTAAACCACTGGCAACAAAAGTGAGTACACCCCTAAGTGAAAATGTCCAAATTTAAGTTAATAGCCAGTCACATCAGTCTCTGCACCAGAGTAGCTTACACTTTCCACCAGGTGCTGTCCTGCAAGGTGCTGTCTTACTCTGCTTTGATCTCTCCTGGAAGAAACATCAGGCCTGGAGCCTCTCCTGAAGGCTTTTCCCCAGCAAGCATGAATGAAGCTGGGGGAGAGGCAGGTGGAGGCTCCCCAGAGGCACTAAGGCCTACACCATGTTGTCCCAATGAAAAGGGAATCCTTACCAGCCTTCCAGGATAGAGTGGTGAACAGACTTTGCCGCATTACTAAGGAGGAACAGAAGCTTGCTGCCCTGGAGGTGGATTTCAGGAAAAAGAAATCTCTGCACAGTAAGTCTGGGAGCAGTAAAAGGGAAAACTCTAAGTTGAAGTCTCTGGAGGAGGCTTTGATAAAGCAGGAAAAGTTGGACGCTTCTCTGAAGAAGAGCAGTGGTATGTTCAAGGAGAAGTATGAGAATGAGGAGAGATTCCAACAGATGAAAGAGAATGCCTGTGCCAGTACCAGCCAGAGGGTGGATGCCAGTGCAACGGTGACAGTATGGATGGGGGGTAAGGAAGTGGCTTCACATGGTGGCCCCAGTACTACCACTGTCTCAGGATCTGTCCCTTCTGAGTCAGTATCTGCCCCCCTCCTTCCCCAGCAGCCTGGATCATCTCAGGAGGAGGTTGAGGAAAATGGAGGATTGCTGCAGGCCATTACAGAAATGGAATCTCCCTTGAATGGCACTGACTCATCAGATGAAGATCTTGGTAAAGGAGTGCCTGTTGAGAATATCTCCCAGTGTATGGATGTCATTTTGTTTATTAATGCTACAGACAAAGAGACTGCATCAGTGAATGGATGGATCCTTGCAATTGGCAAGGAATGCAGGAGAAGATGGTGGGAATCCAGACAAAAATGCCCCCATTGGCTGTGAGGACAAGGAACAGGAATACCACACGAACACTAAGACTGCAGAGCAGGAATGCTGCATGGAAAATGAAACAGCTGGTGTTTTTTCTGAACAGAAGACTTTACCTGATAACAGGACTGCTGGTAATTGTGGTACTTCTGGGACTATGGTGAGCGGAACTGTTATGCTGGAGGGGAGGAGGGAGGATCAGGTGGTGGGTAATTTACCAAACCTGAATGCAGAGGTTCCTATGCAGCCAGTTAATGTGTCATCTGTCCCAGTTGTGAACTATGCTAAGGCTGTGTCGGGACAAAGTCATGCTGCTGGTGGAAGGATGCCAGTTGTGGGACTTTCACCTAACACACCTTCTTCCATTAAACACATGAATGTGGTACAGCTGAGGTGGGAAGGAGGAGATATTCCACCTATCAGGAGGGTGGTTGTGGATAAAATCCTAGCCATGGGATTTAGGGCAGATGATGTTTTTGCTCTTATCAGTCCGGCTGGTTCCTCTGAATATGATTTGCCATTTGTGCGTCCAGAGTCACTGGATCTGTTTTGGGAGCGATGTGAGCATGATGTGTATAGGGGCCAGCCGGACTGGAAGGGGCTTGTCCCCAAGGTAATCTCATGAGAACCATTGATTAAAAATGTGACTATCCTGACAAGGAATGAGTCTATACCCCCTGAGGATTTATGGGTCTGGTTGAGGAGGTTTGGTGAAACGTTGTGTCCCTTAAAAAAGATTGTGGATGATAAAGGAATATGGACGGGTGGGTGGTCGGTGTCAATGAGGTTGAGAGTGTGGGATAATGTGGTCCAGCATTTGCCCTCCTCTGCCTTTATTGGTAGAGATAGGATTACCGTCTTCTACCCTGGTCAACCTAAGCTGTGCCATAAATGTGGAGCCAAGGGACATTTCTCCTCTTCCTGCCCAGAACAGAAGTGCTCTTTGTGTCAGGAACTGGGGCATCTGGCAAAGGACTGTAAGCTCATTAAATGTAACCTATGTGATCAGGTTGGCCACCCTTATAGCCAGTGCCCTGAGGCTTTGCACAATAAGCCAGAGCTAGTGGAGGAATTCTTCCGTCTAGATAGGGAAGAGTCTAGGTTGGCGGAGGTTATACCAGGGCATCCTAGTGTCTCTGTCTCGTCAAAATCTGTGACTGTGAGGCCGGCTGTGGTGTTCTCCAATTATTCCTATGTACCGGTTTCAAAGAATGTGCACATCTCTTTAATGCTTACTTCTAATTGATTGAACACAGCCTGCGTGCTAGTTGTTGAATGTTATATGTTCTTTTTTACTATTCAAAACCAATAAACAGATTTAAAAAAGAAAAAAGATCAAGCCTTTTTTTTACAGCCCAGCAAGTTTTCTTTGGTGGTGATTTCAACACTGTCACTAGGACTAAGGACAAGACAAGTACCGGAGGCAGGATGGACTGTGACATTTTTTTTTTTAAACAAAATAGCTAGAGAGGCAGGTCCGGTTGATGCACACATGCATTGCTGCCCAGATGACATGGGATTCACCTTTCAGCGAGGTAATAGTCAGAGTACAATAGATAGTTTTTTTTTTAAAGGGGAGCTCTGCCACCAGTGTGCCAGGTGGTGGAATTTTCCGATCACTGTATTCTATCTTTGACTCTGAATAGCCCAGATACACCACCTGGGGGGGGGGGGGTACCTGGAAGCTGAATCCGGCACTCCTGGACGATGTGAAAGTGAGTCAATCCTTTGAGGATTTTTTTCAGGCACAGGTATCGCTCATGGACTTTTGCAGCAGTAAGCCAGAGTGGTGGGAGCTCACAAAACAAAGGATCGTTGGGTTTTTCAAGGCCATAGGAAGGAAAAAACAACTTGATAAGTACGTCACCTACCAGTGTCTGCAGAGGAAGCTTGATAGGCTTGTGTTGAATAGTGGCGATCCGGAGATGATCTCTGAGGTTAAACTCTTGCTCTGGGAGTATCAATATGGCAGGCACGACTCTTTGGTTCTGGAAACGGATTATGGGAAATATCACTCGCCTGACCCTTACCAGAATTGCAAACAAGATAGAGCAGTTAAGTCAGTTGTAGGCCTGGTTGGCAGTACGGGTTCCTTGACAAAGTCCAAGTCAGGGATCCTGGAAACCGCCAGGTCATATTATGCTGACCTCCTGGGTAGGAGGGACCTTGATCGGGCAGGCATGTCAAGTTTTCTGGATTCTATTCCAGGACTGGGAAATAGCAGTTCTCTTGCTGTTTGACAAAGGACATCACTGCAGATGAGATGGTTAAGGCTATTCATAAGCTTGCCATTAAGAAGTCGCCTGGGCCAGATGGATTGACAGCCGAATTTTATTAGCACTTTAAGGTTACTCTGGCCCCATATTTGGTGGAGGTTTTTAATGGCTGTCTGACAGAGGGTTCGCTCTCTCCCTACAGGTAACAATCTGCGGTGATTCTTCTGTCAAAGGGTAAAGATTATTAGTGAATTGAGAATTGGCGGCCCATTAGCCTTCTCAATGGTGATAGGAAGATATTGCCATAAATAACTTTCTGACATTTATCGTCTGTAGCGGACAGTCTACATTCCAGCCACCAGCACAGTTTGATTCAGGGTAGAAGCACTTTTTCAGAGGCGATAGCTGTCTGGGAGGCCCTTGAGCGGTGCAGGGCTGCAGGCTGGAGAAAGTACTTGCTGGCATTGGATCAGGCTAAAGCTTTTGATCGGGTCAATCATGAGTACCTATGGTTGCTTCTTGGCAAGTATGGCCTGGAGGGGGGCTTTATCGATTGGCTGCAGACCTTGTACAGAGGGGCTGAAAGCCTCATGCGTGTGAATGGTTGGATCAGACTGCCTTTTGAGGTTGGCTCTGGTGTGCGTCAGGGGTTTCCTTTGAGTCCTCTGCTATACGCGTTCACAATTGATCCCTTCATCAGGAGGTTAGAGAGTGGACAGTTGTGCGGGATGCCGTTGGGAATTTCTGGTGAGCCCCCTCTGAGGGTCATGGCCTATGCTGATGATGTGTCTGTTTTCATCTCTGGGACAGAGGAGGCGGAGAAGGTGGTCTCGGTGATGAAGCAGTATGCTAAGGCACCTTGCTCAAAGATCAATCCGGATAAAAGTGTCTCTTACAGGGAAAGGATTGACCTGATTAAAACTTACCTGATCCCAGTATTTCTATATGTCAGCTTTGTCTGTATTTTGCCAGCGTCTCTCTATGCGAAGATCTACAGCTGTTTCTTCCATCTGTTATGGGGGAACAATCTAAATCTCGTTAAGAGGTCTGTAACCTATCTTCCCAGGCAGATGGGTGGTCTAGGTATGGTCAACCCGGTGGTATTCTTTTCTCTGATGTTTTTGAAACATAATTTTGGTAACATGCTGGCAGAGGAACTTCCTGGGTGGGTTGGTATTTTTCAGTCCTGGTTTAAGTCTTTTCTGCTAAGCTGCGAGAATGGTGGGCCAGTGAAAAGCCTGAGGGTCCGACATGGTGAGCTCCTGATTTATGTTGCTCCGTGCCTGAAAATGCTTCGGCAGTGGCGAGTGACGGCGGAGGATATTAAGTTTCTTCCTAGGAAGGCCCTAGAGAGAAGGGTTGTTGAGTCTGTCTTTAGGGAGCCACTGTCCTTGAGGAATTGCCCAGGTCCTGGTATGAGGGAGGGTCTGCATTTGAGAGAGAGAGAATCCCTTTAAAGTTTTGGGATTTGGCCTTGCGCTCGTTCCACGACAGACTCTATGTGAAGGGCAACCTTAAATATCGCTCTGCAGAGAACTGTGGTTGTCCAAGAGTGGAGTGTGGCGGTGTGGAAGAGACAATAGAACATTTCTTGCTTCAGTGCCCCTTCAATATAGAAGTCTATAAGCAGGTGGGTGGGGCTCTGGGTATCTCCTTTCCTTTTCTACTTGAGTTATGCGGAGTGGTCATACAGGGCTTTTGAACCACATTGGGATTTTGATTTTGAAACACTTTTTCTAGATAGCCTAGTGGTCCGTTTCTTCACGTGGAATGCACAGTGTCAGTTTTCCACTCGGAAAAAAGTCCTTCCTATCGAGGTGGTGGTGCACGACATTCCAGGTGAAGTTGGGAAGATTCAGGGCCTGGAGAAGGACAGGTGGTGGCCGGGGGCTTGGACAAAGGCGTGGAGGAATGTCAGGTTCCTGTAGCTGCTGTCTGTCAGTCTCTGGGTGTGCAGCTTTTCTTTCTGTCCTTTCATGTCCCCTAGATTTTTATAAGATCAGATTTTTGGAAAAAGGCTGCATGCATGGATTGCATGTGTAAATGTTTCTTAGCCTGAGGGGGTGTTTAGGTGGAGGTTAGGGTTTTGTTTTGCATAATTTTGTAGTTTGCTAGTAATACAATTATGTTTCTTTGTATATAGTTCTAGTTATACTTTTTTGGCAAAAAGCTGTTTGTTTTTGTTTTTGTTATCTGCTGATGTAATCCTGTTTGTTTTTGTTTATTTATGTATATATTCTTTCGTATTTATTTTTGGATATATGTAAAATATGTTTTAATAATGAGCTGTATGCTTGTAAGATTTTTAATAAACAAAAATTTACACCCCTAAGTGAAAATGTCCAAATTGGGCCCAAAGTGTCAATATTTTGTGTGGCCACCATTATTTCACTGCCTTAACCATCTTGGGCATGGAGTTCACCAGAGCTTCATAGGTTGCCACTGGAGTCCTCTTCCACTCCTCCATGACGACATCACAGAGCTGGTAGATGTTAGAGACCTTTACCTCCTCCCCCTTCTATTTGAGGATGCACCACAGATGCTCAATAGGGTTTAGGTCTGGAGACATGCTTGGCCAGTCCATCACCTTTACCCTCAGCTTCTTTAACAAGGCAGTGGTCATCTTGGAGGTGTGTTTGGGGCTGTTATCATGTTGGAATACTGCCCTGCGGCCCAGTCTCTGAAGGGAGGGGATCATGCTCTGCGTCAGTATGTCACAGTACATGTTGGCATTCATGGTTCCCTCAATGAACTGTAGCTCCCCAGTGCAGCACTCATGCAGCCCCAGACCATGACACTCCCACCACCATGCTTGACTATAGGCAAGACACACATGTCATTGTACTCCTCACCTGGTTGCCGCCACACATGTTTGACACCATCTGAACCAAATAAGTTTATCTTGGTCTCATCAGACCACAGGACATTGTTCCAGTAATCCATGTCCTTAGTCTGTTTGTATTCAGCAAACTGTTTGCAGGCTTTCTTGTGTATCATCTTTAGAAGAGGCTTCCTTCTGGGAAGACAGCTATGCAGACCAATTTAATGCAGTGTGTGGCGTATGGTCTGAGCACTAAAAAGGCTGACCCCCCACCCCTTCAACCTCTGCAGCAATGCTGGCAGCACTCATGCATCTATTTCCCAAAGACAACCTATGGATATGACGCTGAGCACTTGCACTCAACTTCGTTAGTCAACCATGGTGAGGCCTGTTCTGAGTGGAACCTGTCCTGTTAAACCACTGTATGGTCTTGGCCACCTTGCTGCAGCTCAGTTTCAGGGTCTTAGCAATCTTATTATAGTCTAGGCCATCTTTATGTAGAGCAACAAATCTTTTTTTCAGATCCTCGGAGAGTTCTTTGCCATGAGGTGCCATGTTGATCTTCCAGTGACCAGTATGAGAGCCTGAGAGATAACAAATTTAACACACCTGCTCCCCATGGCTAGTTGGGCCCAATTTGGACATTTTCACTTATGGGGTGTAGTCACTTTTGTTGCCAGCAGTTTAGACATT
The DNA here is from genome assembly GCA_018402905.1 of Glandirana rugosa. Lineage (NCBI taxonomy): Eukaryota > Metazoa > Chordata > Amphibia > Anura > Ranidae > Glandirana > Glandirana rugosa. Next base: position 155,802 of record BLSH010303091.1, on the reverse strand, counting down.
AATGGCTGTGTGTTGAGTTATTTTGAAGGGACAGCAAATTTACACTGTTATATAAGCTGTACACTCACTACTTTACGTTTTAGCGAAGTGTCATTTTTTCAGTGTTGTCATATGAAAAGATATAATAAAATTTTTACAAAAAACTGTAGGGTATATATATATATATATATATATATATATATATATATATATATACACACACACACACACAATACATCTTCAAGCCTCTTATTGCTTGCTTTTGTAACTGCCAGTCCCAAAAAGACAGATATAGAGAGTTGGAAGCATTGAGGGCACACCAGGTTCAAATTTTACAGAAAAAGATTACTATAACTTTACATTTCTGTATCTGTGAATCTACTGATTATTTTGACATGCAATTTTCACTGAAGGTAACCAATGCGTATTCATTTGTACATCATATGCTGGATATAAATTGTCCCAAATTTGTGACAAGTTTACTTGCAATGAAATGAGATTTAAGCACATTTATAAATACTTTAAAGTTTGGATATATTGGGTTCTGAAATGTGTTTCTTTTTCATATATTCCTGGTACATAACCTCTTTTAAACCTGGTTATTTTCAGAATGGATATATATTCAATTTATGCACTCACAACCATTTTGTCTATTTGCTCAGCAAGCTGGACAGATCCCTAAATTGATAAAAGATTGCTTATCAAGCTCTCACCCGTATTCTGGCACCAGTTCATGAAAACTTTATTGCTTTGTACAGCTGTAAATCCATAACACATTTGCGTGTCACAAGCCAAGCAGTAAATGTAAAGGTCAGGTTGCTTTGAAGCATGGAAGTATTACCTGATTTCATCTTATCATAGCAAACCAAAATACATGTTAGAATACAAGAGAAGAGATTTTTTGCTAATGTTTTTTATACCGCTTTTATATCTTACACAGGTTTTGTCTTTATATTAACATCCCATTATTCTCTGTACAACAAAAATCAGGCTGAGAATGGAAGCGCCAACAATAAAGCATGCACACAGCAGTCATCTGACCATGCCCTGGTTAAGGAGAGCTGAAGTGGTTGTGTTTAGGTAGCTTGCAGGAAAGTAGAGGAAGAACCTTAACAGTGTCACCTTGCAAATTAATTGTCCAATGAGCAAGTAACAGCATTTTCACACATTACGCTTTGGCCACAGCCCCCAGAAAACACACGAGAAATACACAATCTAATAGAAAGTCTATGGGAAAACATGGGTTAACTGCACAAAAAAAGTGTGTACACCAGCATTGCAGTGCATCAGTATGAAACCTGCCTGAGAAATAGGGAAGTAATAATGCTGAAAATCTACAAAGTTTTTCCTAGTGAGGCAATTTTCCCCGGACGACGTCATCTGTGACGAAACGTACGTCGGGAGGGCGCGCTGACGTCACCAGTTGCTGAGGATTGCCGGCTTTTATTGTATACACGTGTGTTTTTTACAGAGATCGATGTGAGTACATTACTTTATCCTAAATTAAACAAATTAGTTACTGTACTTCACTATATCGAGTCCTTCTTTCCCTTCTTGCACGGACACGTATATGGGATATTTTCTACCTATGTGTTAACCTGCCTTGGTGTGAGTGAGCGGTTGCTGAGATTCTACTAATACCTGGTCGAGGCTGACTCTATGGGAATTCAGTGGAGCAGTGAGGGAAACCTGATAACATCATAAGCTGGGCTTCCAGCGCTGTCTGGTAAGCCCCCTCATTATACGGTGGTGGATTCACTAAGTGTGCTGTGCACGGGGTGTTTGAATAACATCTGACAAGTTTATGCCTATTGAGAACTTATTTTCAGCGCGGCTTTATTATTATTGATATCAGGCAATTTTCCTACCTATAGAGAGTGGCAGGGGTTTGTGAACACAAGCATTTGTGCACATAACTAGGAATATTTTTGAATATGTATTTCAACTGTGTATTTTTTTGAATACAGATCCTATGTATTTGCTGGTTCACACTGAAATCGCACAGGTACGTGCTCTGCATTCCTGTGCGAATCAGTGCAATGCAATTTTCAGCCCATTCATTTGAAAAAAAAGAACACCAGAAATGTTTGAGGTTTGCAGTAGCCAAAATTAATTTTTAATTCACTTGCCTCTCCTTTGGGATCTCTATGGCTTTGAGAGTCTTTTCAAAAATTCTACAGGCAGTCATAGCGGTGATCCACCTGTGGGGAGTAAAACTTTACCACTACCTGGATGACATTTTGATAGACACCAGGTCAAGCCAGGAGCTAGAAGGACATTGAGACTATGTTTTAGGAGTATTAGCCAAGTTTGGCTCGCTGGTGAGCAAGCAAAAGAGTCATCTGATGCCATCTCAGACAATGGAATATCATGGGATGATATTTGATGCCCAGAGAAGCCATGTGTTTCTGCCAGACCACAAGATTTTCTAAATGGAAGTGCATGTCGGAAAGGTGATGTCAACAACTGTAATGTCAGCAAGGGAATGTATAGTCCTCATTGGAATGTTTACAGCCACCATCGTGGTGGTGCCCTGGGCCAGGTGGCACATGGGGGCATTCCAATTCGCATTCCTCAGCCAATGGGACAAAGGGGTTGATTTACTCTAGGCAAATAGACTGTGCACTTTGCAAAGTGCAGTTGCATTCTGCAAGTGCAGTTGCTCCAGAGCTTAGTAAATTAGGTAAATCTTCACTTTGTAAAGAGTACCCAATCATGTGCAAGGAAAATTAAAAAACAGCATTTTTGCTTGCACATGATCGGATGAAACAAAATAAGCAAAGCTTCTGTTCATTTACTAAGCTCTGCAGCAACCACACTTGCAGAGTGCAATTGCACTTTGCCAAGTATACAGCCTATTTGCCTTTAGTAAATTAGCCCCAAAGTGCCCATAAACCAATGGATCTCTGTCCCGGCAAGAATCCCCCAAGATCTGGTATGGTGGATATCTCCAGCATGTCTCTCTCAAGGTGTGTCCCTCAGTCCAAAAGACTGGATAGTGCTGACCTCAGACACCAATTGCCAGGGCTGGGGAACTCACTGTCTGGGGAGGCAAGTCCAGGACTGCTGAAGTCCAACAGAAAACAGACATTCCAATATTCTGGAACTGAAGGCAACTTTCTTAGGTTTACAAGCCTTTCAAAATCTGCTACACGGATCCTGTGTGAAGCTGCTGTCAGACAGCAAGACAGCAGTAGCATACATAGCCTGCCAAGAGGGCACCAAGAACCTGTCCTTGTTGCAATTAGTGAAGTAAATTTTTCTATGGGTGGAGACCAACTTGTAGACCTTGACAGTAGTCTTTTTGCCATGGAAGTAAAATCATTTGTCAGATCAATTAAAGTGGTTGTAAGCCTCAGACATGAAATATGAATAATGTATATCCATCTATAGTGGAAATTAACTAGACTGTTTACTAAAATGAAGGTACCGTTTTTCTGATGACAGTTCCAGATGTTCAACCAGAGGTGGGTATCTTTTTAAATGAAGTGATTAACGTTGTTCCTGTCCAAGAA
>BLSH010303091.1:137012-152298 GCA_018402905.1 Glandirana rugosa | reverse complement strand
ATTATGGACTTTTTTTCCCATCATTTGCTGTTGATGGTTTTTCACAATATATGCATGCACTAGCACTGTTTCATTGTGCAAAGGGCATTGTATGCACGATTTAGGCACTTTATATAAGCACATACATATATATATATATATATATATATATATATATTAGGGTAGCAAGATCTTGATATTCAACTATTTCACTGTGGTTCATACACCATTTTAGCTGCAGCACCCCAATTATTAATTTTTATTTTCTTTTGTAGTTAGATTGACACTTTGCACGAGTGATTATTTAAGTTTTTTTTATAATATCACTTTAACCAGGGAGAACTTATTGAGGCACTGAAGGAGCAACGCCACTGCCTGCGTTTTAAGAATGGGCCAAAAATGCCTATAGGCATATATCAAAGAGTGAATAGCAATAGCCTTGAGTGTAATTAAAAAATGAATGGTAACACAATGTAGCATAATCTAGCACAATGCACTATAATCCAGGTATTGCCATACATTACACTGAAACATGTTAAAAATGCATTTTACTATGGCTGTTTGCAACACAACAATGCAAATAGGCCTTTAATGCAATGGGCAACTTCAATGATCAGCAGGAAAGCTTGAAAGGATGGTAAGGGCTGTGCAAAGCTTGAGCTTCAATCACCTGTAGCTCTGCATCTACCAATTGTTTTCTCATATTTTTTCCTGAATATAATTTCTGCTTATTAATTTGTTCATTATATGCTCACTAGGAACTGTCTGCATTATGGTAGGTTTAGTTGAAGGCACAGTGTAGCATACAGTGACATAATCTATTTAAACTATGAACGTGTTTTACTATCTAGACAGACTGGCTTAAATATACAGTATATTACTTCTAATGCATATATTATTACTGCTGTGACAAGTAAGATAAAACCTTTTGATTGACACTTTAAATAGTATATTGTTTGATAAAATATAATTGATGTAAAGGATGTTGAATACTTTAGAAAGCAGTTGACATTAACAATATCAGTGGGACTAGTTTGTTGAGCTTGCAGATGTTTTTTAGCAAGCGAAAAGGCAAAGTCCGTGGTACACCCTTCAATAATTGCTGAAACTGTAAAATCATTCCATGACTAATCTTCAACCGCTGAATAATTTTATGCCGCTTAAAGCTATGATTTGTATTATTCAACAACCTGGAGACTTTTAGCATAATGCCTCACTAATTTTAATTGTTTTCTAAAAAGATATAGAGTATGAAAGCACAGCATTTTAAAGTGACTGGAAGAACATCACAAGTTAATGGAAGACCAAATCCCACTTTACTCTGCCCTCTATGTTTAATTTTTATTTAATATTTTTCAGAAAACAATTACATTTATGGCCATAAGAACAAATATAGTAACCACTTGTGTGTTCTTTGGATAAGTACTGCACAGACAGTGCACCAAGTAATGTTATCATAGTGCAGAATAATGTTAGATATGTTTATTCAACCCATAAAGATAATTGTCGTGCAAGGACATCCTTACTAAAAGGTCAACTACCACAAAAATACTTTTTCTGCTGTACACAAATTACATATCCAGGTTACTATGTACTGAAGTTCAGCAATATCAGCTTCCATATTTCTACCCACACAGAGATGCCCCCCCTCCCGCCGGTTTCCGGTCAACTCCGCCGCTGACCAGACCCGCCGGCAGCAGCGAAGATGATCAGTTCCTCTCCCCCCAGTGTCCGGAGAACCGACGTCACAAGTCAAGTCCGCCCAATGTTCTTAAAGGGCCCATTTTTTTTGCACTGTCATTTTTTTTCAAATAATTTTTTTTTTTTGCATTTTACTGTAAATATGAGATTTAAAGTCTTTTTGACCCCAGATCTCATATTTAAGAGGTCCTGTCATGTTTTTTTCTATTACAAGGAATGTTTACATTTCTTGTAATAGGAATAAAAGTGATCATTTAAAAAAAAAAAAAAAAAAGAACAGTGTAAAAATAAAAAGTAAAATAAATAATTAAAAAAAATTAAAGTGCTCGTCCCCGCGAGCTTGCGCGCAGAAGCGAACGCATATGTAAGTCCCGCCCACATATGAAAACAGTGTTCAAACCACACATGAGGTATCACCGCGATCGTTAGAGCTAGAGCAATAATTTTAACAGTAGACCTCCTCTGTAACTCAAAACTGCTAACCTGTAGAATTTTTTAAACGTCGCCAATGGAGATTTTCAACTTGCAAAGTTTGTCGCCATTCCGTGAGCGAATGCAATTTTGAAGCATAACATGTTGGGTATCATTTTACTTGGCATAACATTATTTTTCACAAGAAAAAATATATAATGTTTGGGGGTTCTAAGCAATTTTATAGCAAAAAACCTGGTTTTAACTCGTAAACACCGAACTCCAAAAAGAGAGTCAGTCTTAAAGTGGTTAAGGACATAGCCACTCAATGAATTCTTCTTTTTAAGGGCTTTTCCTGCCCAATTTTAGTAAAAGAAAGTTCACAAAGCAAAAAAAAAAAGTTTCCCTCTCAGGGGTTTTCAGCATTTATCTTCCATCCAAAAAAAAAACAATATTCAGCCTCCTAGCCTTTAGTATGGTCCCACAGATCGTGACACAGTACCACTCAGTACTTTGATCCAAACACTTGGAAGACCCTTGCTGCTCTGGCTCGCATCTGTACTCCTGGACAGAAACCCCCTCTGTCTGCTGGGGTTCAGCCCAGCACATACCTGCCCAATGGGTGTGCTGGTTCTCTAAACATGAAACAAAAAGATGGGTTTGGGACTTTAAATAAGAATTAAATCTGCACTTTTCCTTTAGAGCAGGCATGGCTTTTTCCACTCTTTTCACACTTCATTTGTACCTACCTTTCCCCTTGGTGTTGGACTCCAGTCACTGTTTAATTCTTTTTATCACTATTATATTCACAGTCTACCTGATTTGTTCACTTTTACAGGATTGGAGCCCAAATGGATTTCTTTTGGTCACTTGTTTTCTTTTCCTCTGGGGATCATGGTGTGTGTCCAGCTCTCCTGTGGGCCCCTTCTTCAGCTCCTGGGATGAACATTTTCAAGCAGCCACCAGTTTTCATGTTTACATGGTTTAGACTAAGTTGACATGTAAGTAATCTGTGGGGTGAGTTAATTTCTCCCTTCCTTTACATATATAGTCTCCCTCGTGTTTGGGTGTAACATTGGAATATATATTTTTACTAATACTTTTTTACAGATATAGGTGCACTGATGATGTGATAGAAAAACAAGAAACATGCGCTTGGCCAATTTTGTTGCACCATTTACTTCATCCACTCCTAAGTTACACCACCATGTTGCTATTAAAGTGATCCTATATGATGAACAACTGCCTTATACCTCAATATTACCCCTATCCTGGAGTCCTTGCACTGGCTACCTGTCAGGTTTCACATAGACTTTAAGATCCTCTTGCTCGCCTACAAGGCTCTTCATGGCTTAGCACCCCATTATCTCTTGGAACTTTTTTCAACATATCCCCCCCCCCCCCTCATAACCTCCGCTCCTCAAATTTCACTTAATTGTCCCTTTATCCCTTATGTTATGTTATCCTGTGTATTTCTTGTGTTTTATCCTTTATATTTCCTGTTATCCTAGGTATTTCTTGTGTTTTCCTTGTAAAGCGCTTGAGAAGCCACCTTTAAAAGGAGCTATATAAAATAAACTTTATTATTATTATTATGTCATCTCAAAGTTGCTATGATTGTTCTCATGAATATCTGGTTAATAATATGTGATTGATATGCTTGTTATACCATGCATGTACTCATTTTACTATGTCATGTTTTTTTAATGGATCAAATAAAACATGTCTTCTTACATTGACTCATCTTTTAGCCATGCTAGACCTACCTCATTCAAAGCCCCAAACCCTCTCTTTCCTGTTCTCAAAACATGGACCCAGGATTTAAGATTTCATCCCGCCCAGATCTCTAAGAAATCTCCAGGCTCCAGGTCCAAAACCAACTTTTACCAACTGATGAGGAAACTGCAAAATCAGAGCCCCTCAACCTGCCAAATCCTTTTCACACTGTGGCAGAGTACACAAACGCCACTATCTATACTATGCTACCAAAAGTATTGGGATGCCTGCCTTTACACACACATGAACTTTAATGGGATCCCAGTCTTAGTATGTAGGGTTCAATCTCGCAAAAAAGAAACAAATCTCAACTTTTTTTTACTAAAATACAAAAAATGTATATTTATTTATTTTTTTTTACTTTTATGTATGCATAACATATTCATTCATACCTTTATCCAGATCCTTTGCTGCCATCTGTCTTTCTTGAGACCCCCAATTTTCCCTACCTCACCAAGAATCTCACACACCACCACCAGAACAGGAAGGACTTTCTGCTAAAGGGATACCTGACACCGTGCATTCCAGGTGTAATATAGGACTACTAAGCTGACTAGAAAAAGTGTCCAAATCAAATACCTTGTGATTCTGCAATGCTCCATACACCCACTCAGCATAAGACATGCTAGGCAAGAAAGGAATATTCAGAGCTCTCCCTGCCTTTTTATAGACTTCTACATTGAAAGGGCACTGAAGAAAGAAGTGGTTCATGGTTTCCACTTAACCCTGACACTCCGCTCTCGGACAACCACGATTCTCCAAAGAGCGGCACTTCACGTTCCCCCTCACATAGAGCCTACCATGGAAAGCGAGCCAGACCTGGTCCCTAAATTTCAAGGGAATCCACTCAGAATTGATCAAATGTAAACATAATATGACCTGGGCAAACCCTTAAGGCCAGTGGCGAATGAAAGACAGCACCCATGAGCTTCTCACCCAGGACTCTCCTAGGAGGGACCTGATATCCTCCGATTTCACATACCACTGTCTAAGAATTTTCAGGCACAGCAACATATGCTGGGAGCTTACCATGCTTGACCCTTAGGCTTTTCACTGGCCCAGAAAAGGTGTCTGATGTCACATGCCACTGTCTAAGAATTTTCAGGCACAGGGCAACATATGCAGGGAGCTTGCCATGCTTGACCTTTAGGCTTTTCACTGGCCCGCCACTCTCCCAGAAAAGGTCTAAAGGTCTCATCCTAGAAAAGGTCTAAACCAGATCTGGAAAATACCTACCCATCCAGGCAGTCTCTCTGCTAGCATGTTATCAAAATTATGTTTCAAAAACACCAGAGCGAAGAACACAACCGGGTTGACCATCCCTAGTCCACGCTTACACCTAGATAGGTAAGTCACATTCCGCTTCACAAAATTCAGCCTGTTCCCCCACAATAATTGGAAGAAACAACTAAAAATCCTGGTATAGAAGGACTCTGGAAAACAAAGCTGACATGCAGAAAGGTAGGAATCAGGTAGGTCTTAATCAAGTCCACCCTTTCCCTCAAGGAGAGCTGCCACCACATCCAGCATTTCACCTTGACATCAGCATCATTCAGCCTGGCTTCCCAATTTAACTTACTGTAATCATCAGGGCCAAACTCAATGCCTAATACTTTGACTCTCTACTGAGGCCTCGGGAAAGTGCAAAGCTCTCACCTCCCTCGCTCATCAAAAAAACTTTTATCACTGTTGACCTTGGAGCCTGATGCTTCAGAATACTGCTCTATGACTGAGACCTCCCCCTGCGCTTCCTCTGTCCCAGAGATAAAGACAGAAACTTCACCAGCATAGGTTACAGCCCTCAAGGGCAGCTCAGCAGTAATGCCCACCGGCACCCCACACAAGAGTCTGCTCTCTAGCCTTCTGGTGAATGGGTCAATTGCGAACACGTATAGCAAAGGGCTCAGCGGACACCACTGGTGCACCCCCGAACCAACCCTGAAGGGCTGTCCAACCCAATCGTTAACAATGTAAATGGAATAGTACACAGCGCCACAGAGATCTTCCCGGATAAGCACATACAATCTATAAAACAATGTGAAATGCTGCATTGAAGTATAATGTGAAAACAAATTTCTTCATAAATTTTGACCAAAATGTATTATGATTAATGTCTTTGATTAAAAAAATCCCAATAAGTATAAATTGATTGGTTGCTAAACTATGGTACAGTATCTCACAAAAGTGAGTACACCCCCTCACATATATATATGAATATTTTATTATATCTTTTCATGTGACAACACTGAAGAAATTACACTTTGCTACAATGTAAAGTTGTGAGTGCACAGCTTGTATAACAGTGTAAATGTGCTGTCCCCTGAAAATAAAAACAAAGTGTCAATATTTTGTGTGCCCACTATGATTTTTTAGCACTGCCTTAACCCTCTTGGGCTTGAAGTTCACCAGAGCTTAACAGGTTGCCACTGGAGTCCTCTTCCACTCCTCCATAATGACATCACAGAGCTGGTGGATGTTAGAGACCTTGCGTTCCTCCACCTTCCGTTTGAGGATGCTCCACAGATGCTCAATAGGGTTTAGGTCTGGAAACATGCTTGGCCAGTCCATCACCTTTACCCTCAGCTTCTTTAGCAAGGCAGTGGTCATCTCAGAGGTGTGTTTGGGGCTGTTATCATGTTGGAATATTGCCCTGCAGCCCAGTCTCCAAGGGGAGGGGATCATGCTCTGCTTCAGTATGTCACAGTACATGTTGGCATTCATGGTTCCCTCAATGACTGTAGCTCCCCAGTGCCGGCAGCACTCATGCAGCCCCACACCATGACACTCCCACCACCATGCTTGACTGTAGGCAAGACATACTTGTCCTTGTACTCCTCACTTGGTTGCCACCACACACGTTTGACGCTATCTGAGTAAGTTTATCTTGGGCTCATCAGACCACAGGACATGGTTCAAGTAATGCATGTCCTTAGTCTGCTTGTCTTCAGAAAACTGTTTGCAAGCTTTCTTTTGCATCATCTTTAGAAGAGGCTTCCTTCTGGGACAACAGCCATGCAGACCAATTTGATGCAGTGTGCAGCATATGGTCTGAGCACTGACAGGCTGACCCCCCACAACCTCTGCAGCAATGCTGGCAGCACTCATACGTCTATTTCCCAAAGACAACCTCTGGATATGACGCCGAGCGCGTGCACGCAACTTCTTTGGTCGACCATGGCGAGGCCTGTTCTGAGTGGAACCTGTCCTGTTAAACCATGGTATGGTCTTGGCCACCATGCTGCAGCTCAGTTTCAGGGTCTTGGCAATCTTCTTATAGCCTAGGCCATTTTTATGTAGAGCAACAATTCTTTTTTTCAGATCCTCAGAGAGTTATTTGCCATGAGGTGCTATATTGAACTTCCTGTGACCAGTATGAGAGAGTGAGAGTAAGAACACCAAATGTAACACACCTGCTCCCCATTCACACCTGAGACCTTGTAACACAAATGAGTCACATGACACGGGAAAGGAAAATGGCTTATTGGGCCCAATGTGTGTTGAGTTATTTTGAGGGGACAGCAAATTTACACAAGCTGTACACTCACTACTTTACATTGTAGCAAAGTGTAATTTCTTCTGTGTTGTCACATGATAAGATATAATAAAAAATATTGACAAAAATGTGAGGGGTGTACTCACTTTTGTGAGATACTGTATAATGTGACTGGGATAGAGCAGCGAGAAATCTGACACTAACTGAAGCTGGGGGGAACTGACTAACTGCCACTGACATCACCAGTGACATTAATACAGTGATCAGTGATAATATTATACACTGTCACTGTACTGATAACAAAGGCTGGGAAAGCGTTAACAACAAGGCAATTAAGGGGTTAAATGTGTGCCGTACTATGTGTAATATGTGTAAACTGTGCTGCTTTTACCAATAGATCTCTAAGTTTCTTATCCCTGTTTTGCAGGAATAAGAAGCGGAGAGATTGTTCTCTCTGTACAGAGCTCTGTGTCGATTGTCAACACAGAGCTTGGGCTGTGATTGTACACAGTCAAGCAGCAGGTCCTGGTCGTGAATGATTATAACAATCAAGCTGAATACACCAACAACCAGTGGCAGCTGGTGAAATTTTAGGATGAGGGGTTGCCAGACCCCGCCCTTCCTTTTTGACCCCTCCCATTTCACATAAGCCCCACCCCTTATAGATTCAACCCATTGTGTCAGGACTATACAGCCCAGCTTCCCCAGATAGGGTATATATGGCTTCACCAAATAGGGTATATACAGCCTCATCAGATAGGGGTATATACCGTCATCAGATAGGACAACAACCCCCATTTCTAACACCTATGCTAAATATTCTGTGTAAGAATAATTACCTCATAGAAAAGCCACACCTCTCCTGTGAGGTGAGCCTTCTCCCCTGTGTCCGCTATTACAGAAAAGTAAATAACAACCAAAAAGTGCAGCACAACAAAAATATGTGACAAACGCCTATAATAGATAGATTGTGAATCTATACATCAATATACAATAAACAGCATTCCAATTGCAAAAGTGTATTGATTTCCTAATAAAGTGCAAAATGACAGTCCATTGCTGGTATACTTTCTGGTCACACTGTGTAGTATATCCACACACACTTGCTCTCCTTCAATAAAACGTGCAAAAAAAGTGTTCCACCACCTGTTCAAGTTGCTTCTTAACTCAATTGGAGACCCCCATAAAGGTAAGGTCAGTACAAGCCTTCCCAGATCACTGCAAAAGCGCTCCAGAGGATGCTTCACAGATACCAGGATTAGATTACATCATGCTTCCCACTATCATCGCTTCCAAAACTCAGCCAGCAGGGATGGGCCGAACATCCCCAGTTTGTTTCACATCAAAGCATGCGAACAGACAAAAAGTTCAGGGCGAACATTCGAACACCATTAAAGTCTATGGGACCCCGAACATGAAAAATCAAAAGTGCTAATTTTAAAGTTTTATGTGCAATGTTATTACCCTAAAAAGTGTATGGGGACCCGGGTCCTGCCCTAGGGGACATGAATCAATGAAAAAAAAAAGTTTTTAAATCAATCGTTTTTTCAGGAGCAGTGATTTTAATAATGCTGAAAAAAAATTGAATTTTTTTTTTTAAATATTGTGCCTGGGGGGTGTCCTTAGTCTGTGTGTAAAAGGGTGCATCTCTGTGAGGTGTAGAACATAGCCAGAGCAAAATTACATTTCCATAGGAAAAATTGTAATTTAAAATTGCGGCTGTAATGTATTGCCGGTTCCTGGGAATATACAAAAACATTGCTGAAAAAAGTGCGTGGGGTCTCCCCCCCCCCCCCCCCCCAGTCCAAACCAGGCTCTTCAGGTCTGGTTCGGATATTAAGACGGCAAATTTTAAAAAAAATTTACATGGGGGTCCCCCTAAAATCCAAACCAGACCCTTATCCGAGCATGCAGCCCTGGCCGGTTAGGATGGGGGGGACAATCGAGCGCCCCCCCTCCTCCTGAACCATACCAGGCTACATGCCCTCAACATGGGGAGTATGGGTGCTTTGGGGGGCTCTGACCCCCCACCTCAAAGCACCTTGCCCCCATGTTGATGGGGACAAGAGCCTCTTCCCCACAAGCCTGGCCGGTGCTTGTGGGGGTCTGCGGGTGGGGGGGCTTATCGGAATCTGAAAGCCCCCTTATCCCGCCTCCCCTATGTGAATAGGTTTGGGGTACATTGTACCCCTACCCATTCACCAAAAAAGGAGTGTAGTGTAAAAAAAAACAAGGGGCTGTTTTTAACAAGTCCTTTATTTTGTATAATAGCTCTTTCTTCTTTCTTCCTCCATCTGCTCCTGGCCCGGTCCTTCTTCTGGTCTTCGTCTTCTTCTTTTAGTCTTCTTGCTTCCTCTTTTCATCTTCAATCTGCAGTCTTCATCTTCATCTTCTTACTTCTTTCAGCGCCGCCGCTCTCTCCGCTGCTGCAGTCCGGGCCCTGTGCGTCTTGCCAAATGGGCGGTCTTCACGATGACAGTTCTTTTATAAGAAGGGGGGCCACTCGGTGACCTAAATGGGTGACCCGCCCCCTCTGACATCACATGACATCAGAAGGGGGCGAGTTCACTCAGTTACGTCACTGGGTGGCCCCGCCCCTTCTTATAAAAGTACTGTCATCGTGAAGACCGCCCATTCGGCAAGACGCGCAGGGGCTGGACTGCAGCAGCAGAGAGAGCGGTGGTGGTGAAGGAAGAAAGAAGATGAAGATTGAAGATTGAAGATGAAGAGTGGAAGCAAGAAGACTAAAACAAGTACAAGAAGACCAGAAGAAGGACCGGGCCAGGAGAAGATGGAGGAAGAAAGAAGAAAGAGCTATTTTACAAAATAAAGGACTTGTCGAAACTGCCTCTTGTTTTTTTTTTTACACTACACACCTTTTTTGGTGAATGGGTAGGGGTACAATGTACCCCAAACCTATTCACATAGGGAGGGTCGGGGTCTAGGGGCCCTCTTATTAAAGGGGGCTTCCAGATTCTGATAAGCCCCCTGCCCGCAGACCCCCACAACCATCGGCCAGAGTTGTGGGGATGAGGCCCTTCTCCCCATCAACATGGGGACAAGGTGCTTTGGGGGCAACCTCAAAGTATCCTCCCCATGTTGAGGGCATGTGGCCTGGTATGGTTCGGAGGGGAGGGGGCTCGCTCGTCCCCATCCCCTCCTGCCATGCCAGGGCTGCGTGCTCGGATAAGAGTCTGGTTTGGATTTTGGGGGGGACCCCACGCCATTTTTTTTTTAATTTGGCACGGGGTTCCCCTTAAAATCCATACCAGACCTGAAGAGCCTGGTTTGGATTTTGGGGGGGACCCCACATAATTTTTTTTTTAATTCCTTTAAATATTGTGCCTGGGGGGTGTCCTTAGTCTGTGTGTAAAAGGGTGCATCTCTGTGAGGTGTAGAATATAGCCAGAGCAAAACGACATTTCCATAGGAAAATTTGTCATTTAAAATCTAGGCTGTAATGTATTGCCGGTTCCCAGCAATATACAAAAAATCGCTGAAAAAAAAGTGCATGGGATTCCCCCCCCCCCCCCAGTCCAAACCAGGCTCTTTGGGACAAGAGCCTCTTCCCCACAAGCCTGGCTGGTGCTTGTGGGGGTCTGCGGGCAGAGGGGCTCATCGGAATCTGGAAGCCCTCTTTAACCCCTTCCCGCCGGTAGGACGTCCATGGACGTCCTAGATTTTGAGGGGGGATATCTGAATGGTGCCAGCAGCTAGAGGCACCATTCAGGTATCATTTTTTTCAGCTGGCGATTCTGTACACCACAAGAATGATCATAGCGGCAGTTCAGCTGCTTGATCGTTCTTGTAGGCAGCGGGAGGGGACGTCCCCCCCTCCCGCCGCCATTCTGTGCTTCTCCCGTGCCGCCCGTACCATCGGCGGCAGGGAGAAGAGATCCGTCGCCGCTGGAGTGTCGTCAGGGAGATGACTGGTGACCATCTGGTCACCAGTCATCTCTATGACCCTCGGAGGACCGGGCGCGATGTTATGACGTCACGCCCGGCCCGGCTTTAGTAAACAAAGCCGTGATCACGGCTGGAAAGGCTGGGATCGGATTTTTTTTTCTGATCTCAGTCTTTCCAGCCTGCAGGAGAGATGTGAGGTCATATTGACCCCACCATCTCTCCATAAAGAGTACCTGTCACGTACCATTCCTATTACAAGGGATGTTTACATTCCTTGTAATAGGAATAAAAGTGATCAAAAAAAAAAAAATTAAAGACACAGTGTAAAAATAAAAAAATAAAAGTAAAATAAATAATAATAACAAAAAAAAAAAATGAACGTCCCCCTGTCCCCGCGTGCTCGCACGCAGAAGCGAACGCATACATAAGCCCCGCCCACATATGTAACCGGTGTTCAAACCACACATGTGAGGTATCGCCGCGTGCGTTAGAGCGAGAGCAATAATTCTAGCACTAGACCTCCTCTGTAACCCTAAACATGTAACCTGTAAACATTTTTAAAGCATCGCCTATGGAGATTTTTAAGTACCAAAATTTGGCGCAATTCCTCGAGTGTTCGCAATGTTAAAGCATGACATGTTGGGTATCAATTTACTCGGCGTAACATCCTCTTTTACAACATACAAAAAATTGGGCTAACTTTACTGTTTTGTTTTTTTTAATTCACTAAACTGTTTCTTTTTAAAAAAAAACGCGTTTGAAAAATTCCTGCGCAAATATCGTGTGATATAAAAAGTTGCAATGATTGCCATTTCATTCCCTAGAGTCCCTGCTAAAAAAACATATATAATGTTTGGGGGTTCTGAGTATTTTTCTAGCAAAAAAATGATGATTTTTACATGTAGGAGAGAAGTGTCAGAAATGGCCCGGTAAGGAAGGGGTTAATAAGGGGGCCCACAGATCCCGCCCCTCCATGTGAATAGGTTTGGGGTACATTGTACCCCTACCCATTCACCAAAAAAGGAGTGTAGGGTAAAAAAAAACAAGAGGCAGCTTTTGACAAGTCCTTTATTTTGTAAAATAGCTCTTTCCTTCTTTCTTCTTTCTTCCTCCATCTTTTCCTGGCCCGGTCCTTCTTCTGGTCTTCTGCTTCTACTTTTAGTCTTCTTGTTCCTCTCTTCATCTTCAATCTTCATCTTCATCATTTTTTTTTATTTGGCGCGGGGTTCCCCTTAAAATCCATACCAGACCTGAAGGGCCTGGTTTGGATTTAGGAGGGGACCCCACGTCTTTTTAAAAAAAAAAATTGGCACGGGGTTCCCCTTAAATTCCGTACACACAGCACCCCATATTAACAGAAAAACACAGAATTGTTGACATTTTTGCAGATTTATTAAAAAAGAAAAACTGAAATATCACATGGTCCTAAGTATTCAGACCCTTTGCTCAGTATTTAGTAGAAGCACCCTTTTGATCTAATACAGCCATGAGTCTTTTTGGGAAACATGCAACAAGTTTTTCACACCTGGATTTGGGGATCCTCTGCCATTCCTCCTTGCAGATCCTCTCCAGTCCTGTCAGGTTGGATGGTAAACGTTGGTGGACAGCCATTTTTAGGTCTCTCCAGAGATTCTCAATTGGGTTTAAGCCAGGGCTCTGGCTGGGCCATTCAAGAACAGTCACAGAGTTGTTGTGAAACCACTCCTTCGTTATTTTAGCTGTGTGCTTAGGGTCATTGTCTTGTTGGAAGGTAAACCAATCTGAGGTCCTGAGCACTCTGGAGAAGGTTTTCATCCAGGATATCCCTGTACTTGGCCGCGTTCATCTTTCCCTCGATTGCAGCCAGTCGTCCTGTCCCTGCAGCTGAAAAACACCCCCACAGCATGATGCTGCCACCACCATGCTTCATTGTTGGGACTGTATTGGACAGGTGTTGAGCAGTGCCTGGTTTTCTCCACACATACCGCTTAGCATTAAGGCCAAAAAGTTCTATCTTGGTCTTATCAGACCAGAGAATCTTGTTTCTCACCATCTTGGAGTCCGTCAGGTGTTTTTTTTTAGCAAACTCCATGCAGGCTTTCATGTGTCTTGCTCTGAGGAGAGGCTTCCGCTGGGCCACTCTGCCATAAAGCCCCGACTGGTAGAGGGCTGCAGTGATGGTTGACTTTCTACAACTTTCTCCCATCTCCCGACTGCATCTCTGGAGCTCAGCCACAGTGATCTATGGGTTCTTCTTTACCTCTCTCACCAAGGCTCTTCTTCCCTGATAGCTCAGTTTGGCTGGACGGCCAGCTCTAGGAAGGGTTCTGGTCGTCCCAAACGTTTTCCATTTAAGGATTATGGAGGTCACTGTGCTCTTAGGAACCTTAAGTGCAGCAGAAATTTTTTTGTAACCTTGGCCAAATCTGTGCCTTGCCACAATTCTGTCTCTGAGCTCTTTAGGCAGTTCCTTTGACCTCATGATTCTCATTTGCTCTGACATGCACTGTGAGCTGTATGGTCTTATATAGACAGGTGTGTGGCTTTTCTAATCAAGTCCAATCAGTATATTCAAACACAGCTGGACTCAAATGAAGGTGTAGAACCATCTCAAGGATGATCAGAAGAAATGGACAGCACCTGAGTTAAATATATGAGTGTCACAGCAAATGGTCTGAATACTTAGGACCATGTGATATTTCAGTTTTTCTTTTTTAATAAATCTGCAAAAATGTCAACAACTCTGTGTTTTTCTGTCAACATGGGGTGCTTTATGTACATTAATGAGGGAAATAAATGAACTTAAATGATTTTAGCAAATGGCTGCAATATAAAAAAGAGTGAAACATTTAAGGGGGTCTGAATACTTTCCGTACCCACTGTATGTATGTACATTTTACATATATACAATATATACATATATTTATGTAATTGTTTTATTTTTTTATCATTATACCAATATGTTTAAATGTGTATATATCCTGACATTGATTTTTATTATTATCAATTTTAAGCTTAATATTATCAACCACCATCTATTTAACCCTATGGCAGATTCATTTATTTTATCCAACCCTATGGTGATTATACTTTGCATATTTGATATATATATTTATATTTTATTCTCTGCAACATTTATTGTATACACCATAAATCTGAAGAAACAGCAGTCAGTTTCAAAATGCATTATTTGGTGTCCAGTAAATGTATCTTGTCCAAGTCAACTGATATTTGTCCAAGCCAGATCTATTACCATTTCTTTGGGTGCCTGTGCCATTTTTTTTGATCCTCGCTAAATGACTTTCAGCAATTAGACCCTGGCCACCACCATAGGAAGAAGAGGGCCCATGAAATTATTCAATCAAAGGCAGCTTCAAAAAGCTATGTTTACATTTTTAAATCTAGGGGGTGCACTCAAGTTAGAGAATACTTTGCCTGGCCTGGAAGGCTTTTGACAACCTGCTCTAGCCTCCACTAGGGATGGGGCAAACGACCCCCTGTTCGGTTCGCACCAGAACTTTCGAACTTCGGGAAAGTTCGGAACCGAATAACAAATCCCATTGAAGTCTATGGGACTTGAATGTGAAAAATCAAAAGTGGCCATTTTGAAGGCTTATATGCAAGTAATTAGGCATACAATGGTTATAGGGGTCTGGGTACTGCCCTGGGGGACATGTATCAAAAAAAAAAAATTTGTAAAAAAAAGGGATTTTATTATAACTTACCGTAAAATCCTTTTCTCTGAGTTCACTGACAGACGCAGCTCTTCTTAAATGACACGTGGGTTTTATGTCGTCCTATCAGGAGTGACTAGGCAAAACAGATGCAAAAGCATCAGGGATAGGCTGGCCCCTCCCATGGGGGCTGTCCTCACCTGAGCCTATAAAACCCCCTGCTGGCCAATAGCATTCAGTTTGTCACAAAACCAGAGGGGTGGGAGCTGCGTCTGTCAGTGAACTCAGAGAAAAGGATTTTATGGTAAGTTATAATAAAATCCCTTTTTCTCTTACGTTCACTGACAGACGCAGCTTATTTTAGGAA
>BLSH010303091.1:116766-135938 GCA_018402905.1 Glandirana rugosa | reverse complement strand
CCCCCAACAAGCACCAGGTCTCCTTTTTTAGAGAGGCTTTCAACCAACTAATTCCATTCCACGAAGGCATGGTGCTGCTGGGGGGGGGCTTCAATGTCCCGCTTCAGCCCAGTATGGACTCTTCCTCCGGTTCCTCCTCTCTACCATACAGGGCCCTTAAACAAATATCACTCCAACTCAACTCCCTCCTTCTCTGTGATACCTGGCGCACTCTCCATCCCAACACCAAAGACTTCTCCTTTTTCTCCCCGCCCCATCAGAAGTACTCCAGACTGGATTATCTCTTCCTTTCCCAAAAAGATATCCATTATCTCCAGTCAGCAACTATTGAACCAGCCACCTTTTCCGACCATAATCCAATTACTCTGACACTTAAATTCACTCACGAACCTGCCGGGGACAGATCATGGCGCTTAAACAGTTTTCTGCTCTCAGACCCCAATTACAAAGCCCAACTAAAAGAAGAACTTGATACATACTTTAACCTTAATTCCCAGACTGATGCCTCTCAGCTCAGCGTGTGGATGGCCCATAAGTGCACTATGCGGGGTAAATGCATCTCCCTTTCTACCCATTCTAAAAAACTTAAACAAGCTAAAGTAGATAACCTTATGGCACGCATCCGCAGGTTGGAAACCACTCATAAACGCTCCCAAGCTACTTCCACCCTGGAGGAGCTCACTCAGGCGAGGAAAACTCTACTAGATGAGCTACATGTACAAATACGGAAAAAATATATCCTCACCTCCAAATTCTTTTACGAACACGCCAACAAAAATGGCTGGCGAGACTCCTCCAGGGTAGAAAAACGCAGTCCAATGTCCCCTTCCTGTTTGACAGCGCGGGCCATAAGAGGATCAATAATAGAGAAATAGCCAAAACCTTTGCTGAGTACTATTCCAGACTTTACAACCTTCCAATCAATAATCCCTCCAGAAAGGTTGATCAGCTCCATTTCTCAGACATCAGGAATTACCTGGAAGAGGCTAATATCCCTAAATTAGCCGCTGTGGATATTGAAGCCCTAGAAAGACCCATTACTACGCAGGAATTCCTTGACACCATTAAAACACTTAAACCTGGCAAATGCCCAGGCCCAGATGGATTTCCTAACCTATACTACAGAACATTCCCGGATATTTTGGCCCCCCACTTTGTTAAAGCCTTTAACTCATTAGCTAAGACCCCAACACCCCCAAGAGAGCTCCTTGAGGCCCATATATCGGTCATTCCGAAACCCGGTAAAGACCACTCCTTACCCGAGAATTACCGCCCCATTTCTCTTCTCAATTCAGACATTAAGATTTTCGCAAAGATACTGGCGA
This sequence comes from Glandirana rugosa, assembly GCA_018402905.1. Classification (NCBI taxonomy): domain Eukaryota; kingdom Metazoa; phylum Chordata; class Amphibia; order Anura; family Ranidae; genus Glandirana; species Glandirana rugosa. The sequence goes on along the minus strand of BLSH010303091.1, from coordinate 134,613 downwards.
GCAGACTACAACCCCTCCTACACACGCTGATCTCTAGGGATCAGGCCGGTTTTGTCCCTGGCAGGGAAGCGCGGGACAACATAATTAAAGCTATTAATCTCAATCATTGGCTCAACACAACCCACCGAGAGGGGTTTTTTTTATCCACTGACGCTGAGAAGGCGTTCGACAGAGTGGCCTGGGACTTTATGTCAAGTGTTCTAAGGAACCTAGGACTGGGTGAATTTATGACAACTAGCATTCTTAGTCTGTACTCAAATCCCAGCGCTAGAGTAAGAGTCAACGGCTGCCTGTCGGACGCCTTCCAGGTCAGAAACGGAACGAGACAGGGCTGTCCCCTGTCCCCCATCATCTTTATCCTTACGATTGACCCTTTATTGAGGCGTATAGATGCAAATCAGGATATCTCAGGCATCCCAATCAAAGATAAAGAATTTAAATGTGCGGCGTTTGCTGACGACATTTTATTATTTCTCACCAAACCCCTGATTACCATTCCCAATGTTATGAGAGAATTCGAAAGATTCGGAAAACTCTCCAATTTTAAAATTAATTTAAAAAAATCCCATGCCTTGAATGTTTCCCTATCTAACTCTACATATCAAGCCTGTGCTGATTCTTCCCCTTTTGAATGGCGTGCATCTGAAATTCCCTATTTAGGAATTAAACTCCCAGCCAAGCTAAGAGACCTCTATGATCTAAACTTCCACCCTTTTTTGCAGAAATGCACCAGCGACCTGGACAACTGGTCTGGCCTGGGACTTTCATGGTTTGGAAGAGCAGCTTCCCTGAAGATGACTGCTCTCCCGAGATTTCTATATCTGGCCCAGGCTATTCCAATGACCCTGCCTAACTCATTCTTTCGGACTCTGAACGCTAAGATCAGCTCCTTTATTTGGATGAAATCTCCACCCAGAATCAGTCTCACCCGACTCTCAGCCTCAAAGAGTGAGGGAGGTATCGGTTTGCCAAATTTCAGAAAATATCACCAAGCTACGCTCCTGACAAGGTTAACTGACCACCACATACACTCCCCCTCAAAAGATTGGGTTGACCTCGAAAACCGAATACTAGGAGCCCAGTTCTGCAATATGGCTTGGTCTAGAGGGGGGTTCCAACTCCTAAAAACTAAAGACCACCCACTAATCTCCCCTATCCTACAAGCCATGCAATCCATCTCCAAAAATCTTAAGCTTTTCTCCATCCCTGGGCCATTAACTCCCATTAAGGACAATGTTGACTTTCCTCCAAGCCGAGATAACAGTTTCCCTCTTCCCAGTGCAATTTTAAATCTAAAAGCTACTCACTTTTTTCGCAATGGCAAGTTCATACCTAGCGATATCCTTTCGGAAACACACGACTCCCCCAAAATTGCGCAGTGGCCCTACTTCCAGATCCGCCACTATCTTACTAGCTCAGCAAATAAATCAGCCGTGTCGAGACCAATGACGAATTTTGAGAAATTGTGCCTTGGCCCCCCCCCAGAAACATTTGATAGCAACTATTTATGCCCTTCTTTCCTTTTCCGAATCAAAATCTCTAAACCCAATAATCAAGGCTTGGGCTTCCCCAAACAGGCAAGACCTTACACCAGACCAATGGAAAATGGCCTGTTCAACAGCCCTGAGGGGCACCCTCAATGTGTCAACCCAGGAACACAATTATAAGGTTCTTACACACTGGTACAGAACCCCACATTTACTACACCTAATATCACCCAAAATCCCAGACATTTGTTGGAGATGTGGCTCCCATCCTGGAACGATGCTCCACATTTGGTGGGATTGTCCCCTAATAGTTCCCTACTGGTCAACTATCCATGATATCATCCGCAAAGTTACTTCGCAACAAATTGAATTTACTGACCAACAATTTCTCATCCACTTTTCCACACACATGAAAAGTTCTTACAAGAAATCTTTGGTAATGCACATGATAAACGCTGCAAGGCTGTGTATCCCTGTCCTCTGGAAACAAAAGAAAATCCCCACAATCAGGGACTGGGTCACCAGGGTAAATAGAATCCAAGAGATGGAAGAGCTGATAGCAATTGCTGCTGAGAATATCTCCTCTTACCACAAAACGTGGTCATGCTGGATTAACTACAGAGAGTCGATACAATATCGCAACTTGTTAGATCCCATTTGAACTATAAAATGGTAGTATGAATAAAGAGCAAAACTCTATAGTAGACTAACCTTTGGTACACCTTGCCCTCACCTTACCCCCTACCTTCCTCCCCCCCTCCCCCCCTACCCTCATCCCGTCACCTCCCCCCTCCTCCCCCCTAACCTCTAATCGCTTACCAGTACTTTGTTTGTTGCCCCAGACACACCCCCACGCCCACTTTGTTAACTTCAGACTCCTTTAGACCAACCTTCCTTGACCTCAATATGTTAACTCCCTAACGCTGTATCCCCACACCCTTACAATAATGTGACTACATTAGCAAACGGTATATATCCACCATCTTTATACTTAATTATGCATTATTTTGTCACTTGAATCTCAAAGGTTATGTTCTAATGCTTTATTTTTATCATGTACTAGTTTTCCACTGTGCTTTTACTACTTACTGTGTTAAGTAATGGCAATGAACATGTACTGTACAGTTGTTTATTCAATAAAGCTTTTGTGGAATTAAATATATGAGTGTCACAGCAAAGGGTCTGAATACTTAGGACCATGTGATATTTCAGTTTTTCTTTTTTAATAAATCTGCAAAAATGTCAACAATTCTGTGTTTTTCTGTCAATACAGGGTGCTGTGTGTACATTAATGAGGAAAATAAATGAACTTAAATGATTTTAGCAAATGGCTTTAATATAACAAAGAGTGAAAAATTTAAGGGGGTCTGAATACTTTCCGTACCCACTGTATATATATATATATATATATATATATATATATATATATATATATATAGATAGATAGATAGATATATTTTCCCTACACTAACCTGTCTGCACTAACTGACAGATATATTTAAGATTTCTAACTATCTATCTAGTTAGTTGTGATTTTTTTTCTTTTTTTAACACTTTTTTTATAGCTAGCTATCTAAACTGCCTGTATTCAGGAACCTACTCTCTCTCACTAACATCACCGACACACTACATAGAGCCGCTGTACAAGCAGCTTTATATAGTGTGGGGCATGGATTGAGACTGCTGTGCAGTGATTGGCTAAAGGCATCCTGCCTTAAGCCAATCAAAGCTCTCACAGCAGGTCGCTCGCTGATTGGCCAAAGCATGCAGGTCATGTGCATGCTTTGGCCAATCAGCGGGCGGCATTTCACTGCCATTTGAAAATATTATGGGGCACGCAAAGTTGCGGCGAATGACCCATAATGTTCGGGATTACCCGAACAAGCGAACAGCAAATGTTCTGGTCAAACTCACATTCGACCCCAGAAAATAAAGCCCATCCCTATCACCCAGAAATATATAAAATAAAAGCATCATAGTGTAGTATATAAAATAAAGGACTACTGTGAGTATTAGAGGCAGGCAGCCAGCGGTTAGTTAATTGGAAAGAGAAAAAGCATTATTAGACCTTCTGATTACTAACAACACAGACCTGATCACAGACGTGGAAGTAAGGGGCAATCTAGGAAATAGCGATCACAGGACAATTCATTTCAGTATAAATTACACAAATACGAAACATAAGGGGAATACAAAGACACTGAATTTTAAGAGAGCCAACTTCCATAAACTGCGCTCCTTGCTGGAAGACCACCACATTATGGGTGTCAGGTCTGAGCATTCCTAGATGAACAGTTTCCTGGAAAGTGGATTGGTCGTCGTGGGCCAGTTGAATGGCCCCCAAGGTCTCCCGATCTGACCCCCTTAGACTTTTATCTTTGGGGTCATCTGAAGGCAATTGGCTATGCTGTGAAGATACGAGATGTGCAGCACCTGAAACTAGGGATACTGGAAGCCTGTGCTAGCATTTCTCGTGCGGTGTTGCTATCAGTGCGTGAAGAGTGGGAGAAGAGGGTTGCATTGACAATCCAACACAATGGGCAGCACATTGAACACATTTTATAAGTGGTCAGAAACTTGTAAATAACTCATAAAAGAATAAAGTTATGTTAAAACCAAGCACACCATTGTTTTTCTTGTGAAATTCCCAATAAGTTTGATGTGTCACATGACCCTCTTCCTATTGAAAAAACAAAAGTTGGATTCAAAATGGCAGACTTCAAAATGGCCACCATGGTCACCACCCATCTTGAAAAGTTTCCCCCCTCACATATACTAATGTGCCACAAACAGGAAGTTAATATCACCAACCATTCCCATTTTATTAAGGTGTATCCATATAAATGGCCCACCCTGTATATTATATTATCCTCCACAATATAATATATATCCTATATTATCCTTCACAACTTATTTGTAACCACTTTTTTTATAATTTGCCTAAAGTGGCCATGTTCCTGATTTCACCTCTGTCTCTTCTTCTGAAACATCACTGTAAATGTAATAGAGGAATTAAGAAAAAGTGCATGTGAAATACTGTATATCCATATAGTGCTATCTCACAGGAACTTTCTGTGCAATTTACTTCAAGTTGTAATGGTAGATTTGATAACCGCTGCAATCTTGCCCATGTGTTTCACAGCTCTAATATGTTTAGTGATGGGTGCCTAGCAACCATATCCTTACTTTAGCTGGAACTAGTAATACTAAATATGCCCCATAGCCAAGTGCCGTGCTATGAAGCCTGAGCTTCAAATCCTGCAGCAACACCAACTCCAATATACCTGGCGAATCCCGTTTGCTTTGCAGTTCACCTTCAGGGACCAGCAACACTCCTGCACCTCACCTAAGGGCATTGCAACGCCTTCTTGAATCCCTCCAGCTGACAACTCCTGTCCAGGTACCTGAGACTTCATTGCCCCGAACACCAGCCTGTTCGATTACCCATCCGTACACTGTCACACCAGCCTCTATCTAGAAGGGAACTCCATCACAGGCATTGGCTTCTAGCTCCAGAGATCCCACAGGTTCCACACCTGGTTGACAAAACTGTGCCATCCTTGTATCCCCGTGAGGAACCATGGCTTTGTTCACCTTGTGCAGGTTCCATGCAACCAAGGCCTGGCTGTCTATCCCAAACTGTGAACACTTTACTGCCGGATAGGCGGCAGCATGCCTTCATCGATCCTATAACCACAATGTGGTTATTATGGTTCAGGTCCCACCAAGTCTTCAATTTGTTTTTTTTTCCTTCAGTTTTTTATTCTAAAGTACTACCCTGTTTTGTGTAGAGAACAATCTTGCTATCAGAGATTTTACTTCCTAGAAATGTAGTTAGGCTGTGTTGATATTCTTTGTTGGTTATGATCTGCACAGCCTAGTGTCGCTAACACCCTGAGGTTTCCTTCTCCACCCACCCTTACCCTCTTACCCACTTTCATCCCCCCTCCCCTTATCCCTTCTCCTACCCCCCCCCCCCATTCCTTCTGCCCATTCCACCCCCCTCCTCCCTATCCCCACCTCAGTACTGTGCCCACGGGGCATGTTATTATTATTTTATAAATGGTTATATTTACACACTGTTATGTTCTTTACCAGTTTACCTAGCAATATGTTGATTTGCTTATTGACAATTCTTTATTTCGATTATCCCGGATGTAGCTGGGAGCAGACACTGCTTCCCCCCTTCTTGTGCCCACACGCTCCGGCCAGCAGGCTGCCCGGGGTATCTGCGCACTACCTGGTCATTCAACCAATTAGGTATTCTTTGCTACTTTGTTTGCTTTACAGAATTTCCTCTCTGTGCCCAGAAATTCTTCTTTACTCTCTTTCTTGCTATTCTTCTCTTTTCTTGCGAGGTTGATGGGTTCTCATGGGCCCGGTCTTCCTTATGCAGTTCCTTCTCCCCTAACTAGATGCCCCCCCAAAACATCCTATCCCTAAACATTAAGGGTCTCAACTCCCCCCATAAACTGGTTAAAGCCTTTAAAGCATTTGCTTCCTTAAAAGCAGGTGTGGTAGCCCTCCAGGAGACTCACTTTGCAGCCTGCACTGCTCCCAAGTTTTTCAGCTCCCGTTGCCCTCAAGTACACACGGCCTCTGCTGCCACTAAGCACAGGGGATTATTACTGGCCTTCCACCATACCCTATCTTTCACCCCCCTTGCCAAGATCAAAGACCCTGAAGGTCACTATATCATCCTAGTGGGCCTACTACAGGAAGTTGAAACAACATTTGTCTCATATTATGCCCCTAACAGCAATCCCAATCTTTTTTGTCCCACCTCTTGCGGGTTATATGGGATCACTGTAGAGGGACGTTATTTCTGTGTGATGATTCTAATCAAAATTATTAGCAGATACAAAAACAGCAAATTTTACACAATTCCTGCTAAATTCCTACTAAATATAAAAGCATAATCTGTATTGAGTTAATAAATAGCAAATATTTGTAAATTTTGAATTATGCCTTTTTGTGAAATGGTGAAAATCGAACGTATGCACAAATGTAAATAACCTAATTTCTCAAAAAATCTGGAGGGTTTTCATTTTTCCCTTACAGCTTTCAGAGTTTGTAAAAGACCCCCCAAAGCATATACTTTCTAAAAGCATATGACCAAAAGAATAAAAACAAGGTACTTCTGATTTCTAAGACCCCATGATATTTACACAAATGTTGATCAAAAACAATATTTGCACAAAAAATACACTAAAATCATAATTTGCACACATAAACACAACATAACTTACATAATTCCTGCTATGGAGGGCCATATGCACAGTTTCATGTACATATGGCCCTCCATAGCAGGAATTTTGTATGTTATGTTGTGGGATGCAGCAACTGCAAGGACAGGTCTGTCAAGTTGGGAGCAGTGGCTTTGTCCATGCAGCCGATGAAATCCCAGTTGATATGGATGTGACTGCCTGCACGGGAATGCACGGAACACCTGTGCATTCCCATGCAGCCGCTGTGTCCTAACTGACATCAATGGGACTGCCTGAATGAGGATGCATGGAACACCTGTGCATCCCAGCTCATGCTAAACATGGCCTCGCTGTAGTATGCTCCTTGTTTAGACTTGAGGTTGGGGATGTCAAAAATACGCAGTTGAGCTGCATTTCTGCTGCCCGCCCATCACCTCTTAAGCTGCAATAGGTAGTGAGCAGGCCATGATACTTCAAGCCTGCAGAAAAGTTGACCCAACCTGTAGTGATGCTGCCCACCGATCATTACACAAGTCAATGAGAAAATGACACAAACGCCCCGCAACCTTGTGCGATGTACACGGTTGCAGCGCATTTGTTGGCACAATTGGGTTAAAACAGGTAGTGAGGAGGCTACTTATCGCTTCCTCACTGCCTATCAGTAGCCACTAAAGCATGATCCTTGCATGGATCGGGTTTCAGAAGCAAGGGAGATTAAGAGGTATGTTTTTTATTTTATTTACATTTTTTTTTTTTACAGTTTTATTTATTTTCTTTGTACAGGTTTTAACAATTCCATTTTTTAAAATTGTATTGTTTATTTAATATTTTTTAAATTTTTTTTGGGGGGGGGGTTGGAGAGACATCAGTGGTCTAAACAGACCTCCAATTCCTTTTTTTTTTTGAGACAGAAAAAGGGACTTAAGACAGTCCCTTTCTCTGTAACCTGATTAATGAACAGCTGGTAAAACACATGTTTACCCCCCTCTATGCATCCTGACAGTGTTCTCCCAGGCAGCAGCTATAGCCAGTGGGAGGGGATGGAGGGAATGCTGTCAAGCATCGCTGCATGAGGGGGGCACTAGGGATCAGTGAGGGGGCACTGAAGTGGGGTCACAGAAACAGAGGGGCAATCTTTTGGCTATTTTTAGCCTGTAGCTCCCATGCAATTGCCAATGGGAAAGTCAGAGGAGAGAATCTGGTAATTGCATGGGAGCCACAGGGGAGCAGTGCTGGTGGGACACAGGTGGGGCAGGGTAAGGGGGGCAGTAAAGGGGGGACAGTTCAGTAACTAGTGCAGGGAAGTGGAGGGGAGGAAGCAGCTAATGAGAGGCACAGCAGAAGCAGCGGCAGAATGAAGGGGGTCATATTTTAGGTTAATAGCTCTGACCAGAGGCTTGTTAGCCACTAATCAGAGCTATTGGTTTGTTCAGCAGAGTCTGCTTAATAGCTCTGATATAAGTTCATGGTCACTCAAGTGACCATGATCGTATAGCAGAAGCAGGAATGTGAGGAATGTCAGGTCTGTATGTCGTACGGACCTGGTCAGCTGGAAGCCGTGCTGAAAGGGTTAAATAACACACATGTTATACTTACCTGCTCTATACTAGTGTTTCCCAACTCCAGTCCTCAAGGTGCCCCAATCCCAGGTCATGTTTTCAGGATTTCCCTCAGATGAAACAACGGTGGTAATTACTAAGGCAGTGAAATTGATCAAATTGCCTGTGCAAAATAATGGAAAACATGACCTGTTGGGGCGCCTTGAAGACTTGAGTTGAGAAACACTGCTCTATACAGTGGTTTTGCACAGAGCAGCCCCAATCTTCCTTATCTTGGGTCCCCTGCTGGTGCTCCTGGCTCCTCCTCTTCTCGGTGTGCCACCATAGAAAGCCGTTTTCCTATTGAGCCACACCTGTGGGCTCAATCTCAAACCCCGATGTCTGCGCCCATTGACAAAGACAGTGCGGCTCAGTCCCGCCCCTGCTCCCTCATCATAGGATTTGATTAGCAGCAGCAGGAGTCATTGCCACTGCTATAAATCTGCCCAGTGAGGAGAGAGAGAGATGGGGGGGGGGGGTAGCTTTACACAGAAGGCGTTTTAGCTTAATGCAAATAATGCATTAAAGTAAAAAAAAAAACCTTCTACCTTTACAACCACTTTAATTTTATAGGACAGAAAACATTATTTTGGTCCCCTCTCTGAAACTTAGTTTCTGGATCCTGACTTCATGGCTAAACCCACCAGCTGAGATTGCATCAGTGGCCAGTATGAGCAGTCTAAGTGGACAGGAGTATGTGGGGAATGTGGTACAGCTTATTTATTGTGTAAATCTGGCCCCAGTAGGGAAGTATAACTAAAGAATGGCAGAAACACAAAACAGATGTTCCTGACTAATAAAAGTAATAGCAGCTGATGTATTATGGTACATCATTCTTCTGCAATATAATCATCTTACCCACGACCCACCTGACAAAAAACGTATTTAGAGGGTACACTGAGCTTGGCATGTGCAGATCAGTGTACACTTTCCCATGCCTTGGTTCTGGGATCCTGTCTGCATGTGTGGCAGTTACATCCATTCAGGGTTGGCCAATCAAAATGGGTAAAGATTCCAGACTCAAAAGAGAACTGGACAGAGAGCTCAAGGATGTTGTATCATTGGAGCAAGGGTAAGTACTGCTCTGTTTGTTTCTGCTTTATAAGAATGTGCACTTATTTTAAGGATATTTACTTTATAAAGTTTAAAATGAAATTTGTCATTTTAAGCAATGCACGATCATCCACAGAAGGGGCCTCCAAACTATGGCCTCTATGCCAAATCTGGCCTTCTAAAAGATTTTACCTCACCCACAGCAACTTGTCCCATATTTGCCTCACATGTTTCTATGACAGCACTTTAGCAAACAAGCACAATGTCACTCATTGCTATGGTGCTGACAGTCAGCCCAACCATACCATGGAAATTATGGTTATCCAGGGAGGTGGCATCCAGGGCCGCGCCAGCATTCATAGGAGGACCTTCCCGTCGCTCTCTGTCGAGGCGTGTTTCACCTCCTGCACTGTGCCATGCATGCTGTGGTGAAAATGAAAAGGTAGAACAGAAGGACTGAGAACTCTGATGTATAGGAGGAGCTCTGATTTGAAAGGGGCAGTCTCAATTGAAGGAGTGGCTCTAATCTGAGAGTGGGGGGGGGTTGATGTGAAGGGGGGCTTCTTCTGTAAAGTTATTTCTTGGAACATGTTTGTTCATTTACAATTTATTCATTCATTTAAAAAACTGACTTTTTTGGCACGCAAATATTTGTAAAACATACACGGTGGCCCTCATATTGAAGAGTTTGCAAAACTCATGATCTACAGCAAAACGTGTCATGATGTTTTTTGGAAATACATAACTTTTACATTTATTTTCAGAAAAATGGCCTTTATATTGCATTAAGAGCTATAATCTATAATATATATTGTTCTATATACTTTCTGTAATATTATGGTACTACATGGCTAATTCAATAGACAGATGTGACAGCCATTGTGTTAGATACTTGCCAGAAAGAACTTAATGATAAAGGCAATTAGGCATTTTTTTTCCTAGCTAAAACCTGTTTGTAAACAGAGCAATACTGAATATTCTGAAAATAAAGTAGCAAATGAGCTTCCTGGTTAGCACATTAATTAGTTGGATAACAAACCAAGAATACACTCAGTATGCAAATAATATTGCAGACATAATGATGTACTAAAGCATCATTTGGATGCACACTCAGTGTAAATTGTGATCGTGATTAGTACATCCTGGAACTCAAGAACCACTGAATTCTATCAAAATCAATGGCTGAATGCTTTGAAATGATTAGAGATGAGCAAATTGACCTACATAAAGTCAATTACACCTATGCATATGAGCCTTTTAGGAACATATACCATATGACTAACAAGTTGAGGTGAATTTTAGATTCTCTAACACTAACAGTTAAAGTGTATGTATGGGCAAAATAAAATAAAAATTCAGTACATCTCTCTAGAATAAGTACAATGGGTACAAAAAATACTTGTTCATCCTTCCAGAAATCCATTGTACTCCTAATGGCATTCACTTTGTGCACTGATTCAAATCATTTGGTGGAGGGGGATTATGGTGTGGGGTTGCTTTTCAGGGGTTGGGCTTGGCCCCTTAGTTCCAGTGAAGGGTATTCTTAAAGTGGTAATAAACCCTCCTATCATTTTCAGCCAAGGAAGCTGCCATATTGGCCTCTGTTTAATCTACAACTGCCATGATGCTGCACATGTGATCAGCTATGACACCAGCCATTGGATGGTTTGACAGTTTGGTTTAGAGCACAACCAATGGGAGTGTTACATTTCCGGTACGTGCCGGAAATGTAACTGGTTTTTAAACCGTTAAATGGATGGGTTTACTACCGCTTTAAGGCATCAGCATACCAAGACATTTTGGACAATTTCATGGCCCCTTCCTGTTCCAATATGACTATGCAACAGTGCACAAAGCAAGGTCCATAAAGACATGGATGAGTAAGTTTGGGGTTGAGGAACTTGACTGGCCTGCATAGAGTCCTGACCTCAACCCGATAGAACCCAATGAATTAGAGTGGAGACTGCAAGCCAGGCCTTCTCATCCAACATCAGTGCCTGACCTCACAAATGTGCTTTTGGAAGAATGGTCAAACAATCCCATAGACACACTCCTAAACCTTTTGGACAGCCTTCCCAGAAGAGTTGAAGCAGTTATAGCTGCAAAGGGTGGGCCAACTCAATATTTAACCCTACGGACTAAGACTGGGATACCATTAAAGTTCATGTGCATGTAAAGGCAGGTGTCCCAATACTTTTGGTAATATAGCATAGATAGTGGCGGTTGTGTAACCTTCCACAGTGTGAAAAGGATTCGACAGGTTGAGGGGCTCTGGGAAATTTGGATCAGTCAGAGGAAACTGACTTTTCCAGTTGGTAAAAGCTGGTTTGGGACCTGGAGCCTGGAGATTTCTTAGACTAGGATGCCATCATGTGTATGTAAAGGCAGCCGTCTCAATACTTTTGACAATATAGTGCATTATTAATCTCCTTTCTACCCCCAGCACTAGATTTTAATACTCCTGTTATCATCTGCCTTCGCTTATCTCTTACTATGCCAGTAAAGAAGAAGTATAAAAAGAAATGATCCAATAAGGTAAAGTTCTAGCTAGCTCTTGCTGTTTAACCCCTTGCCGACCAGCCACCGTTGTTATACAGCGGAGGTCGGCACGTTCCCACAAAACGATGTACTGGTACATCGGCCCTTTAAATACATACGGCAGGTGTGCGCGCCTGCTGGGAATCGAGGAAGCTGATGCGAGTGGCCGGCGGCTGCGATGTCTGCCGGCCACCTGTGATCACAGGAATGAGAGGCAGAACAGCTAACGTGTAAGGTAAAGTCTACAAGCTTGGAAAGATCAGTTTGTAAATAGATAGAAAACTGGCTAAAAGACCGAATTCAGAGGGTGGTGGTTAATTATTCTTACTCTGAATGGTCTAAGGTTATCAGTGGTGTACCCCAAGGTTCAGCGTTGGGACCCTTACTTTTCAATATATTTATAAATGATATAGGGTCTGAGATTAAAAGTACCATTTCAGTGTTTGCAGATGACACCAAGCTATGCAGTGGAATAACTTCCTTACAGGATGTCTCCAACTTACAAGCCGACCTCAATGCACTGTCTAATTGGGCGACTATGTTGCAAATGAGGTTTAATATTGATAAATGTAAAGTTATGCATTTGGGGGCTAAGAATATGCATGCATCGTACATACTAGGGGGAGTACAACTGGGGGAATCCATAGTGGAGAAGGATTTGGGGGTTCTGGTAGATCATAAGCTTAATAATGCCATGCAATGCCAAGCTGCGGTTTCCAAAGCAAGCAAAATCCTTTCTTGTATTAAGAGAGGTAAGTACTCCAGAGATAGAGACATTATTTTGCCCCTGTACAAATCATCAGTAAGACCTCATCTGGAATGTGCAGTTCAGTTTTGGGCACCAGTTCTCAAAAAGGATATCAGGAAACTGGAGAAAGTGCAGAGAAGAGCAACCAAACTAATAAGAGGCATGGATGAGCTTATGAGGAAAGATTAGAGGATCTGAATTTATTAAGAGTGGATATGATCAACATGTACAAATATATAAGTGGTCCATATAGTGAACTTGGTGTTGAGTTATTTACTTTAAGGTCATCACAAAGGACAAGGGGGCACTCTTTACGTCTAGAGGAAAAAAGATTTCATCTACAAATACGGAAAGGTTTCTTCACAGTAAGAGCTGTGAAAATGTGGAATAGACTCCCCCCAGAGGTGGTTTTGACCAGCATGGTTGATTGCTTTAAAAAGGGCCTGGATTCTTTCCTTAATGTAAATAATATAAATGGGTACTAACAATTTTAGGTAAAGTTGATCCAGGGTGTATCTGATTGCCTCTTGGGGGATTAGGAAGGAATTTTTCCCCCGTTATAGCAAATTGGATCATGTTTTGCTGGGGTTTTTTGCCTTCCTCAGGATCAACTGTGGGTGAAGGATTGTATATGGGATTGTTTGGTTATATATCTTTTTTTTTTTTTTTTTTGAACTAGATGGACTTGTGTCTTTTTTCAACCTGACTAACTATGTAACTATATGTAACTGTTAGTGTAAACAAACAGATCCCTGTTCTGTCACGGAAGTAGAGAGAGATCTGCTGTTCCCAGTAACAAGAACAGATTTCTCTCTCTATTCCCTGTCAACACAATCCCCCCACAGTAAAACACCACAGAGAGAACACATTTAACCCCTTGATCGCCCCCTAGTGTTAACCCCTTGCCTGCCAGTGACATTTATACAGTAATCAGTGTATTTTTAAAGCACTGATCGCTGTATAAATGCCAATGGCCCCAAAAAAGTGTCAAAAGTGTCCGATCTGTCCGCCGAAATGTCACAGTCCCACTAAAAATCGCTGATCACCGCTATTACTAGTAAAAAAAATTATAATAAATGAATAATAAAAATGCCATAAATATATCCCATAGTTTGTAGACGCTACAACTTTTGTGCAAACCAATCAATATACACTTATTGCAATTTATTTTTACCAAAAATATGTAGAATACATATTGGCCTAAACTGAGGAAGAATTTTTTTTTTTTTTTTTTGAGGGGGGGATATATATTATAGCAAAAAGTAAAAAAAAAAATGTTTTCTTCAAAATTGTCACTCTTTGTTGTTTATAGCACAAAAAAATAAGAACCGCAGAGGTGATCAAATACCAACAAAAGAAAGCTCTATTTGTGGGAAAAAAAGAACCTCAATTTTGCTTGGGTACAACGTCGCACACCGTGCAATTGTCAGTTAAAGTGACAGAGTGCCGTATCGCAAAAAGTGCTCTGTTCAGGAAGTGGGTAAATCCTTCCAGGGCTGAAGTGGTTAAAAAAGGCCCAGCAAGTTGGACAGCTGCCTCTCTTGACTATTCCTTTATCTCAGATCTTGGTTAGGTGATACTTAGAAAGTTATCAATTCTGTATTTGCATTGTTCAGTGCATGGGTGTAAGGACATGAATCTACGGCTTACCGGGGAATAGTTAAAGGATAAGTTCACTTTGTTAAAAAAATTATAAATGTAAATATTTTTTGCAGGCAAAAAATGTGCACTTACAATTATTTTTGTAGGAGCTTGGAAAGCATTGCTCCCGCGATTAGAATATGCAGGACTCCTGCAGACTATCAGTGTATCTGTCTGCTTGTCATTGTATGGCAGGCAGATTCACATTGACAGGAAGAATCAATGAGCTCAACAGCGCCCTGGTAGTTCATTGGGAACTACAAGCTGACAGCAGCAAAGAACTGAAAATTGTATACTTACCTGAGGGTAATTTTCCTTTCCTGGCGCTAAAGCATGACAGTATATACGTATGGGTAGGTTCCACCCCCACGCCCACTTTCAGGACCGGCTATATTATAAAATCAGTCACCTCCTACCAGGCAGTATTCTCGTCACTTATCATCAATGTGAAGCGCTTAGGGAGGGACCTATATGCTGTCATGCTTTAGCATCAGGAAAAGAAAATTACCGTCAGGTAAGTATACAATTTTCAGTTTTCCTGACACAAGCATGACAGCATATACGTATGGGATGTAGCAATCACCAAAAGAAACAAGGGTGGGTAATGCTGAAGTGTTTAAATCGAGGATTAGATCTATCCCACTGAACAACCAAAGTGTATTGTAGCTAAGGCCACTGGGTCCATTTTAAAATGTGTTTAATGTAGACTAGGTCGCAGTTACATATTAATTCTGGAGATACTCCCTTGAGTTCTGTACATGGATGAACAATCTGTCTAGTAAAGCAGTCTCTGTACTCAGTTGATGGATTTGTCCTAGCTATCTAAGCCCTTTGCACTAACTTGATCCGCAACAATACAATTGTCTTTAATGGACAGCTATTGTCCTCTACTGATGCGGTTAGGACTGAAGAGCCCATTGTTTGACCTTTTATAGAAGGGCCACTTGCATGTATCTTTTCAACCTCAAACCTATTTCCAATACTTGTGGTAATTCAGACACTTTAGTTTGGATTTTCCGGGTGGATGATGTCCTAATCCAGATACAAAGATGCAGACCTTTGTGTAGTGTTGAAGAATAGACTAGAGCCATTCTGCCTGATAATGGCAGCAACAAGGTAGCTGATGTTTGAACAAAATGGTTGCCAGCTTTTTTTGTGTCCAGCATGTGATATCATTACATATACAATTCAATTCTTACAGCAAGGAACAGAGGCTTCAATCCTTTAATTCTGTAAGGTTTCCTATTATCGAGTATACCTGAAGCTTGGAGTAGGTGCCCTGGCTTAAACAGGGTTTCAAACACTAAAGGTGAGACGGACCTCCAGATGAGCCCTCACTTCTTGGTCTCCAGAATCTAGATATAACTTGTCTGAATTTGGATGATACAGTTGGCCATGCTGTGTGAGATATTGAACCTCAGGAAGGTGAATAGGAGGATCCTGAATCCAAGACTGTACCTGAGGATATCATGGCCTGCAGGCCACCGGGCAATTATTATCCTCATCACTACTGGACGAATGTAGATCCTGCTAAAGGAGCCTGGAGACCACTGAGTTTGCTGGATATACCTATTGGCTAATCTGCCGCCCCAGTTGAATGTCGGTAGTTCTACTGCTTCCATCTCTGGGAAGCCATCAAGGTTACTGTCAGGTTGATATCCCGATAGCCTTATTTGTTGTAGATGACTTGAACTGCTTGTAGGTTTTAAGATCATCCTTTGACAACCAATGGCTTTGTATCTTACAGTGTTTGACTGGAAGTTCCTGGAAACCATACCCCAAAGGGGTTGGCAATCTGAACGGGAGATGCCTCTGACGGAAGTTGACTAGTTTTTGCCTCCCTTCCTGACAGTGAAGATAGGATCATACTATTCTGTTGACTCTTTAGAGCATAGCCGAGGCTCCCTTTGTTGCAATTTCAGAACAACTTCAACTTGCCAACCATTGCCACTCTGATCTTGGACACCTTGTCCTCCCTTGGCATGACTACCCAATAAAGTAAATAGATTTGTATGTCCGGTAGCTGGTAAAGCTGAAAGATTTAACTGGCTTGGTCACCATCAAGGTCTCCCTTGTGGAGTCACTTGCTCCTGGTGCGGGAAGCAAGGCTTCCAATACTACCGAACCTTCCAGTGAGACCTCGGATCCTCTGGATTACTATACACTTCTTCTCCGGCCTTTTGAGACCATGGGATGCCACAGCTTGGAAAGAGCTCTAAAACAACAGAAATGTGCGCACAACCTTTGTCAGCCCGATAATAAGAATGGATATATATATGTATAGTGGATACCACAAACTATACACAGAAAGATTAGATTACATATATGAAGAGTCTTATACCACATCACACAATTTAGTGAGGTGGGGGTGGAAGTCCATAGATACTCCAAAATAAGAGGCAGCCAATCCCAAGAAGCTGAACCAGGCTTCATGCAACTGCAAGACAAGAAAGGAGAGGGAGGCGCCTCTAAGTGCAGTATTAAAAACACATTTATTGCAAGGAAGGATTAAAAACACTCACTGGATATAAGAACAAATTCGGCATGTAGATCAGTCCATAGTGGCGTCACCGTGTATTGTATGCACCAGGGAATGCGTCTCCTGACGTTGTGATGATGATCCGTTCGATGATCCGTTCGTCTCTGGAGAAGGTGGTAGAGCCGGCTGTAGCATCCAGGACGAGGCTCGGACTGTAGGAGACAAGGTGCAAATCAGTGACGTCACTGCTATGCGACGCGTTTCATTGGGTGAACGGCCCAGGTGACTGTAAGGCCACGCCTCTTCCTCAGGCAAGGACTGATCAAAGTGGGAGCATACTGAGCATATATTAGCTGAAGAGGTGGGGGGGCGGGATAAGTAGGATTCACCTTAGTGAGACAATATGCGGGATTGAAAAACAATATCCGGGATTGAAAAACAGTGTATGCAAAGGAGGTATATACAAAGAGGCAGCAAAAAGTAAACAGCGATATGGTACTGCAATAGCAGTTAATAAGGAAAAATACTGCAATAGCTATTATTAAGA
Source organism: Glandirana rugosa (assembly GCA_018402905.1). Classification (NCBI taxonomy): domain Eukaryota; kingdom Metazoa; phylum Chordata; class Amphibia; order Anura; family Ranidae; genus Glandirana; species Glandirana rugosa. Next base: position 117,315 of record BLSH010303091.1, on the reverse strand, counting down.
TATAATCTCAATGGATGCCATAAAATACTCATGGAGATGTATAAATAAAAGAATAAAAACCAAAGCTATATATACATATATATCTCTCTAAGAAATGCTACATAATGCGCCCTAATGCGTGTAATGTTACGCATACATTACACTGTGTGCAGAATTATTAGGCAAATGAGTATTTTGACCACATCATCCTCTTTATGCATGTTGTCTTACTCCAAGCTGTATAGGCTCGAAAGCCTACTACCTACGCATTGTAATGTGCGTAATCCCGCGTAATACATCGTAAAGAATCTCTCTATATATACATATATATCGAAACCAAAAATAAGAAAATAAATATGTAGAGGTACTCATAAAATACCGTAGGTAACTCTAATATAGAATTATTATCGATAACGTCATAAAAAGGAATAATTGACGATAACGTCATGGTATAGCGACAAATGAAAAACGACGGAGAAACATATATGGAGGAAACGTATGTGACAAAAAGTTAGGGCCTATAACAAAAAGTTAGGGCGTATAACAGAGTGATTCCACTTAGGATGAATA
>BLSH010303091.1:105892-116039 GCA_018402905.1 Glandirana rugosa | reverse complement strand
AAACAGTACACCTCTCTGAACAGTGTCTGGGAGGCTGTGGTTGCTGCTGCACGCAATGTTGATGGTGAACAGATCAAAACACTGACAGAATCCATGGATGGCAGGCTTTTGAGTGTCCTTGCAAAGAAAGGTGGCTATATTGGTCACTGATTTGTTTTTGTTTTGTTTTTGAATGTCAGAAATGTATATTTGTGAATTTTGAGATGTTATATTGGTTTCACTGCTGAAAAGAAATAATTGAAATGGGTATATATTTGTTTTTTGTTAAGTTGCCTAATAATTATGCACAGTAATAGTCACCTGCACACACAGATATCCTCCTAAAATAGCTACAACTAAAAACAAACTAAAAACTACTTCCAAAAATATTCAGCTTTGATATTAATGAGTTTTTGGAATCATTGAGAACATGGTTGTTGTTCAATAATAAAATTATTCCTCAAAAATACAACTTGCCTAATAATTCTGCACTCCCTGTAGTGTGTAGTCAAATATTAGCATTATATTTAGAATATGCTTAGGTATAAAAGAGATTATCTGCAAACTGTGTTGCCTTACTTGAAGTAAGGGTGAGGTCGCTAATCTTGCTGACAGATTATTTTAGAAAAGTGACACTAGATGTAGTGAACACAATTGGGGGGTATGAGATTAACTCGTGATGAGAATAACTGATCTCAATGACAGGTTATACAGGAGAACCCCATATATAGTAGACATAACTAAGGGGTATAAAAAAAATAAATAAATTGTAAAAAGCCGTGCGTTGGACCCAGCGAGTCACATATCCAATTCAGGAGAGAACTGAGACAAAGAAATCGCATGGGGACAGCATGGTTATGAAAGCAATGTTGATAATCTAGACGCAGTCCATGCTCCACTGCACCAAATTATGAAGGTGGAGCATAGGATTGCACATGTAAACTGTATAGAAGGGTCATCAGATATAAGTATGAAGAATAGGTACACATACATGGTGTGTCAGATGGGACCCTGAGTACAAGAATATATATATGCACACCCTAAGGTGAAAGGATTGGATGATGTGTTGTAGACACAAACTAGGAATGTGTTGAATAAAGGTCAATCTAAAGAGGGATGTGGAGGGATAACATTACACGCATTAGGGCGCATTATGTAGCATTTCTTAGAGAGATATATATGTATATATATCTTTGGTTTTTATTCTTTTATTTATACATCTCCATGAGTATTTTATGGCATCCATTGAGATTATATCTTAATAATGACTATTGCAGTATTTTACCTTATTAACTGCTATTGCAGTACCATATCGCTGTTTACTTTTTGCTGCCTCTTTGTATATACCTCCTTTGCATACACTGTTTTTCAAATCCCGGATATTGTTTTTCAATCCCGGATATTGTCTCACTAAGGTGAATCCTATAAACGAAAAGAAACTCCGGACGACCGCACTCCTTTTCAATGCTTTTATTGACCCAAGTCCATGCATACAGACAAGAGATATGAGGTACTGCTAACGCGTTTCACGCCACCCTAAGGGCGCTTACTCATAGCTGGTAAAACATAGGTATGCACACATATATATATGTAAAAATACTGGTGATTACTTCCCATGTTCAACCAATCACCACACAGTCAGTCAGCTGTTGCTTAATCATTTGACATCAATTACTTCTTAGGGCTTGTGTCCTTCAACAGAGTAGGTGCGCCATGGTGCAATACACCAGAGGATCGTACGTAGACCATATGGAGACAAAAAGGTCCTCACATGCACCATCGCAGGTCCCTCTGTAATATGCAATAAGCCGACCCATCTGTGGAAGACCCAAAAAAATGCCAACATAAGTGTAAAAAATTACGAATATACAAAAATGAATAAAATAAAGTTAGAATGTACAAAACAAACACAGTGTGTCAAAAAACATGATAATAAACATGACAGCAACAGAAAACTAATACATCACTAAAAACCTGCAAGTTTCAATGGTGTACAGCTCACCTGGGAACCCTTTATCTGTAATAGTCATCACTTCAAAAAGGTGTATCACATGAAAGAACCCCAACAAACGATACACCCATAAGTAAACTTTATGTATACAGACAATAGGGTTCCCTGATAGAACATCAATCTCAGATCAAATTACTAGCCGGACCTTAAAAAACTTTGCAAGAGGGAAGTGTTTTAAGGACTCAAATGGAGGATAACCGGACCTCTATCCATCATAAAAATGGGACACATCCCACTCAAAATTAAGTCCCTCAGGCATCCTAGTGCCAAGAAAAAATATCCAAAACACTTCCCTCTTGCAAAGAAGCTTGAATTTATCCCCACCCCTGACTGGGGACATTATTTGCTCGATCGCCTGAATTCTTAGATCAGAGGTATCTTTCTGGTGTACCTCGTTCCAATGTCTAGAAACATTGGTGGGATGATTTTTACTAATATCCCTAAGGTGATCGCCCAGGCGATCACGCAATCTCCGTGTTGTGCGTCCCACGTACTGAACCATACAATGTGTGCAAGTAATGATATAAATCACATACCTGGTGTTGCAGTTCATGAATCTACTAATGTTTGTACGTTTATTGTTAACAGTGGATTGTACAATTTCCCCTTTCTTCACAAACGGACAGCACAGACACCTACTCCCTCCACACTTAAAGTTCCCTTTAAAGCTCAGCCAATGTGGCTGCCTGGAGCTACTAGAGAAAAAACTAGGGGAGAGAGAGGAGCCTAGGGAGTTAGCCCTTCGGGACACTACTTTTAACCCTTTGTCCAGGATACGAGCATACAAAGGATCATGACATAACACAGGAGTATGTTTGAGAACAATCTTTCTAATCTGTTGAAACTCCATACTGTTTGGTGTGGAAAAAACTGGACATCCACCAGATGCCGGTGCCAGGCGTCTAATTCTATCACAACGCAATTTGTCAGGTGGTACCCGATCTGCAATTTTAATTGCCCTATGTATGGTCTGTGGTGAGTATCCTCTTTCTAAGAAGCGTTGTTGCATATTTATCTTTTCACGTTGGTAGTCTGACCGACTACCACATAGACGTCTTAGCCTTAAGAATTGTCCCACCGTGAATCCTACTTATCCCGCCCCCCACCTCTTCAGCTAATATATGCTCAGTATGCTCCCACTTTGATCAGTCCTTGCCTGAGGAAGAGGCGCGGCCTTACAGTCACCTGGGCCGTTCGCCCAATGAAACGCGTCGCATAGCAGTGACGTCACTGATTTGCGCCTTGTCTCCTACGGTCCGAGCCTCGTCCTGGATGCTACAGCCGGCTCTACCACCTTCTCCAGAGACAAACGGATCATCGAACGGATCATCATCACAACATCAGGAGACGCATTCCCTGGTGCATACAATACACAGTGACGCCACTATGGACTGATCTACATGCCGAATTTGTTCTTATTTCCAGTGAGTGTTTTTAATCCTTCCTTGCAATAAATGTGTTTTTAATATTGCACTTAGAGGCGCCTCCCTCTCCTTTCTTGGAAAGAGCTCTAGCTTGTTCAAGTGAGATATTAACACTGTCATTTTCCCTGAGGGTAAGACTACCATACTCGTCTGAGATTCTCGACTGTTTCCAGGAATGTCATTATTGAAATGAGATTAGACTTCTCCCCTTAATGACTCCTCCAAGTTTGATCATTGTCTGAACTAGCCTTTTGCCAGGCCTGAAGAATGTTGAGCCACCAGTCTGTGCCCAAACAAAGAATACCTGTAGCCCTTGCTTTGCAAGACAGCCACTACTAGATGTAATGTCCTGAAACTGCCCTGATTATGTGGCAAGGCCAAAGGCTATCAAATGAACTCGTAGTGAAACTCTTGAACAGCCCAGCAAAGGTACTTGCAGGAACATGGATCTACCAAAGTGTGTATACCCCCATCTTCTGGGTCTAAAGCCAACCTGCAGTCTCACCTGATGGCTTGAGTACTTGCTTGCCACGGTTCCATCTGACGATCTCGGATCTTCATCCTTCTTTATGCTTAATGCTTAGTCTGCTTTTGACTAAGAACAATGCAGAGCACACTCCTTGACATGTTCGTAATACTTGTCTCCAGCAGTAATTGCTCTAGGGAGTCAGAGGGAATGAAACGAGTTGAAGGAGAGGAAAGAACATTCCAATGACCTCATAAATGGACAGGACCCCCGGACCTGAACCCAATATTAATTTAGTTAAGGCCCTGAATCCTGTTCCATAACGTAGGGAAAACAGCCTACTTCTCTCCCTGAAGTGGCATGTTTGAGATTTGCACCCAGAACCTCAGTGCTGGTAGGTAGAAGTGCTACTCCTGTGTGCCCTTGTGCTGCCATTCCCGAATTTACATATAATTCTGTCAGCCGCCCCCTACTGGGCGACTTTGGGTGAAGAAACTTTGTTGCTCCCTGAAAGGAAAGGACTCGGCTTTAAGAATTAGATAAATGATTATGGATCCTTCTGTTATACGCTTTTGTTTTAATAGGATTAACTTGTCATTCCATCTTTGTTACTTTGCCTATCCTCTGGTTATTGGCGATTCACATAAGGGATTAATGTGTCGTCTGTGTTGTCTTATGAACTATAAGGGTCAACTGACCATCCCATTCTACTAGATTAACGGCATACCGTTCTGCATCCACCATGGCTGAATTGCCTCAATGGCCACTTCATTTTTACTCTTGGAACAGACATCCTAGAGAGTTCCTTACTGGTAAAAACTTGCTTTCATCCCATGTAAGATCCAGACCACCAGGCTACCGGAATGAGTTTAACAGCCGACCACAAAGCACTACTCAATAGTAATATAAGCCTTCTTCATTTTCCCATCCATTCACTGTCCCAGGGACCCTGCAAAGGATATTGCCTGTTCTGTAGGCAGAGCGTCACCCCTGGCTCTTCTGATGAAGACTGCTTGGCTGGTGCCTTTGAGCTAGAGGTACCCTTTAACAAACTTTAATTACTTGATTGGCTTAGCACCTGAGGTTTAGTGAACAGAGATCCACACTGTCATTTTGGACAGAATTACATCTGCTTTTTGAGGCTGGCATCTCTGGCTATTCTGATAAGACATCTTAGCCAATTGCTTCTGAGGTAGAGGTCCCCTTTAAATACACATAGCCATTTGATTTGGCTTAGCATGGACCATTAGATACTCTAGATCTTCGCATTCTCTACCTCCCCATTTGCTGCTGCCTCTTACCTGCGACTTGGTATTACATCTTGGCAGACGCACAGCCACCACAAGCTCAATATCGCTCACGATGATTATTGTAGTGAGCTCTCCTTAGTTTGCCTCTTCTGGCAATTAACTCCTTAGTGACTCCTTCAGGGTTAAAGAGGGCCTTTCCCTGTTGGAGGACCAGGTTGCTTCTCCTCCTCTTGGAAATTGGTGCTGGTGTTAAGGGCTGGGGAGCTTGCAATCCCTTATGCCCATATTGTTTAGATTCAAATGTACTTACCTGCCCTCACCATAGTGAACACAGCTGGTCTCTATGCAAGTTGATTGTTCCTGGCTCAGACATGAGCTGAAAGACTAGAGATATAATATCTGGAAGTATTGCTAAACTATAGCAGTAAACCACTACAAGCAGCTAAACACATATCCATCTGCGGTGTATCCTACAACCCCTGGTATTCCCGGGGGGTCTCCCATCTAGGTGCTAACCAGGCCTGACCCTGCTTAGCCTCCCAGATCAGATGTGATCGGGTGTGTTCAGAGTGATGTGGCCGTAGGCCCCAAGTAGCCCCAGACCACACATTCATCTGCAGCCCATTGCAGGGTCAGATCGCCATTCACCATTGTGGAGGGTGCTGTCTGCCCCAGCCACAGAGATCCAAGAGCCCGCCACCCAGCTAATCGCAGCGCCCAAGGAGTCCCCGACTACCAGCAGCATACAGACCCTCCTGCAAGTGTAAGCGAGGTTTGAGGGGTTTCAGGCCGAAGCAACACAGATTGATAGTAACAGTCGAAGGATCTAGGCATCAAAACTAACATGTAATGAACAGTAGTCAGTACACACATAACAGTTAATAGTGCTGTTGCATCAATATAATTCACATGCAAAGCAGTAAGAGTTAAAGGAACAATTAGCACTGGTAGGTTAACCTACCTTATACAATGTACTGCAAAGGTTATTATCACAACCAAGAATTAGATCATAATACACAGTAAATAAAGCCTGCAGAGCCAGGCTTTGCGTAGTTCATAGGAAAGATTCAGCTCAGCACAGAAACACCTGCTATCAGCCCAATCATTAGCAGTCCTGCAGACACAAACCACAGCCTATGAAGCCTAAGGGCCGGTACACACTGAGGCGATCCGACTTCGGGGCGACATTGCTAGGCGATTTGAAAAAGCGAAGTGGCGCGATTGCGAAGCGATTGCGAAGTGATATCAGGCGATTTCAGGCGATTTCAACACGAGTACCTGGGACATGAGAGGGGTGTCTTCTGGCAAAATTATGTTTTTCTTCCTGGAAAGTCGCTTCTTCATAGACGGGGATCCGACTTGGAAGCGAACTTCCATTGACTTCTATGGGCTCAGTTCGCCTAGAAGCCGCTTGAAAATAGTACAGGAACCTTTTTTGGAATCGCTTTGGACTTGAGTAGCGCATATTAAGACGGCTCCATTCATTCCAATGGGATTTCTGATGTCAGGCGATTTGAGGCGAATTGGGGCAACACAAGTCGGATCGCAAATCGCCTAGGATCGCCTCAGTGTGAACCGGCCCTTAGCAATAGACTGACACAATGGACAAACAAGCAGTCTCACCAGTGTGATCTCTGCTTAGTGGTGCAGGTTAATCGCATATACCTGCAGAACTCCTAACCACATAACAGTAGCTGCATACTATAGATTTGTGCACCGTATGGTGCTTTATAGCCAACAGGAAGTCCGATGAAAGTCTATCCATGGAGACATGATGAAGGAGCCATCCTTAGAGACCAACCGTCTACAACCCCCAATCCCTGGAACATGGGGGGAGGCCTCCCACATATAGGAGCTTTACAGCCTGTACAATGGGAAGCATCGCCACAGGAGAGGTATGAACCTGTGTGGCTCGGCCAGATGAATCCGGCAAGGTGAGGGAAAAGAAACATTTCTGCTCTTTAGCAGCAGCATAACCAGCTGAGCAGTGAGGGAAAAAAGGAGAATGCTGCCTGGTGGGAGGTGACTGATTTTATGGTATAACCGGTCCCGGAAGTGGGCGTAGGGGTGGAGCCTACCCATACGTATATGCTGTCATGCTTATGTCAGGAAATGTTGGTACCTGTATTTTCCATTCACATAACACTGTGAATGAATGATGCGCAGCCCCGCACAACTGCATTTTTTTTATTATGGCAGCGAGTGGGGGAAGAAGATCCCCTGCTTGCTGTCAAAGCGGGGGATCGGGGGGGGGGGGGGTGCAGGGCTGGTGCACCTGTAAAATGTTACATTATGAATATGGATGTAACATGTTATGAAAGGTGAACTTATCCAAAACCCCTGTCATTTTTGTCTCTGCCCCATTGAGGGGATTTAAAAAAGGAAATTTCTACATAGTGAGTTGAATTCTCCTCATAGTCAGTTGCCACCAGAGCAGATAGTTCCATTGGAAGGGAAGATTTCCCCCCATCTCTTGTTCTGGTGATAACAGTCACATTTAGGATTTCCTATCACTTTAAACCGTGGTGATTGGTCATCAGGACAGGATGAGATTGTAAAACTGGAGAGTGCACAATCTGGTGCAGTTCTGAATAGAAACCAATCAGCTTCCAGGTTATTTTGTCAAAGCTTAAACAAGCTGCCATGCACTGTGTACAACTGCACCAGATTTTGCACTCTCTAGTTTTAGTAAATCAACCCTTGTGAATCTATCAATTGAGGAAACAGATAGTTATATAGATTTGATAGTGGTTCTAGTGCAGTGGTTCTCAACTCCGGTCCTTGGGACCCACCAACAGGCCAGATTTTAAGTATTACCTTGGGGAGATGCAGACTAGAATACTGCAATCACTGAGCAGCAAATGATATCACCTGTGATGTATTTCAGTTATCCTGCAAACCTGGCCTGTTGGGGGGTCCCGAGGACTGGAGTTGAGAACCACTGTTCTAGTGAATCAACACAATCCAAAACTAAAATTACACTTCACTGCAATCTTTATTGCTTTGGCCTATGATCTGTTTTAGAGGCTTTTCAGCACCATCTGCTGGAATTTATCAAGACTGTAGCCATATGCAAGTGTTCTTGTGATCTTACCATGCAGTAAACAAATATCTCCTCAATTCACTGTAATATCACCCAATTAAAAGCATTCATCCTGGTCCTTTGCAGTGCTTTTGTATCCTGATACTGTTTTTATGTGAATGACCTTGGCTTGTGGTCTCGATTCTGTTTGCTGCTCTACAGTGGGTGTTGGACTATCAGTTGTGAAAACCTGCAGTGATCACAAAATATATAAGTAAGATGAAAGAAAGAACAAAAACCTTTTGTCAGGGACATTGCTGGATACTCCTAGCCACCTAATTTAAAACTTTGTGGGGTTTGAAACATATAATGAGAAATACGAGTAGGTTGTTTTTTTGTCTACCTCTACCATATTCTCCCTCCTTTATTTTGCTGTCTTCTTTCTCTTGGACAATTTCATTTCCTACTGTACCCTGTAAAGCTAATCATACATATATAGAATTCATTTTTCAGCCTGCAAGCTGAATGAAACAAATCTAACAGATACATTTATCCATGCTAACAGTCACCCCCTGTATACTGAGAGCCCACACTGCCAGCATTCGGGAATACTAGAACAGTGCCTGCACCTGAGTGGATGTAGGCAGTGCCTACATCTGATTGAATGTAGCCACTGTTTGGCTATCAATTTTCCAACAGTCAGTTGAACAATTGACTTTTATCAAACAAAGTGGTGCCGGCAGGACCATATTCTGCTCAAATTTTACCCGAGCCAACGGGAATTGGCCAACATTCAAGCAGTGTATGGTTAGCTGAAGAACTGAGGTATTAAGTGTGCTGGCCCTTTGCTGATAGCAGTCCCAAACCAGAAAATCAGGAAATTCAAACATACCAATGCCATTGCTTCTACCACAACTTCCAGTCCATATCCCCTATAAAAAAGTAATTATTAAAAAATCTTTTTTGGATCAGATTCAAGAAAAACAAATGTAATATACTGCAGTTTAGCAGTCCTTAGATGTGGTGGCTGCGTTAGTTTTCATTTGCTTTGAGTCTTTTGTCCTGTTTTTTTCTTTTCCTAGGGCGATAATGCTTACTGTACTGTATCAATAGAAGGGCAGTATTATAACCTTAAGACTACGTGTTTGAGGACTGCAGAACAACTTCCCCTCTCCTAACCTCATCACAGGAAGTACGGAGCTCAATGGATCTATGGCAGGTTCAAAAGGTATCTGTTATTGCACTTATCAAGCAGATATAACAAAACACATTCTGTGGTATACCTAACAGACCAAAAGGGAGCAAACAAAGGAAGTGCATTCTTAGAATTCACATACACTTTAAACAGCCATAACTGTAATCTTTTAAACATGATTCACCACAATGTGAAATTAAAGTAGAACTAAAGTATGCAAACCTTTTGAAATTGCAAGTCAAAAATTGTGCATACTTGCAAATCTGGGATGCCTTTTTGCATGATCTGTATTTAATATTATTCATATACCATTTGGACTACTATGTTTATCAGTATTAGTGTAAGGTGATGAAGGGGTGCTACCATCTGAGGAAAGTGATGTAATCATTTTCTTTGCCCAATTCTGTCTGTTTCTTGCTCTTGTTTTATTTGTAACCACTTGTTATTTATAAATAGGCCACTGTTAACAAATGAGACTTGAAACTACCGGGAAAACAGATTTGGGGTGCTTATTTCAGATTATTACACAATGAGAAAACAGTGTGACCAGGCAGTTGTAAAAACAAATAGAATTCTAGGATGCAGTGGCGGCTGGTGAAGTTTTTGGATGAGGGGGCGCCAGGTAACGCCCTTCATTTTGACCCCTCCTACTTCTAATAAGCCCCACCCCTTATATAATCCACCCACTCTGTCCCCTGTATTCCACATATTGTGTTAGGAGTACACAGCTCAGCATCACAGGACACAGTATACAGCTCAGCATCACAGGACACAGTATACAGCTCAGACTACGACTCGAC
>BLSH010303091.1:4136-14359 GCA_018402905.1 Glandirana rugosa | reverse complement strand
TATCCAAAAAAAAAAAAAATTTCTTCATCAGTTTAGGCCAATATGTATTCTACATATCTTTGGTAAAAAAAAATTGCGATAAGCATATATTGATTGGTTTGCACAAAAGTTATAGCGTTTACAAAATAGAGGGTAGTTTTATGGCATTTTTATTTATTATTTACTAGTAATGGTGGTGATCAGTGATTTTTTATCGGGATTGCAGTGGACAGATTGGATGCTGTGCTTTTCCCCCCTGGAAGGCGGCATAGGGTTGCCATGGCCATATAGTGTTGCCATGGTAGCATAGGGTTGGCACAGTAATTTCCCCCCCTGGATGGTGACATAGGGTTGCCACGATGACATAGAGTTAGGGTTGCCAAGGCGACATATGGTTGCCATGACGACATAGGGTGGGCACTGTGCTTTTCCACCACCGGTTGGCGACATAGAGTTGCCATGGTGACATAGGGTTAGGGTTGCCATGGCAACATATGGTTGCCATGGCAACATATGGTTGCCATGGCGACATAGGGTGGGTGCTGTGCTTTTCCCCCCTGGATGGCGACATAGGGTTGCCATGGGGACATAGGGTTGGTGCAGTGCTTTCCCCCCCTGGATGGCGACATAGGGTTGCCATGGCGACTTGGGTTAGGTTTGCCATGGCGACATATGGTTGTCATGGCTACATAGGGTGGGTGCTGTGCTTTTCCCCCCAGGATGGCGACATAGGGTTGCCATGGCAACATAGGGTTGGTGCAGTGCTTTTCTCCCCCTGGATAGCGACATCGAGTTGCCATGGTGACATAGGGTTAGGGTTGCCATGGCAACATATGGTTGCCATGGTGACTTAGGGTGGGCGCAGTGCTTTTCCCCTCTGGATGGCAACATAGAGTTGCCATGGCGACATATGGTTGCCATGGCTACATAGTGTGGGTGCTGTGCTTTTCCCCCCAGAATGGCGACATAGGGTTGCCATGGTGACATAGGGTTAGTGTTGCCATCGCGACATATGGTTGCCATGGCTACATAGGGTGGGTGCTGTGCTTTTCCCCCCTGGATGGTGACAAAGAGTTGCCATAGTGACATAGGGTTAGTGTTGCCATGGCAACATATGGTTCCATGGCTACATAGGGTGGGTGCTGTGCTTTTCCCCCCAGGATGGCAACATAGGGTTGCCATGGCAACATAGGGTTGCCATTGCGACATAGGGTTGGCGCAGTGCTTTTCTCCCCCTGGATAGCGACATAGAGTTGCCATGGTGACATAGGGTTGGGGTTGTCATGGCTACATATGGTTTCCATGGCTACATAGGGTGGGTGCTGTGCTTTTCCCCCCAGGATAGCGACATAGGGTTGCCATGGCTACATAGGGTGGGTGCTGAGCTTTTCCCCCCTGGATGGTGACAAAGAGTTGCCATGGTGACATAGGGTTAGTGTTGCCATGGCGACATATGGTTGCTGTGCTTTTCCCCCCTGGATGGTGACAAAGAGTTGCCATGGTGACATAGGGTTAGTGTTGCCATGGCAACATATGGTTGCCATGGCTACATAGGGTGGGTGCTGTGCTTTTCCCCCCAGGATGGCGACATAGGGTTGGCGCAGTGCTTTTCTCCCCCTGGATAGCGACATAGAGTTTCCATGGTGACATAGGGTTGGGGTTGTCATGGCTACATATGGTTTCCATGGCTACATAGGGTGGGTGCTGTGCTTTTCCCCCCAGGATAGCGACATAGGGTTGCCATGGCGACATATGTTTGCCATGGCAACATAGGGTTGCCATGGCAACATAGGGTTGTTGCAGTGCTTTTCTCCCCCTAGATAGGGACATAGAGTTGCCATGGTGACATAGGGTTAGGGTTGCCATGGCAACATATGGTTGCCATGGTGACATAGGGTGGGCGCTGTGCTTTTCCCCCTGGATGGCGACATAGAGTTGCCATGGTGACATAGAGTTAGGGTTGCCATGGTAACATATGGTTGCCATGGCGACATAGGGTGGGCGCTGTGCTTTTCCCTCCTGGACGGTGACATAGGGTTGCCATGGGGACATAGGGTTGGGGTTGTCATGGCGACATATGGTTGCCATGGCTACATAGGGTGGGTGCTGTGCTTTTCACCCCAGGATAGCGACTTAGGGTTGCCATGGCAACATAGGGTTGGTGCAGTGCTTTTCTCCCCCTAGATAGCGACATAGAGTTGCCATGGTGACATAGGGTTAGGGTTGCCATGGTGACATAGGGTGGGCGCTGTGCTTTTCCCCCCTGGATGGTGACATAGGGTTAGGGTTGCCATGGCAACATATGGTTGCCATGGCGACATAGGGTGGGCGCTGTGCTTTTCCCCCCTGGATGCTGACATAGGGTTGCCATGGGGACATATGGTTGCCATGGCTACATAGGGTGGCTGCTGTGCTTTTCCCCCCTGGATGGCGACATAGAGTTGCCATGGTGACATAGGGTTAGGGTTGCCATGGCAACATATGGTTGCCATGGTGACATAGTGTGAGCGCTGTGCTTTTCCCCACTGGATGGCGACATAGGGTTGCCATGGGGACATAGGGTTGATGCAGTGCTTTTCCCCCCCTGGATGGCGACATAGGGTTGCCATGGCGACTTGGGTTAGATTTGCCATGGCGACATATGGTTGCCATGGCTACATAGGGTGGGTGCTGTGCTTTTCCTCCCTGGATAGCGACACAGAGTTGCCATGGTAACATAGGGTTAGGGTTGCCATGGCAACATATGGTTGCCATGGCGACATAGGATGGGAGCTGTGCTTTTCCCCACTGGATGGCGACATAGGGTTGCCATGGGGACATAGGGATGATGCAGTGCTTTTCCCCCCCTGGATGGCGACATAGGGTTGCCATGGCGACTTGGGTTAGGTTTGCCATGGCGACATAGGGTTGGTGCAGTGCTTTTCTCCCCCTGGATAGCGACAAAGAGTTGCCATGGTGACATAGGGTTGGGGTTGTCATGGCGACGTATGGTTGCCATGGCGACATAGGGTGAGCGATGTGCTTTTCCCCCCTGCATGGCGACATAGGGTTGCCATGGCGAAATAGGGTTAGGATTGCCATGGCGACATATGGTTGCCATGGCAATATAGGGTTGCCATGCCGACATAGGGTTGGCGCAGTGCTCTTCATCCCCTGGATAGCGACATAGAGTTGCCATGGTGACATAGGGTTGGGGTTGTCATGGCGACATATGGTTGCCATGGCTAAATAGGGTGGGTGCTGTTCTTTTCCCCCCATGATGGTGACATAGGGTTGCCATGGCGACATATGGTTGCCATAGCAACATAGGGTTGCCAAGGTGACATAGGGTGGACGCTGTGCTTTTCCCCCCTGGATGGCGACATAGAGTTGCCATGGTGACATAGGGTTAGTGTTGCCATGGCAACATATGGTTGCCATGGCGACATAGGGTGGGCGCTGTGCTTTTCCCCCCTGGATGGTAACATAGGATTGCCATGGGGACATAGGGTTGGTGCAGTGCTTTCCCCCCCTGGATGGCGACATAGGGTTGTCATGGCGACTTGGGTTAGGTTTGCCATGGCGACATATGGTTGCCATGGCTACATAGGGTGGGTGCTGTGCTTTTCCCCCCTTAATGGTGACAGAGTTGCCATGGTGACATAGGGTTGGGGTTGTCATGGCGACATATGGTTGCCATGGCTAAATAGGGTGGGTGCTGTTCTTTTCCCCCCAGGATGGTGACATAGGGTTGCCATGGCGACATATGGTTGCCATAGCAACATAGGGTTGCGATGGTGACATAGGGTGGACGCTGTGCTTTTCCCCCTAGGATGGCGACATAGAGTTGCCATGGTGACATAGGGTTAGTGTTGCCATGGCAACATATGGTTGCCATGGCGACATAGGGTGGGCGCTGTGCTTTTCCCCCCGGATGGTGACATAGGATTGCCATGGGGACATAGGGTTGGTGCAGTGCTTTCCCCCCCTGGATGGCGACATAGAGTTGCCATGGTGACATAGGGTTAGGGTTGCCATGGCAACATATGGTTGCCATGGCGACATAGGGTGGGCGCTGTGCTTTTCCCCACTGGATGGCGACATAGGGTTGCCATGGGGACATAGGGTTGATGCCGTGCTTTTCCCCCCCTGGATGGCGACATAGGGTTGCCATGGCGACTTGGGTTAGATTTGCCATGGCGACATATGGTTGCCATGGCTACATAGGGTTGGTGCTGTGCTTTTCCTCCCTGGATAGCGACACAGAGTTGCCATGGTGACATAGGGTTAGGGTTGCCATGGCAACATATGGTTGCCATGGCGACATAGGATGGGAGCTATGCTTTTCCCCACTGGATGGCGACATAGGGTTGCCATGGGGACATAGGGATGATGCAGTGCTTTCCCCCCCCTGGATGGCGACATAGGGTTGCCATGGCGACTTGGGTTAGGTTTGCCATGGCGACATAGGGTTGGTGCAGTGCTTTTCTCCCCCTGGATAGCGACATAGAGTTGCCATGGTGACATAGGGTTGGGGTTGTCATGGCGACGTATGGTTGCCATGGCGACATAGGGTGAGCGATGTGCTTTTCCCCCCTGCATGGCGACATAGGGTTGCCATGGCGAAATAGGTTTAGGATTGCCATGGCGACATATGGTTGCCATGGCAATATAGGGTTGCCATGGCGACATAGGGTTGGCGCAGTGCTTTCCCCCCCTGGATGGCGACATAGGGTATTCATGGCGACTTGGGTTAGGTTTGCCATGGCGACATATGGTTGCCATGGCTACATAGGGTGGGTGCTGTGCTTTTCCCCCCTTAATGGTGACATAGAGTTGCCATGGTGACATAGGGTTGGGGTTGTCATGGCGACATATGGTTGCCATGGCTAAATAGGGTGGGTGCTGTTCTTTTCCCCCCAGGATGGTGACATAGGGTTGCCATGTCGACATATGGTTGCCATAGCACCATAGGGTTGCCATGGTGACATAGGGTGGACGCTGTGCTTTTCCCCCCTGGATGGCGACATAGAGTTGCCATGGTGACATAGGGTTAGTGTTGCCATGGCAACATATGGTTGCCATGGCGACATAGGGTGGGCGCTGTGCTTTTCCCCACTGGATGGTGACATAGGGTTGCCATGGGGACATAGGGTTGGTGCAGTGCTTTTCCCCCCCTGGATGGCGACATAGGGTTGCCATGGCGACTTGGGTTAGGGTTGCCATGGGGACATATGGTTGCCATGGCTACATAGGGTGGGTGCTGTGCTTTTCCCCCCAGGATGGCGACATAGGGTTGCCATGGCGACATAGGGTTGACGCAGTGCTTTTCTCCCCCTAGATAGCGACATAGAGTTGCCATGGTGACATAGGGTAGGGGTTGTCATGGCGATGTATTGTTGCCATGGCGACATAGGGTGAGCGATGTGCTTTTCCCCCCCTGCATGGCGACATAGGGTTGCCATGGCGAAATAGGGTTAAGGTTGCCATGGCGACATATGGTAGCCATGGTAACATAGGGTTGCCATGGTGACATAGGGTTGGCGCAGTGCTTTTCTACTCCTGGATAGCAACATAGAAATGCCATGGTGACATAGGGTTGGGGTTGTCATGGCGACATATGGTTGCCACGGTGACATAGGGTGGGCGCTGTGCTTTTCCCCCCTGGATGGCGACATAGAGTTGCCATGGTGACATAGGGTTAGGATTGCCATGGGAACATATGGTTGCCATGGCAACATAGGGTGGGCGCTGTGCTTTTCCCCACTGGATGGCGACATAGGGTTGCCATGGGGACATAGGGTTGGTGCAATGCTTTCCCCCCCGGATGGCAACACAGGGTTGCCATGGCGACTTGGGTTAGGGTTGTCATGGCGACATATGGTTGCCAGGGCTACATAGGATGGGTGCTGTGCTTTTCCCCCCAGGATGGCAACATAGGGTTGCTATGGATACATATGGTTGCCATGGCAACATAGGGTTTCCATGGCGACATAGGGTTGGTGCAGTGCTTTTCTCCCTCTGGATAGCGACATAGAGTTGCCATGGTGACATAGGGTTAGGGTTGCCATGGCAACATAGGGTTGCCATGGTGACATAGGGTGAGCGCTGTGCTTTTCCCCCCTGGATGGCGACATAGAGTTGCCATGGTGACATAGGGTTGGTGCAGTGCTTTCCCCCACTGGATGGCGACATATGGTTGCTATGGCGACTTAGGGTTGGTGCAATGCTTTCCCCCCATAGGGTTGCCATGGCGACTTGGATTAGGTTTGCCATGGCGACATATGGTTGCCATGGCTACATAGGGTGGGTGCTGTGCTTTTCCCCCCAGGATGGCGACATAGGGTTGCCATGGTGACATATGGTTGCCATGGCAACATAGGGTTGGTGCAGTGCTTTTCTCCCCCTGGATAGCGACATCGAGTTGCCATGGTTACATAGGGTTAGGGTTGCCATGGCAACATATGGTTGCCATGATGACATAGGGTGGGTGCTGTGCTTTTCCCCCCTGGATGGCGACATAGAGTTGCCATGGTGACATATGGTTAGAGTTGCCATGGCAACATATGGTTGCCATGGCGACATAGGGTGGGCGCTGTGCTTTTCCACCTTGGATCCTGACATAGGGTTGCCATGGGGACATAGGGTTGGTGCAATGCTTTCCCCCCCTGGATGGCGACATAGGGTTGCCATGGCGACTTGGGTTAGGTTTGCCATGGGGACATATGGTTGCCAGCCATGGCTACATAGGGTGGGTGCTGTGCTTTTCCCCCCTGGATGGCGACATAGAGTTGGTATGGTGACATAGGGTTAGGGTTGCCATGGCAACATATGGTTGCCATGGCAACATATGGTTGCCATGGCGACATAGGGTGGGCGCTGTGCTTTTCCCCACTGGATGGTGACATAGGGTTGATGCAGTGGTGCTTTCCCCCCCTGGATGGCGACATAGGGTTGCCATGGCGACTTGGGTTAGGTTTGCCATGGCGACATATGGTTGCCATGGCAACATAGGGTTGCCATGGCGACATAGGGTGGGTGCAGTGCTTTTCTCCCCTGGATGGTGACATCGAGTTGCCATGGTGACATAAGGTTAGGGTTGACAAGGCGACATATGGTTGCCATGGGGACATAGGGTTGGTGCAGTGCTTTCCCCCCTGGATGGCGACATGGGGTTGCCATGGCGACTTGGGTTAGGTTTGCCATGGCGACATATGGTTGCCATGGCTACATAGGGTGCGTGCTGTGCTTTTCCCCCCAGGATGGCGACATAGGGTTGCCATGGCGACATAGGGCTAGGGTTGCCATGTCAACATATGGTTGCCATGGTGACATAGGGTGGGCCCTGTGCTTTTCCCCCCTGGATGGCGACATAGGGTTGCCATGGTGACATAGGGTTGGCGCAGTGCTTTTCTCCCCCTGGATAGCGACATAGGGTTGCCATGGCGACTTGGGTTAGGTTTGCCATGGCGACATAGGGTTGCCATGGTGACATATGGTTGCCATGCTGACATATGGTTGCCATGGCAACATAGGGTTGCCATGGCGACATAGGGTTGGCGCAGTGCTTTTCTCCCCCTGGATAGCGTTATAGAGATGCCATGGTGACATAGGGTTGGGGTTGTCATGGCGCTATATGGTTGCCATGGCTACGTAGGGTGGGTGCTGTGCCTTTCCCCCCAGGATGGCGACATAGGGTTGCCATGGGGACATAGGGTTGGTGCAGTGCTTTCCCCCCTGGATGACGACATAGGGTTGTCATGGTGACTTGGGTTGTGCTTTTCCCCACCGGATGGCGACATAGGTTTGCCATGGCGACATATGGTTGCCATGGCTACATAGGGTGGGTGCTGTTCTTTTCCCCCCAGGATGGCGACATAGGGTTGCCATGGCGAGATATGGTTGCCATGGCAACATAGGGTTGCCATGGCGACATAGGGTTGGCGCAGTGCTTTTCTCCCCCTGGATAGCGACGTAGAGTTGCCATGGTGACATAGGGTTGGGGTTGTCATGGCGACGTATGGCTGCCATGGCGACATAGGGTGAGCGATGTGCTTTTCCCCCCTGCATGGCGACATAGGGTTGCCATGGCGAAATAGGGTTAAGGTTGCCATGGCGACATATGGTTGCCATGGTAACATAGGGTTGCCATGGTGACATAGGGTTTGCGCAGTGCTTTTCTAATCCTGGATAGCGACATAGAGTTGCCATGGTGACATAGGGTTGGGGTTGTCATGGCGACAAATGGTTGCCATGGCGACATAGGGTGGGCTCTGTGCTTTTCCCCCCTGGATGGCGACATAGAGTTGCCATAGGGTTAGAGTTGCCATGGCAACATATGGTTGCCACGGCGACATAGGGTGTGTGCTGTGCTTTTCCCCCCTGGATGGTGACATAGGGTTGCCATGGGGACATAGGGTTGGTGCAGTGCTTTCCCCCCCTGGATGGCGACATAGGGTTGCCATGGCAACTTGGGCTAGGTTTGCAATGGCGACATATGGTTGCCATGGGGACATAGGGTTGGTGAAGTGCTTTCCCCCCATGGATGGCGACATAGGGTTGCCATGGCGACTTGGGTTAGGTTTTCCATGGGGACATATGGTTGCCATGGCTACATAGGGTGGGTGCTGTGCTTTTCCCCCATGGATGGCGATATAGGGTTGCCATGGTGACATAGGGTTAAGGTTGCCATGGCAATATATAGTTGCCATGGCGACATAGGGTGGGCGCTGTGCTTTTCCCCACTGGATGGCGACATAGGGTTGCCATGGGGACATAGGGTTGATGCAGTGCTTTTCCCCCCCTGGATGGCGACATAGGGTTGCCATGGCAACTTGGGTTAGGTTTCCCAAGGCGACATAGGGTTGCCATGGCGACATATGGTTGGCACAGTGCTTTTCTCCCCCTGGATGGCGACATAGAGTTGCCATGGTGGTTGGGGTTGTCATGGCGACGTACGGCTGCCATGGCGACATAGGGTGAGCGATGTGCTTTTCCGCCCTGGATGGCGACATAGGATTGCCATGGCAACATATGGTTGCCATGGTAACATAGGGTTGCCATGGTGACATAGGGTTGGCGCAGTGCTTTTCTCCCCCTGGATAGCGACATAGAGTTGCCATGGTGACATATGGATGCCGTGGCAATATAGCGTTGCCATGGCGACATAGAGTTGCCATGGTGACATATGGATGCCGTGGCAATATAGCGTTGCCATAACGACATAGAGTTGCCATGGAGACATATGGATGCCGTGGCAATATAGCGTTGCCATGGCGACATAGGGTTGGCGCAGTGCTTTTCTCCCCCTGGATAGCGACATAGAGTTGCCATGGTGACATAGGGTTGGAGTTGTCATGGCAACATATGGTTGCCATGGCTACATAGGGTGGGTGCTGTGCCCCCCAGGATGGCGACATAGGGTTGCCAGGGCGACATATGGTTGCATAGCAACATAGGGTTGCCATGGTGACATAGGGTGGGCGCTGTGCTTTTCCCCCCTGGATGGCGACATAGAGTTGCCATGGTGACATAGGGTTGGAGTTGCCATGGCAACATATGGTTGCCATGGCGACATAGGGCGGGCGCTGTGCTTTTCCCCCCTGGATGGTGACATAGAGTTGCCATGGTGACATAGGGTTAGAGTTCCCATGGCAACATATGGTTGCCATGGCGACATAGGGTGGGCGCTGTGCTTTTCCCCCCTGGATGGTGACATAGGGTTGCCATGGGGACATAGGGTTGGTGCAGTGCTTTCCCCCCTGGATGGCGACATAGGGTTGCCATGGCGACTTGGGTTAGGTTTGCCATGGGCACATATGGTTGCCATGGCTACATAGGGTGGGTGCTGTGCTTTTCCCCCCTGGATGGCGACATAGAGTTGCCATGGTGACATAGGGTTGGGGTTGTCATGGCGACATATGGTTTCCATGGCGACATAGGGTGGGCGCTGTGCTTTTCTCCCCAGGATAGCGACTTAGGGTTGCCATGGCGACATATGGTTGCCATAGCAACATAGGGTTGCCATGGAGAAACATGGTGGACAATGTGCTTTTCCCCCCTGGATGGCGACATAGAGTTGCCATGGTGACATAGGGTTAGTGTTGCCATGGCAACATCTGGTTTCCATGGTGACATAGGGTGGGCGCTGTGCTTTTCCCCCCCTTTTCGTGTCGCGGGTGGGATACAGTGGTACCTTTGGTCTACAACGGTACCGTTGTGATTGGGATACAGTGGTACCGTTGAGATACAGCGGTAGGTCCCCC
>BLSH010303060.1:135763-146328 GCA_018402905.1 Glandirana rugosa | reverse complement strand
GGAGGCTGCAGGGGTGGCACTAGAGGGGTATTGGAGGCTGCAGGGGTGGCACTGGCAGGGGGTGGGAGGCTGCAGGGGTGGCAATAGTGTGGTATTGGAGGCTGCAGGGCTGGCACTGGCAGGGGGGTGGGAGGCTGCAGGGGTGGCACTAGCAGGGTATTGGAGGCTGCAGGGCTGGCACTGGCAGGGGGGTGGGAGGCTGCAGGGGTGGCACTGGCAGGGGGGTGGGAGGCTGCAGGGGTGGCACTAGTGTGGTATTGGAGGCTGCAGGGGTGGCACTGACAACGGATAAACTCATCTTAGTGTCAGAAAATAAAAGCAGGTTTTTCAGCTGCTGGCAAATCCCCCAGAAAAATGACGACCCCCCCAGCTGAAGCAAACATCAGCCATAAGGTGAGAGGGTCCATCCAGAAAGGTAGGTAGTGTAAGTTATAGGGTACCCCAGACAGCACATGGCACTACCATGCATTGCATTGCCTAAAATGTCCTTTTATGTAGACATTGTGGGGCACCTCCTAGGTGTGAATGGACCCTTGGGGTCCACGTTAAGTCACCCCTCCAACTATAATATATAATAACCACCGTTGTTTGCGCCGATGACCTCTAAATCCGCGCCTCACAAGCTGGAGAAAAAAAACAACATGGATTTTAAGTAACGCGATAAAATTGTATTATTTTGTTGCATTGTTAATTCTTTCCATACAGAGAATTCAAATGAATCCCAAAAATATCAAATACGAAAGACGATATCAAACAAACGTTCGCCGCCAATGACGATAACGTCGCATTATGAAAAGTGCGCAGCAACGACGCAACAGCGCCGCATCCATCTGTTAAAAAACCTTTAATTGGATCTTTACGGGCGCAAGGAAAACAATGCGGGACTTTTGTGTATCATTGATCTTGTAACTAAATCTCTCGCATCAAAACTCAAGCCAGTTCGTGCTTTGAAGAGCCGCTCCCCGGGGATTGGGATATCAAATCTTTGGTGGGGCCGTGCCAGCAGGGAACGGGGCCACGGAGCAGCGTCAACAAAGATTAACACGGATTCCTATCAAATATGTCACCAGCCCAGGCAGAGCTTAATTTAGACATGGCTGACGAGGATCGAGTTTAAAAACTGATTAACTAGAATCAGGCCGGGGGGCTCTGCGCTGCCGGGAGAAGCAGGAAAAAAGCAGCAGAACAGAAGAAGAAGGCTGGGGGGGTCAGGGGCCCTATAAATGCCCAACTGAATTTTCGGTCTACATCAGCTGGAATAGAGGGCAAATGTTCCGGGGACAACCAAGGACTGGTTGAGCTTTGATGGACATGGGCATGCTTTTTTCATGCATTCTCAGTAATTATAACTAGGGTGACAGTGCTATGCCCAGCCACTGTGAGGTTCCTGACTATCGTTTCTCAGCAAATAAAGCTGTGTTGTTCGCTTTCTCTGGATTCTGTAAACCTGGATCCGGGCCTGGAGCTTGAAGGTTCCAAGGTGACTTGGATAGGACGAAACCTTCAATCCTGTATCCAGATTTTACTGCATGCTTGCAGCCTGTGTGAATACGAGGCGTTCAGGGTCGTTATATACTCAAGCCTGAGGTGTGGAGATGATAGGTCTCACCCAGGGGTCAGAGGAGCCCCAGCCAGGCGTTAAGAGACAGAGGGTCTCACCCAGGGGTCAGAGGAGCCCCAGCCAGGCGTTAAGAGACAGAGGGTCTCACCCAGGGGTCAGAGGAGACCCAGCCAGGAGTTGGAAGACAGAGGGTCTCACCCAGGGGTCAGAGGAGCCCCAGCCAGACGTTGGGGGACAGAGGGTCTCACCCAGGGGTCAGAGGAGCCCCAGCCAGGCGTTAAGAGACAGAGGGTCTCACCCAGGGGTCAGAGGAGCCCCAGCCAGGCGTTAAGAGACAGAGGGTCTCACCCAGGGGTCAGAGGAGACCCAGCCAGGAGTTGGGGGACAGAGGGTCTCACCCAGGGATCAGAGGAGCCCCAGCCAGGAGTGGGGGGACAGAGGGTCTCACCCAGGGGTCAGAGGAGCCCCAGCCAGGCGTTGGGGGACAGAGGGTCTCACCCAGGGATCAGAGGAGCCCCAGCCAGGCGTTAAGAGACAGAGGGTCTCACCCAGGATTGATAGTAGCCACAACCCAAAGTCAAGTGGGTCTCACCACAGAAGCTGGGGCACAGAATGTCTCACCCAGGGGTCAGAGGAGCTCCAGCCAGGAGTTGGAAGACAGAGGGTCTCAGCCAGGAGTCAGAGGACAGAAGGTCTCACCCTTGGGTCATAGGATCCCCAGCCAGGAGCCAAGAGATAGAGCGTCTCACCCAAAGGTCATAGGAGCTCCAGCCGGGAGCCAAGATACAGAGCGTCTCACTAAGGGGTCTCGCCCTGGGGTCAGAGGAGCCCCAGCCAGGAGCCGGAGGACAGATGGTCTCACACAGGGGTCATAGGAGCCCCAGCCAGGGGTCAAGAGACAGAGCATCTCACCCAGGGGTCAGAGAAGTCCTAGCCAGGAGTCAGAGGTCAAAAGGTCTCACCCAAAGGTCATAGGAGCCCCAGCCAGGGGTCAAGAGACAGAGCGTCTCACGCAGGGGTCAGAGGAGGCCCAGCCAGGAGTCAGAGGACAAGAGACAGAAGGTCTCACCCAGGGGTCAGAGGAGCCCTAGCTAGTAGCCAGGAGGTCTCGTTCCAGGAGTTGTGGTGTCAGGAGGACCTCTATGCAGAGGCCAACAGTGGGCAGCAGGGCACAGCAACTAAAAAAAGGTGAGAAAGTGAAAAAGGAGACCAGGGCAGTACAGTCAGAGGGATTTGTAAGAAGAGCAGCAAAGCTGCTGACAAGGGATGAAGGTGGCTCGGGATTTTCTGTTCATGTGGAAGAACCCATGCATGGGCAACTGATGTTTATGTAAACTTTTGTTCTGTTTATTAAAAGTGGGCTGCCAAGCCATGAAATACAGTTTGGATTGGCGCAACTCATTGGAAAAGCATCTGCCACTTGGGTATAATCATCCCAACACCACAATGGGTGTCCCGGAGTTGGTTTCAATAACTATGACATAAAAGTCTAGGGGTGTGCATTGCATTGCCCCCATTATGTGGTCCCAGGTCTCACGATTCAAAATAAATTGCTGCTCTCCCGCTAACAATCAATTAGGTGTCTGACCCCACATACCCAGACATACCGGATCTTCTGCAGCCATCAATATCTCTTTCTCTCCAGGTCTCATCAATGTAATAAAAATATTGGGAAGAGCTTGGCCATGTCCTCCATCGTGGCTTTGAACGTCCCTCCCCGCCCGCATGGAACGTGGACTGAACGATGGCCTTTAATAATAAGGAATGATCTACGTTTTTCCCCCATGGCGGTAAACAGGGCCAGCTAATCTGATGAAGCCGCGGTGATTCATGTTTAGATTTTTATTACCTGACACAATTTCATGCACTTGTGGGAAATGGGAAATCATGCGTTTGTAAATCACGCTGTCGGCCTCCAGCATAACGGAAGCCAATCGACTTGGAGAGAAAATTTGCTGGAATTTGTTCCTTCAACACCGTCTCTGTTTTCATGTTTGACGTCCCGGAGCCAAACACTTGCTCCTAGGTCAGGAAGATACCATCACAAACATGGCTGCAAATCCTCTTGGAAGCTTGCTGAAGGCCCTGAGGCCTGGAGGAATGAGGTCTATTAACACTGCCGGTGCCAGAACAGCTACGCTAGTAATGTTTTAACAGGGTTTTCCCCAGGAAAGTGTTGATTTTGGCCCGGTTATGTTTGGGATGAAGAAGGAAACCATTTTGACAAGCTTGGCGCCATGTCCAAGTTTCCAACTTTAGGTCAGATTTCAGCATCTTCAACCTTGTTCTTGAGATACCTGACCCACTGGCCAGTTCCTTCAAGCTATCAACACCTATTTTCTTTGTTGGAGTAAAATCTGCAGGGAAAATGAGTTTCAATGAATGAAGGTCGGAGGGTGGGAGCGAGGCAGGGGGCTGAATTTGTTTTGGACTCCATCTTACTTTTTTTTGGCACCACTTCACCATGGCCCTCACCGAACAGACCATAGAACATTCTTCTGATTTAGATCAATATCCCGATCAAATGATTGGGTGGGACTTATGTACATAGCCAGAAATAACCTTAAGAACACAAGAATAGGATATTATAAAACTCAATATTTTCTTTAAAAATGTATATACAATGCAATCTACAGATCTAGGAATGTATCCAGTTGCGTTAGAGGTCAAAGGAAATTGGACTGCCCTTCATAAGGGTTTTTTGCCTTCTCATGGATCATCTAGGAGTTCTGGAAGGTACAATCCCCCGGCAGGATGGTAACCAGATTGGGAGCACTCACAGAATGTATAACAGTAGGTCTCGGGTGCACCAACAGCATCTGTCTCAAGAGGCGGAATGCAGCCTGCCCGGTCTGTACCCAAACAGGTTGGCTTCCAAGAAGGATGGTGTGTTCCTGCTCTTTCCCTTCTCATCTTGAACCATTCCCAGGCGCTAATGACTGTCCCTGACAGACAGGTAGGCTGTCCCTGCACTGCTCACATGCGAAACGTGTGCTAAGCCTGGGGGTTAAGTTTTTAAATAGACTCTGCCCGACCCAAGATGGCCACCAGAGTCACATTGGACACCAGCATCCAATCAGGTAACTCCCTAGTGACCTAGACAACCATAGAGGAACCATGTTTCTCTTGACTTCCTCTCCCTCTGCAATGGTGCTGCGGTTGAGCGCCACCTGCAGTGGAGAAAGTGGACTGCGCCTGCCTGCACTAGTGATGCACTTTTGAGCTATGTCTTACTGTATATTACAGTGGTTGTACCCCCTTTGCAAGATTTTTACCTACAGGTAAGCCTATAATAAGGTATATACTAAGGCTTACCTGTAGGTAAAATGAATATCTCCTAAACTCATGCGGCTTAGGAGATATTCCGCCTGCATGCAGCCACTGATGTCAGCGGCTCATGCGTCCTGACAGACCCTTGCATCTTTCATCCAGTGCTGCACTGATGTCTCTGGATTCTGAGTCATGGGGAAAGCAAAAGAATTGTCAAAGGATCTGTGGGAAAAGGTAGTTGAACTGTATAAAACAGGAAAGGGATATAAAAAGTTATCCAAGTAATTGAGAATCAGCAGAGTTCTCTAATCAAGAAGTGGAAAATGAGGGGTTCTGTTGAAACCAAACCACGGTCAGGTAGACCAACTAAAATTTCAGCCACAACTGCCAGGAAAATTGTTCAGGATGCAAAGAAAACCCCACAAATAACTTCAGGCGAAATACAGGACACTCTGAAAACATGGGGTGTGGCTGTTTCAAGATGCACAATAAGGAGGCACTTGAAGAAAGATGGGCTGCATGGTCAAGTCACCAGAAGAAAGCCATTACTACCCAAATGCCACAAAGTATCCCACTTACAATTCACCAAACAGCACAGAGACAAGACTCAAACCTTCTGCCACAAAGTCATTTGGAGGGATGAGACCAAAATTGAGCTTTTTGGCCACAATCATAAATCCTACATTTGGAGAGGAGACAACAAGGCCTGTGATGAAAGGTTCACCATTCCTACTGTGAAACATGGAGGTGGGTCGCTGATGTTTTGGGGATGTGTGAGCTACAAAGGCACAGGGAATTTGGTCACAATTGATAGCAAGATGAATGCAGTTATCAGAAAATACTGGAGTAACATTTGCATTCATCAGCCAGGAAGCTGCGCATGGGACGTACTTGGACATTCCAACATGACAATGATCCAAAACACAAGGCCAAGCCGACCTGTCATTGGCTACAGCAGAATAAAGTGAAGGTTCTGGAGTGGCCGTCTCAGTCTCCTGACCTCAATATCATTGAACCACTCTGGGGGGATCTCAAACATGCAGATCATGCAAGACAGCCCAAGAATTTCCAGGAACTGAGGAATGGGCAGCTTTACCATCTGAGAAGATAAAAAGCCTCATCACCCACAAATCCCACAAAAGACTTCAAGCTGTCATTGATGTTAAAGGGGGCAACACACGGTATTAAGAACTGGGGTATGTAAACTTTTGATCAGGGTGATTTGGGGAGTTTCTGTTGTCATTAGGATATAAAAAGAGGAAACACAGTTGATTGATAATAAATGGCTTCAGCCAAACACCAACCATGAGTGAGAGAAAAGTTTTTGTCTTCTCATTCATATTCTCTGAAAAATGGCCAAGGAATCATAAATTCTGCCAGGGTATGCAAACTTATGAGCACAGCTGTATATATAGTATAAAGTATATTATGTGTAAAGTTTGTTCTTTGTTTTGGATGGTGTGGGGAAGGATTGCAATCTCTGCCAGGTTTTTACTGCTATCCAGGGCTACAGTAGGGAGATTTCTCTTGACTTCCTGTCACAGTGACAACGGCTTCACCAGACAGGAAGCAAGGAAAAATCTGCAGTAGGAACACAGAATGTAATAAAAATTCCTACAGGTGTTCCAGGCTTCCCCCCTCTACTTTAAAATGAATTTTTATTTCTCTTAATATTGCTGTTGAAGAGTTCCCCTCACTCCCCGTCTAGTGAAGCCATTGTTACCAGGACAGAATATGAGGGTAAATCTTTTTTAAAAATCCTACAAAGAAGTATAAACCAAAATCAACCTCAATGTGCTCAAATATGGTGTTCCACAGCTTGGTATAATATCCACTTCTCTGACTTACAGAAAAAGCACAAATGGATCTTGCTGCCCCCCAGGACTATAGGGAACCCACCTAGCGCATTCTCACAACACAATCTTATTAAATAGGTAAAAGCAAGTGATATACTCACAAGCACATGACAAAAACAAGTGCACTGTGATATACAAACGAGACCAATGCAACAATCTTGCCCCTCGACACACATAAGCCTTGATTTTTAGTCATTCATGCCTTTGGCTCTGATGAAGAGGGCTTTGTCCCTTGAAACAGGTAAGACTATGGCTTCAGTCATTCTTGCCTTTGGCTCTGATGAAGAGGGCTTGCACCTAAAAACACGTAAGCCTTGGTCTTCAGTCATTCATACCTCTAGCTCTGATGAATAGGGCTTGCCCGTCAAAACACGTAAGGCTATGTCTTCAGTCATTCATTCCTTTGGCTCTGATGAAGAGGGCTTGCACCTCAAAACACGTAAGCCTTGGTCTTCAGTCATTCATACCTCTAGCTCTGATGAAGAGGGCTTGCACCTTAAAACACGTAAGGCTATGTCTTCAGTTATTCATGCCTTTGGCTCTGATGAAGAGGGCTTGCACCTCAAAACACATAAGCCTTGGTCTTCAGTCATTCATACCTTTAGCTCTGATGAAGAGGGCTAGCGGCTCAAAATAAGTAAGGCTATGTCTTCAGTCATTAATGCCTTTAGCTCTGATGAATAGGGTTTGCCCATCAAAACAAGTAAGAAAAAATCTTCAGTTATTCATTCCTTTGGCTCTGATGAAGAGGGATTGCACCTAAAAACACGTAAGCCTTGGTCTTCACTCATTCATACCTTTAGCTCTGATGAAGAGGGCTTGCACCTCAAAACATGTAAGCCTTGGCCTTCAGTCATTCATGCCTTTGGCTCTGATGAAGAGTGCTTGCACATCAAAACATGCAAGCCTTGGCCTTTAGACATTCATACCTTTAGCTCTGATGTAGAGGGCTTGCACCTCGAAACACATAAGCCTTGGTCTTCAGTCATTCATAACTCTAGCTCTGATGAAGAGGGTTTGTGCCTAAAAACACGTAAGGCTATGTCTTCAGTCATTCATGCTTTTGGCTCTGATGAAGAGGGCTTGCAACTCAAAACATGTAAGGCTATGTCTTCAGTCATTCATGCCTTTAGCTCTGATGAAGAGGGCTTGCACCTAAAAACACGTAAGCATTGGTCTTCAGTCATTCATGCATTTAGCTCTGATGAAGAGGGCGTGTGCCTCAAAACAAGTTAGGCTCTATCTTCAGTCATTCATACCTTTAGTTCTGATGAAGAGGGCTTGCGCTTAAAAATGCATAAGCCTTGGCCTTCAGTCATTCATGCTTTTGGCTCTGATGAAGAGGTCTTGTGCCTCAAAACAAGTAAGGCTGTGTCTTCAGTTATTCATGCCTTTAGCTCTGATTAAGAGGGCTTGCACCTCAAAACGCATAAGCCTTGGTCTTCAGTCATTCATACCTTTAGCTCTGATGAAGAGGGCTTGCGCCTCAAAACACATAAGCCTTGGTCTTCAGTCATTCATACCTTTAACTCTGATGAAGAGGGCTAGCGCCTCAAAACAAGTAAGGCTATGTCTTCAGTCATTCATGCCTTTAGCTCTGATGAATAGGGCTCGCCCATCAAAACAAGTAAGAAAACATCTTCAGTTATTCATTCCTTTGGCTCTGATGAAGAGGGCTTACGCCTCAAAACAAATACAGCTATTTTTTCAGTCATTCATGCCTCTGACTCTGATGAAGAGGGCTTGCACCTAAAAACACGTAAGCCTTGGTCTTCAGTCATTCATACCTTTAGCTCTGATGAAGAGGGCTTGCGCCTCAAAACACGTAAGGCTATGTCTTCAGTAAGTGGGCTTGTACCTCAAAAAATGTAAGCCTTGGCCTTCAGTCATTCATGGCTTTGGCTCTGATAAAGAGGGCTTGCGCCTCAAAACATGCAAGCCTTGGCCTTCAGTCATTCATACCTTTAGCTCTGATGCAGAGGGCTTGCACCTCGAAACACATAAGCCTTGGACTTCAGTCATTCATACCTTTAGCTCTGATGAAGAGGACTTGTGCCTCAAAACACGTAAGGCTATGTCTTCAGTCATTCATGCCATTGGCTCTGATGAAGAGGCCTTGCATCTCAAAATACATAAGGCTATGTCTTCAGTCATTCATGCCTTTAACTCAGATGAAGAGGGCTTGCACCTAAAAACACGTAAGCGTTGCTCTTCAGTCATTCATACCTTTAGCTCTGATGAAGAGGATGTGTGCCTCAAAACAAGTTAGGCTCTATCTTCAGTCATTCATACCTTTAGTTCTGATGAAGAGGGCTTGCGCTTAAATAATTCATAAGCCTTGGCCTTCAGTCATTCATGCCTTTGGCTCTGATGAAGATGGCTTGTGCCTCAAAACAAGTAAGGCTGTGTCTTCAGTTATTCATGCCTTTAGCTCTGATGAAGAGGGCTTGCCCCTCAAAACACGTCTTCAGTCATTCATGCCTTTGGCTCTGCCCCCACATCCATGCATCCGGCCCCTAATCTACATGCAGGGTGCCGAAAGCATGGATTCCAATCAGGGTTTTTCTTTTTGAAGCATGTGATTAGAGCCTGAGGCTCTAATAGGCTTCAAAAAAGGGTGGGCTGGGGGCACAGAGCACTGTGCTTTGAGCCCACCCAGTTGTGTGATAATAGTGAGGTCATCTAGTCATCCAGGGGTGTTGATGACCCAACCTACTGACAGACCGGGGGGTGGTGTGGGTGACCCTACCGGGGGGGTGGCTGTGGGTGCAATGTTTGCCGCCCCCCCAAGCCGTCACTGGCTCTGATGAAGAGGGTTTGCTCCTCGAAAACACGTAAGCCTTGGTCTTCAGTCATTTACACCTTTGGCTCTGATGAAAAAGGGTT
Organism: Glandirana rugosa; assembly: GCA_018402905.1. Lineage (NCBI taxonomy): Eukaryota > Metazoa > Chordata > Amphibia > Anura > Ranidae > Glandirana > Glandirana rugosa. The sequence continues at coordinate 136,755 of BLSH010303060.1, read as the reverse complement.
GGCCCTCGAAACACTTAAGCCTTGGCCTTCAGTCATTCACACCTTTAGCTCTGATAAAGAGGACTTGCACCTCGAAACACGTAAGCCTTGGTGATCAGTCATTCATACCCTTGCCTCTGATGAAAATGGGTTGACCCTCAAAACACTTAAACCTTGGCCTTTAGTCATTCATACCTTTGACTCTGATGAAGAGGGCTTGCCCCTTGAAATGTGAATGCTGAAGAGGCTTCCTATGTCACCAGTTTAGCGATGTGGATCTCATTTGTATTTCCTGATACGCGTGTTATGGTATTTATATGGTTTGTATATTTGATACAATTTTATGGTGGTGATAATCCTTTCCCACTCCAAAAAACATTTTCTCAACACTCTTGAGAAGTAAAGCCGTGTGGTCCATAATTTGTACCTCCACGTGGAATTGGTCATCTTTTATTTGGTAGACGTGCAGAAATAAAGATGTTTGCAAAGTTTTCCTTCACCTGAGATTCATTGCATTTTTCCACAACAAAGGAAGTCATGGCCGCCGCTTCCTTCTGGTTGTCTAGGAGCCTCAGATGCACAATAACTTCGGTGTCACTCCTGGGGGCTCTTTAAAGAGGCGCCAGATGTTTACAGCCCTGGCAGTGAAAGGGTTGAAGTGGATAAGTTCAGTGATATCTCCAATATAAAGCTTGGCTTCCCACAATCAGGATATCTCCAATATAAAGCTTGGGTTCCCACAATCAGGATATCTCCAATATAAAGCTTGGGTTCCCACAATCAGGATATCTCCAATATAAAGCTTGGCTTCCCACAATCAGGATATCTCCAATATAAAGCTTGGCTTCCCACAATCATGGATATCTCCAATATAAAGCTTGGGTTCCCACAATCAGGATATCTCCAATATAAAGCTTGGGTTCCCACAATCAGGATATCTCCAATATAAAGCTTGGGTTCCCACAATCACTATAGGACTAACACCCTTGGGTTCGAAATATAACCTCTATAGG
>BLSH010303060.1:90705-103776 GCA_018402905.1 Glandirana rugosa | reverse complement strand
CCCCCCCAGGACTTCTTATGGTTTTCTTTCCCCAATGGCTTTCTTCTTGCCCCTCTTCCATAAAGGGCAGATTTGTGGAGCACGACTAATAGTTGTCCTGTGGACAGATTCTCCCCCCTGAGCTGTGGATCTCTGCAGCTCCTCCAGAGTCACCATGGACCTCTTGGCTGCTTCTCTGATGAACGCTCTCCTTGCCCGGCATGGTCAGTTTAGATGGACGGCCATGTCTTGGTAGGTTGGCAGTTGTGCCACTCTTTCCATTTTCCAATGATGGATTGAGCAGAGCTCTGTGAGACGTTCAAAGCTTGGGAGATTTTATTATAACCCAACCCTGCTTTATACTTCTCCACAACTTTATCCCTGACCCGTCTGCTGTGTTCCTTGGCCTTCATGATGCTGTTTGTTCCCTAAGGTTCTCTAACAAAACTCTGAGGGCTTCACAGAACAGCTGTATTTATACTGAGATTAAATGACACACAGGGGGGCTCTATTTACTAATTAGGTGACTTCTGAAGGCAATTGGTGATTGTAGTTGGGGGTATCGGAGTAAAGGGGGCGCCATACAAATGCCCCCCACACTTTTCACAGATTTATTTGTATCATTTATCATTTTCCTTCCACTTCACAATTATGAGCCCCTTTGTGTCGTCCATCACATAAAATCCCCATAAAATACATTTATGTTTTTGGTTGTAACATGACAAAATGTGGGAAGGTTCAAGGGGTATGAATACTTTTTCCAGGCACTGTATATCTGATGACAGGTCCACTTTAAGAAATAATTCTATGGCACGGTCCAGGTAAATATTACCGAGTTGAATTCCTGGAATGTGGAGACGTTCAGTATAGGAAATACTTGGATGAGGACGGAGGTACAGTAACCCCTGACTTTGGAAACTTTCCTCCAATTTTCAGGGACTCCATGGATGTCACCTTCCCAGGCCTCCGAGTCTCATGTGAAAATATTTCGGAATGGAATCCAAGCAGTTGCTATCATTTAGGAATGCTTTTCTTGGCTGGTGCCGAGGTTCAAGCGGGCGGAAGACCATGCTGGCAAAATGTGCACAAGGGCTGCGCCTGCCTAGTGCCCCGGGGCCCCGACACATCTGATTACATGGAAGTGCCACCATGTATGCCATGCAATCATTGTCTATGCCTATAGGCACTGGTTTGTTTGGAGGGCCCTATGGTCCCTATTAATCCCATCTCCCCATAACCTGTAGGGTTTTATTGTCTCGCTCCATAGGAGGCAATGATTTCCATACTTGGCACTGATGAGGGCCAAAAAGCCTGGAGCACCTTGGAAGGAATGGTTCTGGCTTATAAATTTTATTTAACTACTTCAACCCTGGAAGGTTTTACCCCCCATGATCAGTCCATTCTTTGCTATTCAGCACTGTGCTACTATAAATGACAATTGCGCGGTCGTGCGACAATCTACACAAATGAAATTTAAATCTAAAGCTTTTTTTGATGGTATTTAATCACCCGGGGGGGGGGGGGGGGTACGTTTTTGCTATAAAAGCTAAAAAATACAGAACATTTTTATTCAATTTTTTTCTTGTTTTAAGATTTTTTTTACACTAACCACAGGGTACAGGGTGCTGCGATCGGCCCAGGTACTGTGATAGCTGTGGGCCAATCACAGTGTTACAATAGTAAGTAAAACAATCATGAATGGAAAGGATTCAAGATTCGTTTTGGTGTTTGTTTACATTGTAATCATGTGATTGGTATGACCCATCCTAGCGACCACATGATACCACGGTCACTCACAGTGGCCAAGTATCGAACGCCGTGATCCACTGGGCACCACTGGGGCTGGTGCTTAATATTTTGGGGGGTCAAACTACCACCAACCCCCCCCCCCCCTGCGTGCGCAGGAGACAGACGGCAGAAATGGGGGGGTAAACCCATCATGCTTGGTGCCCAGTGTGAGGAGATTAATGGGAAGTGGTGGGACTACAGGAAGTTCTCACCATGCATCTCCTTGGAGGAGGCGCAGCGTCTCGTCTCCGTCCATGCGTAAGGGAAGTCTCCTGCCTCCTGGGTGCACAGCGCTGTGTCTCTCACTCTCTTCATCTCCTAGGAGTTCGTGTGAATGGAGTGCCGGGTGCAAGGACCTCCGAATTCCCGAACAGCGAATCCTGTGTAGAAGTCGGAGACCCCCTGTGTGTGGGTCGCCCTCCCACCAATCAGTGCTGCAGGCGGAGCCCTCCATGTACCTGCCCATGGCCTGCACAGAGAACGCTCCTTGCGTTCCACCACCACCATGGGACCGGGACCAGTGGACTCACGAAAACCGGAAAGTGATGCGGTTCCACTAAAAGCACCGCCCTATGTGCTCTGTGGCTCCGCCAATCATAAAACACCACAAGCTGCATAATACAGTGGGAGTGTTCGGGGCGCACCGCTCTGTGCCCTGAGGGCACTCTATAGGAAGCCAATAAAGCTTCTCAGCTGCAATCACCAGATGTCCAAACCGTCACGCTTACCATAGACACCTGTGTGTCCGGTGCCCTGCACACACTTACCCGCTTCCATCAGAGGCTCTTTACCAAGATTGGAGATGCGGTGTGTCAGACTGACAAACCACACCACCCATCACCGCGTGGGCGAGCGATCGCCAGCTTGTTATTCTGCTGGACGTAATATGATGCCCAATCAGGATATCGCAACCCCTATTGACGGGCCGCCACTGCTGGGCACATCGGTAATGGAATTGTGCCGCTGCGTGCCCCAGGGGTGTACTGCGATGTACCAGTACGCCATGGTGCCTGCAGCTATCGCCCACACGCAGTAAAAGTAAAACTCTTTCTACAATTCGGGTGGTGGAGCACTGAACCCCAAGCTTGGTGGAGGCTCCAAATAAATCAAATGCTTACTATAATGTGGCAACTCCGTAATGCCCGATGGGGAGAGACCGCATGTATAGGGAAAGGGTGGGAGCACCAAGGCAAAGGGAATGTCCAGAGAATCATTTTTATTTCAATCAATAAAATAAAAGTGAGAGATGAGTAAATTATGTAGCAGCTGACACATAAAAAGGTGAACTACAACCTCCAAATCATCGTGAAAAGTCAGTGCAGCTCTTCCCAATGAGAAGATAAATGTCCTCTAACATCTATAGTCCCATAAATGAAAATGTGACGTGAGATCTTCTCTGAATCCAAAATCTGCTGAATTAGAGCAGTGCGCCCAGACCACTCACCAGAGGGCAGATCATTTCCAGCATTGAGATATGGACACTTAGACCCTCTTTCACCATGAAGTCCCTCCACCGATCAATCTACTCACCAGATGGCCGCAAATAGCAAGCATTCAACAGTCATGCAACATGGTGACATCCTGCTGAGACTTTTAGGTGGCTGGGTGGACTCCAATGTGGACAGAAAGGATGGCCGCCATTCCCACCACGAAGACACGGTGGTGATGATGTCAGTGCATGGGCCCCTCCAGCGCGTTTCGTGCACATGCACGTTCTCAAGGGATTCGCCTATCCTTTGCTGAGAGTCAAACTCGGGATCTCCTATTTACTAGACGGGCGCCTTAACAAACCAAGCCACAGTGCCGCATTATTCATATTATTATACAGAATGGACATTGCGCCAACAGTTTGCGCAGTGCTTTACAATATAAAAGGGGGACAGTACAGCAACAATACAATTCAATACAAGAGGTTTAAAGGGGTCCTGCTCCTGGGAGCTTACAATCTAAGAGGGAGGGGCTGGGGAAACAAAAGGTAGTAACTGTCAGGGATGAACTGATGAGGGAAGTAGAAGATTCGGTTGTTAGCTGAAGGCACAATAGGCCTCCCTGAAGAGATGAGTTTTTAGGGGGCACCTAAAAGTGGACAGTGTTCCAGAGGATGGCAGAGGCTCTGAAGAAGTCCCATAGACAAGCATGGGAGGAGAAGACAAAGGAGCTATAGAGCAGAAGGTCTTGGGAGGAGCGGAAAAGACGGTCTGGGTGATATTTGGTGATAAGATTGGTGATGTAGCTCCCTTGAGAATCCCTGGAGAACATTCATGCGCACAAAACGTGTTGGCTGGGGCCTACATGCTGGCGTCATTGCTGCCGCGTCCTTGTAGTAGGGACAGTGGCCATCCTTTCTGCCCTCGTTGGAGTCTACCAAGCCACCTACAAATCTCAGCAGGATGCCACCATGTTACATAACAACAGTTGAAGGCTTGTCATTTGTGGCCATCTGGTGAGTGCATAGATTGGTGGAGGGACCACGATGAAGGAGCACCTTGTAGCACTTTGGGTCTAAGTGTCCATATCTCAATGCTGGAAATGTTCTGCCCTCTGGTGAGTGGTCTGGGCACACTGCTCTAATTCAGCAGATTTTGGATTTAGAGAAGATCTCTTTGGTCACGTCCCATTTTCATGTATGGGAATATACGTGGTGCATTATTTTCTATTTGTTACAATAAAAGAGTCTGTCAAGCATTACCCTTCAATGAGTTTCAGGGCTCATGTACAAACCTCCCTTCATCAGGCCTTCAATTTGTTGACTTTTTCTGGAGCGATAGTTAGAAGCCCACCCTTGGAGCCTTTTGCAGGAATCACGAAGGGGCACTTTCCACCAACGCAACAAAGTCATAGAACTAAAGGCGAAAACGAGAGTCTAGAGATGGCAGCCCCGGGATGGGGGGGGGGGAGGGGATTGGCAGCCTGAGTGACTGTACAACTCTTCAGAGATGATGGATTTGGAGCGAACTTTTTGACAAAATTACAGAGAAATGTGAAATCAGAGTACGTCATTGTTTTTTCAGAAGGGTCACGAAGCTTACTGATAATAACAGTCTGCAAATATTTAAAAACTTGGCTTCTTTCTGAGCAAACATTCTGCGGAACGTCAAAACCCCCAGAATTCCCGACACCAGGAGATCTTTACATATTTAATCCGTCTAAAACTTCCCTTTATCTGAGTTTTCCTAAAGAATATTCATCTATAAGGAATCCCAAGAGCAACATTGTAACCTCTACATCCCGAATTCTATGAAATTATCTCCACTGGATCTATAATTAGAAAGCCGATTCATTTATAGTAACGCATGTTTATATATATATTACGTATATGTGAGTCCTCCAGCAGTGCAGAGTATTTCAGGAGAGGAGAGTTATAGAGGAAGGAGCAGAGTCCTCCAGCAGTGCAGAGTATTTCAGGAGAGGAGAGTTATAGAGGAAGGAGCAGAGTCCTCCAGCAGAGCAGAGTATTTCAGGAGAGGAGAGTTATAGAGGAAGGAGCAGAGTCCTCCAGCAGAGCAGACTATGAACACTCAGACAATAGCAGGAGACCCCAGTAGCAGACTGTCCGGCTCCTACATACAATAGTCTATGAGGCAAAGCGCATACAATGTTCCATTATTCTGATACAGTGGAATTAATTTATCATAGATTTGTTGAGTCCCAATTGAAGTAATCCAAACCACATTCTTAGCGTCCATTAAGTAGTTGTTCATTATTTGGTAACCCTGTGCCCCTAATAGACACAGGGTGACTTACACATAAGAGGGGCCTGGGGAGCCGAAACAAAGGTTTCCATTAACAAACCAGGGCCCATAGTCAGTAGGCAAGAGGCTAGCATTCAGTCCCCTCCAAAAGCCTCTGTCCCGCGTGAGTCTATCACATTCCTCCCCCATCAAAAGTCGACTAACAAGGTCCCAGACCCCCACCTGGTCTGGACATGCGTTTGTAGGGCAAAGTGAACTCACATAGTCAGTCCGCATGATCTCCATTCTTGGCTGCAAGGAACAGTTGTCATCAGTACGTGTGGGGTAGAGGTCATTGACTCTGTGTGGCTTTTAACATTCCAGGGCTTGATCTGCTGCTGAGGAGAGGGGCCAATCGCCCCATCTCCCTGAAGCTGTGGAGACACTGTAGGTGCTAAGCAAAGGCCAGTGGCGCTCTGCCCTGTAGCCAGCGATTCAGCTGGGAGTAGAAGCTTCACTACGTCAGCTTGTCGCTGGGGAGAGGGGCCGACTGCCCCGGCTCCCTGGAACTCCACAGTTGTTGCTGGTGCTGGGCAGAGATTGGTAGCACTCTGCCCTGTTGCCAGCACTTTTGGAGTAAACCAGAATAAGAACGTTTTATTTGAAATCTCACAGAGAATTTATACTACACAGGAGGACATCCCCCCCTTCCTGATCATATTACTCTAACAATAAAAACTGCACACAGGAATATAATTACAACAACAGACATATACTATAAACATTATGTTAATTAGCCACCTGGGTGACTCTGTGCCCACCCAGACTATTCAGAGATCTCATTCCAGGTCAGACTTGCCATCACTGGGCTCACAAGGTACAATTCACATTATCATACGTATAAACACAGAACACCTCAGACAATAGCAGGAGACCCCAGTAGCAGACTGCCTGGCTCCTACCTACAATACTCTACGAGGCAAAGTGCGTACAATGTTCCATCATTCTGATACAGTGGAATTAATGTATCATAGATTTCTTGAGGGATATTGTTGGTAAATATTACTGTCCCATTTGAAGTAATCCAAGCCACATTCTTAGCGTCCATTAAGTAGTTGTCCATTATTTGCTCTGTCACCCTGTGCTCCTAATAGACTCAGGGTGATTTACACATAAGAGGGGCATGGGGATCTGAAACAAAGGTTTCCCTTAAAAAACCAGGGCCCATAGTCAGTAGGCAAGAGGCTAGCATTCAGTCCCCTCCTTTCCCAGGTGAGTCTGTCACAAGGAGGCTATGATCTGAGCAGCACACATACTGTAGGACTTAGAACGGTACAAAGTCAGTTCACATCAATCACTGAAACTGAGATTGTTGGTAAATAATGAATCTCGTCCTCCTGACAGTTTAATGACCTCTCTGGATATGTAGAGACATTTTCTCCTGATGATCACGTCTAATCAGTGGTGCCAATAAATACCAGCTGCTGTTACCAGGCATCCATACATAAACAGTGTCCACACTAACATTTTTACCAGCCAGAACATTCATTCGGAACGTCAGTGATTCCACGCTCACCCAAGAACCGACTCCCATAACGTCAGTCCGATCAAAACAGATTTTTCACTTTGCTGCTAAACCCCCTGCACTGCCCGAGTGGCCACTATGAATCCCAAATCACAACAAAGTTTAATGCCAGTCCCTGCAGCCATTCCTTGCCTTCTTGTCACTGTCCCACCAATGCATTCGACTGGAGCAGGAAAAATACCTAAAACTTGCAAGTACAGGCGGTCCCCTAGTTACAAACATCCGACTTACAGACGGAGGGAGACAACAGGAAGTGAGAGGAAATCTCCCCCTAGGAAGGGAAATTCACTCCTGGAAGAGTTATCATGGGAAAAAGGGGTCTCCGCTGATGCTTTATCACTAAGGCTTCTTTCCACAACAACCCAAAATTTTCAAAATCCAATTGTCATTGGGACAGAAAGTGAGGTGACATCTTCTGAACAGAAACATAGGCAGCAAAACAAATGTTACAGGGGTGTTAACCCTTCCCTATGCTATCCAAAAAGCTTAAAAAATCGTTTTTGGGGCAGGAGCTACACTTAAAAAATATAATTGTTCCGACTTACAAACAAATTCAACTTAAGAACAAACCTACAGACCCTATCTTGTTTGTTACCCGGTGACCGCCTGTATGAAGAATCATGTGACTCGGGGCTTTTGGGAAATAGCTGAACCATAGGTTAGCAAGGATAGGGAGATGGTAACAGTTTCCATAAAAACTGTCTGTTCTGAACTCAACTCCAGAGTAGGGATGAGCTGGGTTCAGACTGAACCCAGCTTGACAAAACCTATGGGAAACTCTCATAATCGCTTCCCCACTGGCCCAATCAATGACATCAATGACATCACTGATCTAATAGACTGAATGGCCACATTAGGTCAAGGACATCACAAGCTTCCCTGCCTCTGCCATTTGAGACGGTGGGGATCATGTGACAGCTTCACAAGAGTTCTTCCAAACATGATTCAGATCGAGTTTGTATTGAACCCAGCTCATCCCTGCTCCAGAGTGCTTGAGGCTCTTCTCCTGACTTTTCTAGGCCTTCCTGTCCATCTTTGCAAGATATCTTATTGTCTTCACTTCCAGAAACCACAAGAGCTACAACAGTGGTTCTCAACTCCTGTCCTCGGGACCCACCAACAGGCCAGATTTTAAGTATTACCTTGGGGAGATGCAGACTAGAATGCTGCAATCACTGAGCAGCAAATTCCATCACCTGTTATGTATTTCAGTTATCCTGAAAACCTGGCCTCTTAGTGGGTCCCGAGGACCGAAGTTGAGAACCACTGAGCTACAACCTCTTCTTCCTCTAGGCTCTCTTCTGGACCTGAATGACTGTAGGCCAAGATCAATCTGTGCCTGCACCACGGCCAAGTGTAACGTAAGCAAAAAGCTGGAATTGCCAGAAAAAATCTGGTTGTTATATGAAATAAGACTGAGTTCAGGCTGAACCCAGCTTAAACCTTCTCCTGCTTGAGGCTCCTCTCTATGGCCTCTATGGCTATGACCGGCTTGCTCTGTCTCCCTTTGGAAGCTGTCTCACTAAGGCTAGGCTGTTGCTGCTCTCATTTCTTTTTCCAGGTGACCTTGGTAAACAAGCTTATGGGGACTATTGATTGATCAGGTAAGACTCTAATGGACTTCTCTCTGAAACCAGTAGAGCTCAGCCTCTTCTTCCTTTGGGCTTTCTTCTGGCCCTGAATGACTGAAGGCCAAGTTTAATGTGTATGTGTGCTGCCACCACTGCTTAGTATTGCCTGCTGTTACTTTATTTATTTTTAGATCTTCTCCACTACTGGAAAGCCAAAAACCTGAGCCAACAAGGAGTTGTTAACACAAGCAAAAAATACAGAAAGTTCCCAGGTATGTTAATCTCCTCCCTTTAATATCAATGTCATTGACCTGATATGGCCTTCTCAAGACCTGCTTGAGATCCCTTTCGGGGTTTTGACTGTTTTTTCCTGTGACCCTCTCTTCTCTTCGGCAAACCAATAAAGCTCTAGCCTCCTCTTCCTCCAGGCTCTCCTCTGGCCCTGAATGACTGAAGGCCAAGGCCAATCTGTGTGTGCGCCACCACCGCTGCCTAGTGTTACCTGGTGACACCATATCTATGTTTAGATCTCCTCCAGCACTGGAAAGCCAAAGAACTAAGCCAATAATGAGTTTGTAAAGCTGTCATTTTCAATCAAAATTCAGCAAGTTCCTAGGTACGTCAATCTCTTCCCTTTAATATCAATGTCATTGACCTAATATAGCCTTCTCAAGACCTGCTTGAGACCCCTCTTGGGGCTTTGACTGTTTTTCCTGTGACCCTTGGGAAGATGTCTCACTATCTTTTCCTGCAGAAACCAATAGAGCTCTATTCTGAATCCATGCTCTCCCTTGGCTCTGAAAAAATGAAGGCTGAGGTCAATTGGCCTCGTGTCGCCTAATGACACCTTGTCTATGTTTAGACCTCCACCACTGCAAGGCCAGAGTCAATAATGAGTTGGTAACAAAAAGCTGCTATTGAGGGACAAAATCTGGCAATTTTTCTGGTATGTGCTGGAGAGAGTCCAGAGAAGGGCATCTAAATTAATAAGAGGACTGGAGGACCTCAATTATGAGGAACGACTACAAGCACTAAATTTATTCACCCTGGAAAAGAGACGCTTGAGAGGAGATATGATAGCGATATACAAACATCTCAAAGGGGATCCCAGCATAAGTATGAAACTTCTCAGTCCCAGAGAGAGTAAGAGGACACGGTTGCCACACAATGAGACTGGGAGAGAAGTAGTATAACCTTAAGCTGTGTAGGGTAGGGTGACCAGACGTCCCCAGTTTCCGGTGACAGTTTCCGTTTTGAGGAGGCTGTCCTCGGAGGAGGTCTGTCCCCGATTTTGTCCCCAGATTGGCAGCTGATCCTGGGTGGGTGAACCTCAAGCTGGGGCAGAGGGGTGCACCCAGGGCCGGCCCTACCATGGGTCATTCTGGGCTGCCTCTGATGGGGAGGGAGGGGGGCGAGTGCCGCCGTATTACACATAGCAGCACTGATGAGGTTGAGCTGATGGGCACTGGTGAGGCTGCATTGATGGGTACTGGTTAGGCTACATTGATGGGCACTGGTGTGGCTGCATTGATGGACACTGATCAGGCTGCATTGATGGGCACTGGTGAGGCTGCAATGATAGGCACTGATCAGGCTGCATTGATGGGCCCTGGTGAGGCTGCATTGATGGGCACTGGTGAGGCTGCATTGATGGGTACTGATAAGGCTGCATTGATGAGCATTGGTGAGGCTGCATTGATGGGCACTGGTGAGGCTGAGTTGATCGACACTGGTGAGGCTGCAGTGATGGGCACTGATCAGGCTGCATTGATGGGCACTGGTGAGGCTACATTGATGGGCACTGGTGAGGCTGCATTGATGGGCACTGGTGAGGCTACATTGATGGGCACTGGTGAGGCTGCATTGATGGGCACTGGTGAGGCTGAGCTGATGGGCACTGGTGAGGCTGCATTGATGGGCACTGGTGAGGCTGCATTGATGGGCACTAGTGAGTATAATACAGTCTTCAAATGTGCTTTAAAATGCATGGTTTTCCCTTTTTATGAAGAAGAAAATAATGAGGTTATGCGGTTGGGCCGGTATAATAATTCTATGGGGCTGGTATGAGATGATTTCCAGAAATAATGTATATATCATACAATCATTATATAAACACCGCACCACATATACCGAGGAAATATGCTTATAAAATAGGTTACTATTTGCCAATAAAAAAAAAAAAGGGCCCCAGATTTCATTTTAAAAATCTGGTCCCCTTACTGTAGGGGGTTTCACTGTCAGGGCTGCAAGGATGTGGACCTCTCTTCCACAATCGGTGGTGTCTGCAGGAAGTATGGATTGGTTTAAGACTCTTGGATGTGCATCTTAGAGAAAACAATATACAGGGATATGGGAAATGATTTTCTACACACAGAGGCTGAACTGGATGGACTGTTGTCTTTATTCCACATTATCTACCATGTAACGATGTCAGTTCTGTCCCTCCCAAGGGACAATGGTGCGTGGTGATTGGCTGTTCAGACATCGCTCTCTGCCACATGTGAGTGCCGCATTTGGGGAAGTGGACAGGCAAAGTGCAGGTTCCCTTTAGCATGGTGTAAACCAATCTACCAGACATTAAGGCTGGGTTCTCCCTATCCGATTCTCAGACCGACATGAGGAGCACAAGTCGCATTACGCCACAAAAACAATGATTCCCTATGAGAGCCGTCCTAGCTGCTCCGACTTTGAAAAAGGTTCCTGTGCTACTTTTGTCCCACTTTTGTCCCACATTAGCCCATTGAAAGGCGTGGAAGTCGGATGAAAGTCGGATCATTGTCTTCACTAATCCGACTTTGGCATGCGACTTGTGCCCTAAGGGTCTTGAAGGGGAACTCCAAACTTAAAAAAGAACCCGGCATGGGGTCCCCCTCCAGGGGCATAGCAGGCCCTTTGGTCTGGTATGGATTTTAAGGAGAACCCCGCACCAATTTTTTTTTTAAAAATGGCGTGGGGTTCCCCCCAAAATCCATACCAGACCAAAGGGCCTGCTATGCCCCTGGAGGGGGACCCCATGCCGGGTTCTTTTTTAAGTTTGGAGTTCCCCTTCAGGATCCCCAGAGCACAAGGTGCCTGGCATTGTTGGGATCAAATTCAGATCCCCGTTCACAGAACATCGGTCCGACTTTGACCCGATGTAGGAGCGTAAATCGCACAGCAAAGTCGGACCGTTTAAATGTCGGAGAGCGAGACCCCAGCCTGAGGGTCCACGCTGGCCGCACCCAGACTTCCCTCAATGAAAATCCTAGAAATAATCCACGGAGCGAAGCAGAGGCCACGGCCCACGGATGGCATCCATCACCCGTGACATGAAGTTATTATCAGACACTTCGCTTCTTGCTGCCTCTCCATGATTGAGCGATCTGACAAACTCAACGTCCATTTATTTCCAAGCACTTAGTGACTGAAAGAACCCAAATTCTGCCAGGACCCTCTCAGTGGGCCCAACGTTCCCATTCTTAATATAACTCCTAAATCCCCGTGCAGATTGTTGATAGAAAGCAGAAAAGGTTACGGAGCGAGGAGGGCCAACGATTTCATGAAATGTAGAGGGGAGAACGTCTGAGATGTTTATTCTGGCACTCCGGCTTCTACCTGACATGAAATACTTTGCTCTTTGTTCTTCCACCGCTGATGTTATCATTTCATCCCAAATTAAATCTGCGCGTCAGAGGGATGGAAAGGTCCCGGAATACCAGATTTACCCTCAAACTGACTTGCGCTTCAACCGTAAACCCCAAAAACATCGCCCTGCGCATCACAAATTCTCTTTTTTAATAAAATATTTGGTTTTTTGATTCTTTGTTCTCAGATCTGCTGATCTCCTGCGGCCGCTTTGCCCTCAGTGAGCCGGGAAACGATACGGCCGCCGGTGACAACGCAGGACCACCATTGGGGGGCAGGGACAGCGTGGTCACCCCATAACAGAAATGCCTCAATACATGGCAGGATCACAAGGTTTTGTCTCATTGAAAGCTGCAGATTTATAAGAAACAATAAATGTATTTTGGTGGCTCAAAGCTTTGTGAGATCTCAAGGTTGATCTACAGTGAGCATTAAAATCATTCCAACTTAAATAAATGTTAGGGTTGCACCGATACCAACGAGTAATTGTTCATTCTAGCTGTGATTGGTCACAGTGATCACATGGTAAGGACAGGGCCAATCACAGACCATTTGTACCATGTGATTAGCTGTGGCCAATCACAGCCAATCACAACAATACACATTGAATACACACTTTAATTCAGTTCAATTGTTGGCTTATAGCAGTGACATTCAATGCTAGAATGACTCAAATAATAATAATAACTCAATGATGTGCAGGTCAGTCAAGTTCCTCCACCCCAAACTCCCTCATCCATGTCTCTATGGACCTTGCTTTGTGTACCGGTCCAAACCATTTGGTGGAGGGGGGATTATGGTGTGGGGCTGTATTTCAGGGGTTGGGCTTGGCCCCGTAGTTCCAGTGAGGGGA
>BLSH010303060.1:55819-67429 GCA_018402905.1 Glandirana rugosa | reverse complement strand
TTGGTGTCAGTGGGAGGAATAGTGCCCATCATTGGTGTCAGTGGGAGGAATAGTGCCCCATCATTGGTGTCAGTGGGAGGAATAGTGCCCCATCATTGATATCAGTGGGAGGAATAGTGTCCCATCATTGGTGTCAGTGGGAGGAATAGTGCCCCATCATTGGTGTCAGTGGGAGGAATAGTGCCCCATCATTGGTGTCAGTGGGAGGAATAGTGTCCCAATCATTGGTGTCAGTGGGAGGAATAGTGCCCCATCATTGGTGTCAGTGGGAGGAATAGTGTCGCATCATTGGTGTCAGTGGCAACATGTTTTGAAGCCGACACCTCTTTTTCAACAAGTGAATGCTGGTTGTAGCTGCAACTTCATAATGAGGACCATGGTTTATGAATACAATGACCAACAAACACATTGAGGTGTGATTTCTTACGTGAGTGTCCACAAACAAGTGAACAGGTGATTGACTTCTTCAAGAGAATTCCCATTTGTATATTAGAACATCCCAGGTTTCTGGACTCCTGGGGCTCTTAGCAAGCTCTTTAAAGGTACATGCTGGAAACTCTAGTTACGTACGAAGGTCAATGAGCCTGAAGTGTAGAGTAGAGCCTCTTGTACCACACTGGCTTGTGGGTTACTGATAGTGAGACAGAAACCACAGAAGCACGGAGACGTAGGAGCACCTGAGATCAGTCCAGTAGTCTGTGTGGCAGGCCGATGACAAGTAGGCATACAGCAGGCTGGCTGGTGGTGAGAAGGCAGAAGCAGAGCCATGGCAGACTGGTAGACAGCTGGAGCAGGAACCAGGTGAGCTTTGGTGGGCTGAAGCCGTAGTGGACAAGAAGAGCAGGTGCAGGGTCAGACAAGCTGGGTCAGTAACATGCGGGCAGATCATGCAGAGACAGGAGGCAGAAGAGAAGTCCAAAACAAGCCAAGGTCGGGGCATCAAGCAAATGAGTAAAAGTCAGAAGAAGCCAGACCAAGATCAGAGGTCAGCACAGGAAACTGGAACAACACACAGAAGCTGCAGACCAAATAGCAATGAGTGCAGTCAGTTATAATAGCCCTTTAAGCCAGTATTAGTTGTGCGTGTGCGCGCGTGTCGTGCAATTCTTCCTGCTTGGCCTTTCCTGACACCTCCATTCTATTCATTGTGTAAATTTTTGGCATGTGACAGACTGATTTTACCTACCCAACCAAGATGTAGATACCAATTCATTTTCCCATATTAGAGTTTATGAAAAGGTGTCTTGGCCATAAATCAAAAGTTTTGCACCTGCTGGCATTCAAATCACCAGTCCCAAGGTATGAGGAAAAGCAGAAATGTCTGGAATACTCGGGTTTTTGTAAGTAATATAAGACTGGAGCAAATCCAGCTCCTAAATGGCCCAGAGCGCAGAGGGCCAGGTCATGCGGAACATTCAGTCAAAAGAAATTCTGGATGACACAATTCTTACCCAACAAACATGATATCACGGAAATGTAGTCTTCAATTTACATCCACTTAATTGTTTATATAAGATTGTACATTTTTTACTGAAAACAACGCTTTTCTATATTTAAACTTTTTACAGTGTGGGAAATTGTTGTGCTTTGTCCAAATGAAACGAGTCTGCGGCTGACTCTCTTGGGAAATCTATTTGGAAACACTAATAGCGTTTGACATGATTGGACCAGTCTGAAATTTATAGATTATACCAGAAGTATTGGGCAAGTGTTGGACATGAGCTGCATTCCCCCCGCGGCCCTTTTTGATGACTATTGTAATTAGTACAAGACGGTGTGTGAGTCGCGGGTCTGTGTTCCATCTCCTTCATTCAGATGAACAAAAACTTAACTATGGACACAATAATGGGTCTAATAGCTATTGAGGATGACTTACATTGAGACTGAGGTTGGAAGTTAAACTCCACTTTGAAATGACTTCTGGGAAACACTCAAAGGCCGAGGTGGATGAGAAGGATATATTGAAAAAGTCCCAATAACGTACATTCATGCCCGGCGGGTGGGCCAACCAGAGCCACATACAAGCAACGGAGGATCGTACTCTTGAAATGATGCCGACAACTTCTGCAGTGAGGAGCGGAAATGTGACCTGGCCGGTCCACACCTTAGTGGGAGGCTTTCTAAGTGGAAACAGCATGACCCTTGCACTTTCCCTACTCCTCATGAACCTTTCCCAGCCTCTACGTACTGTCCCTGCCAGACGGGGAACCTGTCCCTACTCTGGCCACTCGCACAAAGCACGCCAAACCCAGGAGCCAGAGCCACTGTGCCCACTGAGGTCATGTTGGGCGCCAGCATCCAATAAGACAGCTTTCTCCGTGGTGACTTCAGAAAGTCATAGAGAAACCAAGTTCCTCACAACTTCCCTCCCCTTCTTTGGCCGAGCATCACCTTCAATGGGGAGTACAGACTGCAACTGCCTAAAAGTGTAGCTTAGAACATCCTTTTGCACCCACACCAGTGGGGAGTTTATGAGCATTCTACAATCTACTGCCTATGACCCTCTAATCTCCACCTTGCAGATCACATTCTATCAAGCATCCTTACACCCTGATGAAGGGAACCGCTTGGAACCCCCCCCCCCCCGAAGGGATGTTGCAAATAATAAAGCATATTCTGGATCAGTTACAAGGGGGCGTGGCCAAGCAATGCATGTGAGAGGACGCATCTCCCACAGCTCCCATCCGTGATCCAGTACTGATCCTCCCCAGCTGATATACCACCGACTTTTCAGTCCATCGCTGCCCCGGGAGGATGACCCGTTACAAGGGCTCGGAACCCGCGGTTGCGGATTTCCAAGATGGCGCCGACCCAGAGCTGAGTATGGGGACGCCAAGAAACGCACACAAAACAAAAGACTAAGGACACAAAGCACCGAAACCCCCTTATAATACTGGTAAGGACCCCCTAAAGACATTTTGTATTATGCCCAAAAGGAGGCAGAGCAGAGGGAGAGCACCGTGGATGTGCAGCAGACAGCCCAGCAGGCCTTCACTACTCCCCTCACAGTACAAGCAGAAGTGCATGTGCAGCCATTACAAGATAGGAAGGACACTGATACTGAACAGCCATCACTTGCTGATATCCTGCGTGCAGTATACATGTGTACAGCATCCGTGAACAACTTGAAGGAGCAGTTTGGGGGACTTCGTGAGGAAGTGGCGTTCATGCGCCAGGACCTCTAAAAGATCCAGGAGCGGACCATGGCAGTTGAGAGCTGGGTCAGCGACATGGAAGACCAGCTGCACCCAGTCATACGCGACACCAAATCGGCCTTGCAACTGGCGCAGAAAGCTATGGAGCGCGCAGATGACCTGGAGAATCGTCTTCGTAGCAATAACGTCCATATTGTAGGCCTACCTGAGAAGGCAGAGGACAAGGACCCCACAACATTTATTGAACACTATCTCCAAGAAATCTTTGGCAAAGACGCCTTCTCCCCTCAATTTGCAGTGGAAAGAGCCCACAGGGTGCCATCTCGCCCCCATCCACCAGAGGGCCCTCCCAGATTAATGTTGGCGAAATTGCTGCACTACCGTGATCGGGAAGCGGTCCTACATCAAGCACAAGACCACGCAAATGTCATGTATAATGGTGCAAGGGTCTCCTTCTACCCATAATTCTCTGCGGAGGTGAATAGGACATCCTACTGAGCACATTGGGTGTGTGTGGAGACATTGCAAGGTGGTGATAGTTTTTTCACAATATGTCACATTGAAGACACATCATTGAAGAATATATGGACTGTTTAAAGGACTTTTCATTTTAACCTGGGTTACAATTCAAATTATGATTTAGCACTTTGCATTTTAATGTATTTGATGTATGAGGTTGTACAAGTTTTTATTTTGTATAGTATTGCAGGTATTTTATCTTAGATATCAGCACCATTAGCGCCCCCTTCATTTTTCATTTTCACTTAAAGTTAATCTTTCTACACTTTCAGGGGTGCAGCTATTTTTAGTCCTATTCATTCACAAAAGGAATTAAGTTTTGGCGCGAGGTACCTTGTTTTAATTTTCTAACGACTTGGTTGACTTTTGGTAATGTGGGTCATCAGACCTCTCGATCTTTTGCCAGAGATGCAGTAGGACATCCAATGGCAGAGCTTTCTTTGATATTGTTGGCTTCAAAGCTGCAATGTGTTATCAAAGGTTTCATCCATAATTGTAGCTTTCTTATACAAGTTTGGCTATGATTTCATCCAAAAACAAAATTACCTCCAACTGCTAGACTTGCTTTCACAATGATGTAATTCTATTGGCTGTGAGAGTGTGATAACATCATTGTACTTGTTAAAAAGATGCCCTGCTATTTGTTCTACTAAATGTCCTTTGTAGCAACATGGGACGTCCCAAGAGGGATAGAACAATAGGGAGCAAAGCTTTGCTTCCCTGGAAGACATCCAATCATCTGGGAAATAAAGCAAGGTTGCTTCTTCTGAGCCCTGTGATCTTTGGTACCCGGAATCCTCAGCAACCAAAGTCTTGGCATTTCTTCTACAGAATCAAATAGGTTCAACTGAATTTACAACTTTTTCTTAAAGCGGAGCTAAACCCTCCTATTCTTTTCACCCAAGAAATCTTGGTCTCTGATTGATCTCCATGGTGCTGCACATGTGATCAGTTACGAGCCCAGCCATTGGATAGCTTGACAGTTTGGTGGAGAGCGCAAACAAATGTGAAAGTTCTCGCACACCGGGATTGGAGCAGTTTTTTTAAACCGTTAAATTGTTGTTTTGCTTTAACTGGTCGAAATTTTAAATTCAAAGCCTCCTTAGGCATTCTTCATCAATATTCCGACAAAATTCCTAAAACTTCTGCCCTAACGGCCCTTCTGCGTAGCGTTGTTGCAGACCACCCAAACATTTGGATTACAATATCATTCCAATAATTTTGTTTGTATACAACCAAAGACCCTCTTCAGTGATGCCACTTGAGAATGACCCAGACTTGACTTTATTAAATGTTAATTATCTATTGGACCGACCCACCAGGCCCAATGCACAGAACTTTACTTTTTTTTGTTAGTTGCAGCATCGTCTTTATTATTCGCGTCTAACTTGTTTGTGTTATTTGTGTTTTCTATCCTCAATAAAATCCCAGACATATTTCCAAGTAAACTCATAAAAGTTCAAAGAATACACTGGACGTTTACAAAGTTGTTATCATTGAATTGTGTATGAAAAGATATGGTGACGTAGAAATGAAGAACCATCCCAACGTTTTCATAACATATTAAGTTTGTGCTTCAGTTTAATTGAGGCAATTGGAAAAACCCAAAAAATGTTCAAAAGCGCAACTAAATTTCCTAAGGCGCAGCTCAAGTTTATTCCATGGCGGATTTATCATTGGAGTCCAGATAGTTGAACTTTCTACTTGAAATGGAGCACAAAATGGGGAACATTTTTCATTTCCATGTTACTACTAAGGATGAGAAGAGGGGACCGGTTTAGATCCAACCCTAAAAAAACTCTCATTATAAACCTAAGGTGGAGGAATCTAAATCCTCAGACGAAACCTTTAGCTTCGTGTATCGCCCTCCGTGTTAGGCTGCTAGGTTTGTAGAGCAAACTACATTTTTGGCTCTCCTATAATCAGCTATCCTGCTTATGAAGACTGGCATCTTATCAGGGCAGAGATGGCACAAAGGGGATGCCCAGGGAAGGGCGATCTTCCTGTCTGGGAGGCCCACTGAACATTCTGCAAGCCAGGCTTAGTATTTGCAGCGCCCCCATAGTGATAGGTGCATTTTGTAGTGGGTTTTTGCTAGAAGAGGCAAAATGTAGTCAGGCCTGACTGTAAGTGAAGCCCTGAATGTTTTGATCTGAGCTGGGGAGTGGCTCAGGGAGGAGCTGGAGACAAAAGGAAGGAACACCCCCTGGAGTTTCCTCCCCCTTGAGCTGAGAAGGTTCTGGAGAGGGGGATGGATGAGGAGGTGTCACTTCCTGATGTATGACAAGGAGTCCTGACCAATCTATAGTCTGGATTGGCAGGGGGTAGGACTCCTTAAATACAGCAGTCTGCCAGCAGAGTGCCGGGTGGAAGTGTGGAAGATGTAGCAGAGGTGCCATGGAGGCCTCTCCCGGTAGGGAGCCCCCAGTCTGGGGGGGTGACCTTAAGGCCTGGAGACTCGGGTGCCGCCAGGAGTGGAGTTGATTCCTGGAGCAGCACAAGGGAGTAGGAGAATGGCAGAGGTGCTACTGAGGACACTTTAAAGGATCCACTGCATTTGGTGAGTGACAGACCCTGGGAGCTGGAAGAGAAAGGCCGGAGGAGTCTGGGAGAGGAATAATGGACTGTGGAAGCCTTGGGAGCCAGTCAGGGGAAGGAGTGTCAGTGTAAGGAAAGCAAGTCGGTGGGACCTGAAAGAGGAATGGGCTGGGAGTTGTCCATCAAAGGTCCGGCTAGCACCAACATACTAAGCTACACTTTGAGGGGTCCAAGATCCTGGCCTGTAATGGGTGGTCCAAAGACCCTACTGGCAGTTTGCAGGCCTCACCATGTGCTAGCTGTGCTGAAGAGAAAGGAGTTATGTGAGACTGATAAACTTCCCTTCAGGTCAGGAACTAAGTGATGTGCTGGAGAGAAGCAAAGGAGCAATAGTCTGCAGAAGAGACGTGCTGGAGGAAGCAGAGTGCATATAGGAGGTCCCATAACCAATTCTTCGGGCATCCCACAGTCACCCCTTTTCCCCATCCAAGTTAAATCCCCTAAATAAAACCAACAGAAACAAGAGCCGGCCTGTTCAGTGTCTCCGGATGTGAGGTATGGGGTGGGATTGAGGGTATCTATAAGGTGAACCACAACTACCAGCCACTCCCAAGGGAGCACATGGCTATATATACCTATCAGCATTTCAGTCTTGGTCCAAGGGGCGTGGTTACCCAACCCACTGTCCTACTCAAACCTACCCAATGACAGGACCCAGACCTCCCCCATTTACTGGAATGTCCCTAGCAAACCCCACTTCTAATTATGGAGGGGCCACCAACTCATTGCCCTGATCCCCATAATGAATTGCTTATTGAGTGGCGGTGCTTGCGCATTGACTAAAATAAGGGTGATAACTGTGATTCTGATTGGCCAGGACACAGAGGTCCAAGATGTGGCACTTCCTGACAAATCTGGGATAGTTGGCATCTATGTATTTAATGGGTGTAGTTTTTTTTCGGGGGACGGGGGTGTATTTTGGGTAGCTTAGTTTATTTGATATAGTGTTCTTTGTATTTAAGGGGGAGGGGGGTATAATTCATATATATTTGATATACACTATATAACCAAAAGTATTGGGACGCCTGCCTTCAGACCCACATGAAATTTAATGGCCCCCAGTCTTAGTCTGTAGGGTTCAATATTGAGTTGGCCCACCCTTTGCAGCTATAACAGCTTCACCTCTTCTGGGAAGGCCGTCCACCTTGGCACCCCAGATGTTTTGGAACTACGTTTCCCATGATGCTCAACTACACTGCAAAGTGCATGAGCATCATGGGAAATGTAGTTCCAAAACATCTGGGGTGCCATTGATCGCCATCACTGGTCTATGGGAATGTTTGACCATTTGTGAGGTCAGGCACTGATGTTGGATGAGAAGGCCTGGCTTGCAGTCTCCTCTCTAATTCTTCCCAAAGGTGTTCTATGGGGTTGAGGTCAGGACTCTGTGCAGGCCAGTCAATTTCCTCCACCCCAAACTCGCTCATCCATGTCTTTATGGACCTTGCTTGGTGCACTGGTCCAAAACATTTGGTGGAGGGGGGTTATGGTGTGGGGGTTGTATTTTAGGGGTTGGGCTTGGCCCCTCAGGGGTTGGGCTTGGCCCCTTAGTTCCAGTGAAGGGAACTCTTGAGGGGTCAGCATACCAAGACATTTTGGACAATTTCATGCCCCCAACTTTGTGGGAAGAGTTTGGGGAGGGCCCCTTCCTGTTCCAACATGACTGCCCACCACTGCACAAAGCAAGGTCCATAAAGACACGGATAAAACAAGAGAAGAGCGCCTCTAAGTGTAGTGTTTAATGATAAAACAGGCAGGCAGGAGGACAGAGGAGAACTCGCATGTTCTTAATAAAATCCAAGTGATTCTAAAGCTTTGTTTTGTTTTTAATAACAAACCTGTCACACTTACCTTCCTCTGTGCAGTGGCCCCGAACCTCTTCTTCTGGGGTCCTCCAGTGGTGCTCCTGCTCCTCCACATCCAGTGACCCGTCAGGGAAAGCTTCCCTGGGGTCACCCACGCGGGCGCGCCCCCGTGTCCTGCTGTTTGCGGGTAATCACACAAACAGCGGGACTCCGCCCCCCGGCCCCCGCGTCACACCAATGGCTCCCCTGCTATCAATCCAGTCAATGAGGAGCCATGACACCGGCTGGAGTGGATTGCTTGTAGCTCAGGTAAGTAAAACGGGGGCTTGGGGGGGTCACTATTGAGAAAGAATAGAATGCAAACCATGAGACTTTACAGCCCCTTTCTGCTCATTGGAAAGAGATCCCGGTGTAGACGTGGTGAACCCTCCCCCTCCGGCTGGAATGACCGCGGTGTAACCCAGAGATGCCGGCTGTCTCTGTTCTGGGTAAGGAAGGAGGAGAGCAGTGGTGGAGGCGGCGTGTGACGTCACCGGGTTACAGGCGATCTTCGGGAAGCAACGCGTTTCTTCCCCGTACAGCCGGTGTTGTGCCGAAATTGGTTTCCCCGGGCCGTCGGCTGAGATTGGGCGTTCCGGTAACCCGGTGAGGTCACACGCCACCTCCAGCACTGCTCTCCTCCTTCCTTACCCAGAACAGAGACGGCCGGCATTTCTCGCTGGGTTATATTGAACCCTACAGACTAAGACTGGGGGGCCATTAAAGTTCATGTTCAAGGCAGGCGTCCCAATACTTTTGGTAATATAGTGTCTGATGAAGGAAAGGTTAACCCTGTACTTTATTGCAAGTTGTTTGCGATGGGACGTCAGTCCTCTGTTTTCGGTGTTCTCAGCGCTCCCATAATACCGCCGCTCTCATTGCGCTATTTTACATCAAATCACAAAGGCCATTGTGTCTTCATTGTGATTTTCACTGCCAAGGGGGTGGGCGGGGGGGGGACATCTGAATCACATAAATCAGGGAGGTTGGCGAGCACCCAACGCACTGCACTATTTATCCGCAGAACATTTCATTTTCTTCCGTGGCTCGTGTGTCTTGCAGCAAAAGGCGGATTCTGCCAAACGCCGCGCACGCATTGCCTATGAATGCCTTTTTAATGACCTCACTCCTCAAATCCCAAATATTTCTGTCTGGGTGAAAAAAAAAATCAAATACTAAATTTTTTCATAAATCTTTTCTTTTTTTTATAAGATTAGCGATTCATCGCGAGGAGAAGACACTAAACATGGCGACCGTTCCGATCGATCGTCTTTTCACGATCCGCCCCGAGCGGCGACATTTCCTGGAAAAGCTCCACCTTTTATCAGGAACCCTTTTGTGCCGACGACGGGTCACAGATACCCCACAGATGCCAGGCCAAGTTCAGCACCGGCAGCGCTGGTTAACCCCTTCAGCCCCGGAAGGATTTCCCCCTTTAGGACCAGAGCAATTTTTGCGATTCAGCGCTGCGTCGCTTTAGCTGACAATTGTGCGGTCGTGCGACGTTGCAGCCAAACTAAATTTCTGTCCTTTTTTCCCCACAAACAGAGCTTTCTTTTGGTGGTATTTGATCACCGCTGCGTCATTTCTGATCGCCGCTATAAACAAAAGAAGAGCCACAATTTTGCAAAAAAAAAACCAATTTCTTACTTTTTGCTAAAATACAAATCCAAAAAAAAAATATAAAAACAAATTTCTTCATCAGTTTTGGCCGATTTCTATTCTTCCTCATATTTTTGGGTAAAAAAAAAATTGCAATCGGCGTTTATTGATTGGTTTGCGCAAAGGTTGCCGCGTTTACGAATGATGAAAATTAATTTATGTTTTTTATATTTTGCTAGCAATGGCGGCGATCTGCGATTTTTAGCAGAACTGCGACATTGCGGCGGACATGTCAGACAATTTTGACACTTTTTTGGGGCCATTGGCATTCATACAGCGATCAGTGCTATGAAAATGCATTGTGTAAATATCACTGGCAGGGAAGGGGTTAACCTGGAGGGGGCGCTCTAGGGGTTAACTGTGTTCCCTGGGCGTGTTCTAACTGTGTGGGGGCTGGGAGTGATCGCGGCTCCCATACACGGACCCCCGTTCTGTCACTGCAGGGGGACGATCGCGGGTAGCCGGCGGAGATCGAGTCCCCCCTACCCACTCCCTGCCCCCCCCCGGAACACAGTGAGCTCGCGATCCGCGATCTCGCAGCTGCCGCCAGGTGATGGCGGTTCGCAATATTGAACCCCTTTGCAGCGGGCGGTCAGCAAGTGGTTAACTCAGCAATAACTTCATGACTTCCTAACTGACCGAAATCATTTTATATTTTTTTAGCAGAAAAAAGTTTCCACCTCCATAAAAAAACTGGGATGTGAATGGCAAACAGCACGCCGAATTGTAGAAAAACATTAAACTCCTGCAGGAAGACTGCCAAACAATCACATGAAGGAAAAATGCGGCTATTGATAACGGACATCAAGGTGAGTTTCACACAGGTGGCTTTCTCCATTCAACCCAACGCGTTTCAAGTCTGTAACCTTTCCTCAGCGGTATCTGTGAAGGAGATATTTACATTCATTTATTTCTACAAAGAAAATATGTTGTGACATTATAATGACAAATACAGTATCTGACAAAAGTAAGTACACCCCTCCCATCATGTGACAACACTGAAGAGCTGACACTTTGCTACAATGTAAAGTAGTGAGTGTACAGCTTGTATAACAGTGTAAATTTACTGTCCCCTCAAAATAACTCAACACACAGCCATTAATGTCTAAACCGCTGGCAACAAAAGTCAGTACACCCCTAAGTGAAAATGTCCAAACTGGGCCCAATTAGCCATTTTCCCTCCCTGGTGTCATCAAGATCTCAGGTGTGAATAGGGAGCAGATGTGTTAAATTTGGTGTTATCGCTCTCACTCTCTCATACTGGTAACTGGAAGTTCAACATGGCTCCTCATGGCAAAGAACTCTCTGAGGATCTGGAAAAAAAGAATTGTTGCTCTACATAAAGAATGCCAACATGCACTGTGACCTACTGAAGCAGAGCTTCCCCTCCCTTCAGAGACCGGGCCGCAGGGCAGTATTCCAACATAACGACCCCAAACACCTCCAAGACGACCACTGCCTTGCTAAAGAAGCTGAGGGTAAAGGTGATGGACTGGCCAAGCATCTCCAGACCTAAACCCTATTGGGCATCTGTGGGGCTCCTCAAACGGAAGGTGGAGGGGCGCAAGGTCTCTAACATCCACCAGCTCTGTGATGTCATCATGGAGGAGGGGAAGAGGACTGCAGTGCCAACTTGTGAAGCTCTGGTGACCTCCATGCCCAAGAGGGTTAAGGCAGTGCTGGAAAATAATGGTGGCCACAGAAAATATTGACACTTTGGACCCAATTTGGACATTTTCACTTAGGGGTGTACTCACTTTTGTTGCCAGCGGTTTAGACATTAATGGCTGTGTGTTGAGTTATTTTGAGGGGCAGCAAATTTACACTGTTAT
>BLSH010303060.1:28099-43213 GCA_018402905.1 Glandirana rugosa | reverse complement strand
GGCACTTTTCCCCTTCCTGCCCCCCCCCCCAATACCGGGCACTTTCACCCCCTTCCTGCCCAGGCCAACTCTCACCTTTCAGCGCTGTCACACTTTGAATGACAATTACGTGGTCATGTGACACTGCACCCAGATGAATTTCTATCACACAGACAGAGGTTTCTTTTGGTGACATTGAATCACTGTAACATATAAAGTGTAAGAACGTCCATATCAGATACTTCTATAGACGGAAGGACCTCCTAAAGTGCACAGTGCATGAATAAAGTCCATCAGTAAGAGGATATAAATCCGGTGATCATATAGAAAATAGCCAATAGGTGAGTAACCGAGTGCAAATTGCTTAATCCAAGGAGTTGCTAGAATGAACATCGCCACAGTGAGGCGCCACCACCTCAGGCACAAAATGGGCACCAGAGTGCAGCGATAAAACAGCATTAATAAAGTGCCCCACGGCTGTCTCCACTCAGGGGGTCCACCTGATATTGGTATTCAGTCCTCAGTCACTGATAGTTGGTATTCTGCGCAGTTCAATAATTTGCGAAGTTCAAACAGGCATTTGACATGGAATTCAAAGTACAAGGCAAGGCGCAATGATCTAGAGCAGGCTCTCCGTCCACCGACGCGTTTCGTCTTAGGAGACTTCAACTGGGGTCTGAGCCAAAGTCCGATGATTGCGCTATTTATAGAATATCATAAAAGTAAACCGCCGATAATCCTCCACATTCATTCCGGTCCGCAGCGTGCGTTCCACGCCGTCGCTGCATGGACAGGAAGTGACAACAACAATGCATCGCCCAACGTCGGGACGCCGCGCTCCAAACCTCTGAGCGGGACGTCCAAATGCGGGTGGAAATCCGGCAATGGAACATTGTGAAAGGGCGCGTTCCGAGCGTCCAATTGTAAGGGCGGAACGTGTGACCGGAAATACGCCACAACCGGAAGTGTACTCATGACTAAACGTGCTTTTTTCCTCTCTGTTTTGTATTTAATCCCTGCTGGGGGGGGGTTATTTTTTGCTAAGAAACAAAGTAGACCCAAAAGTTTGGAGACAAAAACAACTTTTTCTTATTTTCTGTTATAAAATTTTTGCAAATAGGTAATTTTTCTCCTTCACTGAAGTGCGCTGATGAGGCGGCACTGATTGGCAGAACTGATGAGGCGGCACTGATGGGCACTGATAGGCAGAACTGATAGATTGCACTGATGGGCACTGTTATACAGAACTGATAGGTGACACTGATGGGCACTGATAGGCAGAACTGATAGATTGCACTGATGGGCACTGTTATACAGAACTGATAGGTGGCACTGATGGGCACTGATAGGCAGAACTGATAGGTGGCACTGATGGGCACTGATAGGCAGAACTGATAGGTGGCAATGATATGCAGAACTGATAGGTGGCACTGATGGGCACTGATAGGAGGCACTGTTATACAGAACTGAAAGGTGGCACTGATGGGCACTGATATCTAGAACTTATAGGTGGTACTGATGGGCACTGATATACAGAACTGATAGGTGGCACTGATGGGCACTGATAGGCAGAACTGATAGATTGCACTGATGGGCACTGTTATACAGAACTGAAAGGTGGCACTGATGGGCACTGATAGGCAGAACTGATAGGTGGCACTGATAGGCAGAACTGATAGCTGGCAATGATATGCAGAACTGATAGGTGGCACTGATGGGCACTGATATCTAGAACTGATAGGTGGCACTGATGGGCACTGATAGGCAGAATTGATAGATTGCACTGATGGGCACTGATAGGCAGAACTGATAGATTGCACTGATGGGCACTGTTATAAAGAACTGATAGGTGGCACTGATGGGCACTGTTATAAAGAACTGATAAGTGGCACTGATGGGCACTGATAGGCAGAACTGATAGATTGCACTGATGGGCACTGTTATACAGAACTGATAGGTGGCACTGATGGGCACTGATAGGCAGGACTGATAGTAGGCACTGATGGGCACTGATATCTAGAACTGATAGGTGGCACTGATGGGCACTGATATACAGAACTGATAGGTGGCACTGATAGGCAGAACTGATATATTGCACTGATGGGCACTGTTATACAGAACTGATAGGTGGCACTGATGGGCACTGATAGGCAGAACTCATAGGTGGCACTGATGGGCACTGATAGGCAGAACTGATAGGTGGCAATGATATGCAGAACTGATAGGTGGCACTGATGGGCACTGATAGGAGACACTGATGGGCACTGATATGTAGAACTGATAGGTGGCACTGATGGGGCACTGATATACAGAACTGATAGGTGGCACTGATGGGCACTGATAGGCAGAACTGATAGGTGGCACTGATGGGGCACTGATATACAGAACTGATAGGTGGCACTGATAGGCAGAACTGATAGGTGGCACTGATAGGCAGAACTGATAGGTGGCACTGATGGGGCAGAACAGATGATCACAGAGTGGCAGAGATGTGTGCCCCAGGGGGTGTGCAAGGGGCATGGTCCTGGGAGGATGTCCATGGACGCCCTCCCAGAAGAGCAGAGCCATGCTGTAGCCATCATTCGGCTATGGTGCGGTTAGGAACGGGTTAACCACTTGCTGTCTGCCAACAGTACATTTCCTGCTGGCGGGTGGCATCCTCAGACCCCCTGGGGCACGCGGCGGTGCAATCCTGTGACCGCCATGTTCAGTGGGCACTGCAGATCATAGTGATCGGTACACCGTGGTTGGGGCGTCATGTGATCTCTATGACCATTGTAATCGATCACATGATAACATGTAGGCAAAGCTGTCATGAAAGTCACCCGCCACACCGGTCATGTGATGGCGCTGCACTGCATGGGTGACCGTATGTAAAACATTTTTAAAAAGCGCAGAGGCGATGAAATCCCAACCAAAGAAAGTTCTATTTGTGGGGAAAAAAAGGACATTAAATTTATTTGGGTACAATGTCGCACGACCGCGTAATTACCAGTTAAAGTGGATGTAAACCTTCCATATACCCAGTGCAGTGACTGGCCTCAGATGATACACAGAGATGACACAAACCCCCTATATAAGTTTTACCTGTTTATCTGCTGCCTTCCGCTTTATATATTCTTTAGAAAGTGCACATCCTGTTAGAGATTTTCTCTTCCTGTTCAGCGCTGGGAGTGGATTCTTGGCATACAGCCAAGACAGCTGATTGGAGGTAAGCCCCCCCCCCCCACATAGGCAGAGGAAGGAAGAAATGTGCAAAGCTGTGCTGTGACGAGACAAGCTCTCTGCTAATCTATTTATAGCAACCTCCCACAACACAAATTTCAGCCTGGTTTTATCTCAGTTGAAGGAGAATTTGTCAGAAGTTATCGGGCTGATAACAGAAGAACGGAGCAGGAGAAAGACACAGGACTTAGAGCTTTGAAGAGAGATAAGAAAACACTGCAGATCTATGTGCCCAGCTCATATTTCATGAATCAGGTTTACATCCACTTTAAAGTAGCGCAGTGCTGAATAACAAAAATGCTCTGGTCATGAAGGGGGGTTAACCTTCCCGGAGGTCAGGTGGTTAAGATCTTATAATCCTGTAGCACCCTCTACTGTAAGGTGGGTGCTGAGTGGTAGGGTTTTGTATAGGTCAAGTAAATTTAGCCAGGCCTGACTTACATGCAGCCCTGATTGTTTTGATTCTGGGCTGGGAGTGGCTCAGGGAATGGTTGGTGACTCCTCTCGGTTACCTCCCCTTTGCTTCAAGAAGGTTCTGGAAGAAAGGATGGGGAAGAGGGGTGGAGCTGCCTAGGGTGTTTGGGGAGCTCTGATCAATCCCCAACCTGGATTGGCAGGGGGCAGGCCTCCTCAAATACCTGTGGTCAGCCCAACCTGGGAGGAGAGTTCGGGTGGAAGAGGTGGAGACGGAGTACTGAGGCTGCCTGGGCCTTGAGAAAGCCCCCAGTGGGGGGGGGGGGGTGACTACGGTCTGGGGCTTGGGTGCATCCGGGAGGAGAGTGAGACCCTGGAAAAGAGACACAAGGCAGAGAGCAAGTGAAGGACAGCAGGAGAGAGAGATCTCCAGGAGAGGAACTACAAGTGTCAGGAGTCGGTGAGTGATGCACACCCTGGGAAGCTGGAAGAGGCACCCCGCAGATTGGGGTGAGAGAAAATCTGAGAAGGGTGTAAGAGCCAATGGGGACTGTGGTGTCACTATGGCAGTTGCGAAGGCCGTTGCAGCCAGGAGGGCTGGCAGGGCCTGGAAGAGGATGGGCTGGGAGAAGTAGTCCATCGAGCCTAGCTGCACATGAAACAAACTTGTTCTGCACTATAGGGGCCCTGGGTCCCTGCCTGCAAAGGGCGGTCCTGAGGCTTTGCTAACTGAGAGCAGTGCTCACTATGTGCTAGCTAGGCTGGAGAAGCAAGTGATGTGCTTGAGGAAGTGAAGGAGTGCATATAGAAGGTCCCGTGGAAGAACTGTTCATTCTGTGGGCATCCCATAATTACCCCTTTCACCATCCAAGTTTTATCCCCTAATAAAACAACAGAAACAAAGTGCCGGCAGTTCTGTGGCTCCGGATGTGAGGAAAAGCATGACTGAGGGCAGTGTGACAGGTGAAACCCCTGCTTACAGCAACCCCTACCCCCCCTTGGGTAAAATCCTTGAAAACAAATGAACAATTTACCCCAAATTATTATAATTCCCCTTTAAACCCCCCAGGAAAGGACCCACAGCCTCCTCCATGCCAGACGTTGTCACACTAAAGCTGTGAAGGCGTTTGATATTTTATAGTTGCTCCTTGTCCAAGTCCTGCGGTGCTCCAGTGATTTGGGATTGTGGATTGGATTCGCCCCATCTCTACACAGAGGAGGATTTCACGGCAATCAGGCAGTTGGCCGTCGGTGTCCTGCCGTCTCGGCTCAGCCCGGTGGCCAAACAGAGAGCGAATGTGTAATGGAAAACATGGCTCCACGCGCTGTCAGAAACTTTGATTTCCAGATTTTGATGACCTCCTCTGAACCGACATCAAGTCAGACGGAAGAAACACAAATACATTAAAAAAGGACTCGGCTTACCAGAAATATGAGGGAAGGTTTGGTGGGGTATTTAGCGTTGTGTTCATGAAATTCATTAGAATATTTCTAAAAATGGCCTCAAGCTTCTCTCACCAGACTTTTCCCTAATCCTGGAGTCGCGTGGACATAAAAAGTCCTTCACAGCTACTTGGGCACCAACTGCCCTCCCGAGGCTGCTGTGAGCCGATCTCCTACAGAAGTTCCCCAGAAGTGAAGAATCAGAGCCATGAAGTTCATAGAATGGAGCTTAGGCCAAGGGTTAGGAGGGTTTTGGGGGAGACCTTGAGACCGCACCCTGTGATTCCTTTCAATCAATAATAAACCCACAAATAATAAAATATTAAAATGTAATGCAATTCCACCTTCCACTGTTGCACAAAACCCATCTAGTTGGCACCGGCAAATTTATAATTTAATATTTGGTTTAGGGGCACTTACAGCCCTTGGGGGAAAAAATTCCTAAATCAGTTTTCCCACAGCTCCTTCATATTCCTGAAACGCCTACCCTTGGCTTCAATCCAAATAAATGATAACCTGGATGAAAAACCTCTTTCACAATGCTTTCTTCCAGGGGGAAAATATCAGCCAATGAGGAACGTTGACATTTTATGATTTTTGGTGCAGACTTTCTGGAGGGCAATCTTACACATGATGAGCAGCTAGTGCATCACCCTGAAATATGAGTGCAAGCTCAATGGGTGATCAATAAAAGTTTCCCAATAGTTTCACTCCTAAACCACATTTCCTGGGGACTCCCAAGCCATGGGCAGGGTTCCTCATCCAGGGTTCCATGGGACCCTGGGCTTCCTCCAGAGGTTGCTAGGGGTTCCTTGAGCAATGAGCAATTTTCATGTAAGTTTCCATCGACAACATTGATATTTTTATCTGGACCCTCGGAGGAGTTTGCTAAATCATTGAAAAGATGGGAGCACCCCATTAGATTGCACAGTCTGTAAAGGATTTTATTCTGCAACGAATATGGGGGGCATAACACGTCCCCTTCATCAGGGCTTGTGGAATGAAGGAGGCACCATCCTGGGCTGTAAGTTGGAACCCTGATGGGTGTATATCCAGGTTTCTAAACCAGGGTTCCCCAGAGGTGGCTAGGGGTTCCATGTAGAATTTATTTCTACTGACACTATTGATCCTTTTATCTGGATCCTCGGAGGAGTTTGCTAAATTATTGAAAAGACGGGAGCACCACATTATTTTGTACAGTCCATAAAAGATTTAGTTCTGCAACGTATTTCGGGGCTCTACAACTTCCCCTTCATCGGGGCTTGTAGATTGAATGAAGGGACCATCCTGGACTGTAAGTTGGAACCATGGTGGGTGATATCAGGATTTAGTAACTAGTGTTCCTCCAGAGGTTGCTAGGGGTTCCTTGATCAATGAGCAGTTCCTGCCTCTCGGATCCCGCTGGCACCATTAATCTTTTTATCTATCTATAAGGGGGTCATTCTTCCCAATGACCTCCAATGTAGGGAAAATTCTTCCCAATGACCTCCAATGTAGGGAAAATTCTTCCCAATGACCTCCAATGTAGGGAAAATTCTTCCCAATGACCTCCAATGTAGGGAAAGTTCTTCCCAATGACCTCCAATGTAGGGAAAATTCTTCCCAATGACCTCCAATGTAGGGAAAATTCTTCCCAATTACCTCCAATGTAGGGAAAATTCTTCCCAATGACCACAAGTGTATGAAGCATTCTTCTCACTGACCATCACACCAATGTATCGTGAGTTGTAGATATAGTCCTTTTCAGTAGGGGTTCCCTAAGAAAGGTTTTTCAAGGGTTCCTCTGTGTTAAAAAGGTTGAGAAAGGCTGCTCTGGTAAAACGAATCACAGGGTGCAGTCTCAGGGTCTCCACCAAAACCAATTTTCTCCAAACCGATGAACATTTTTGGAGTTGTTTATGAAAATACAAAAATGTGTTCCAAAAAAAGCCAAAAGTGGATCCAACTCCCATGGTTTTTTTTGTCTGATATGTGTTTACCGCATTGTTTTGTTTTGGTGAGTGAAACAGAAAATGTTTTTTATCTTTTGAAAAAAATGGCATTCTATTCTATTTCTGTTCTATTCTTATTGTTTTATTCCCCTCTCCCCTCTTCCCTTCTCTTCCTATTCTCTACCCTTCCCTACAATTTGCTTCTCTTCTTTGCCACCTGTACGCCTGCCTGGGTGGACGTGTGTTGTATTGCTCTGGGTTGCCAGGCCAGAAGCCTGACCTATCCAGGAGCACCTGGCTGCTAGGCGGTCTGAGGTCTGTCCAGGATTGTGAGGAGCAGCGTGGGGGTTGGGGCTTCAGGATCAGGAGCCTAACTAAGTTGCAGAGGTTCAGCTAGATGGGGAACCAAGTTGATGCCAGAGGCTAAGGAGAAGCAGTTGCCATAAGGGACGGCCACTCCTGTTATCAGAGACCAGTGTATGGAAGTCTGAAGAAGTACCAGAGCAGCCTTTTCACCATGGATGGTGAAGAAGTGGGAAAGCTTCAGAAGAGTGCCAAGCCAGGGACCCAGTGGGTTAGCAGGGGTGATGCTTGAGGAAATATACAGCGGGTTTAGCTGTGGAAGAGCTCAGGGGATCCAGCGGAGTCTGGGGTCTCAAAAGTTTATAGAGAGACTGAGAGCTCAGTGTGAAGATCTACATTAGGATACTGGGAGATGTGAGAGAAGATCTGTATCAGGATACTGTGAGTTACGTGTACAGATCTCCATTGACTGTAGAAAGTTCAGTTGCCATAGGAAACAGCAGTTCTACAAATACAGTTGGTGCATCCAGCTTAAAGGCCCTCTACCTGTATAGCTGTCTGCCTATTACTATTTTTTGTCTCAAAGTCTGCCAATTGCTTTTGAATTTGCCTAAGAGTATCCTGGCCCTAGCCCTCTCTCCCCCAGTTCTTGTTAAGAGACAATAAATCTCTTTTTGTATTCAAAAAGTGACTGGCGCCCATGTTTCTAGCTTGCATTACACCCACCATGCCTAGTAACCTGCACCTTGAGGAGGAATGTTGGCTGCCCACCGACTCCGGAGGTCACCACATGGCCTCTAGAGGGTGGGGGCATCGCTACACTGGTAAGTTTGCAATGTACCATCGGTACGTTCGATAACGCCATCAGAGGCTGCTCGAAATCTACTTCAAAATGTCATTTCCCTTTAATATCTGGGTTTAGGAATGAATGGAATTTCCATAAAGAGAAGAACATTCACCCCTTGAAATATGTAAAGCAACTCAAAACACAACACGCTCTCCGAAAAACCACACAACCTCCACGTAAAAGATAAAAAATAGAACTTTCTTTTTATAAAAAGCAAATTTTCCACTTCTGCATTTGCTAAATTTTTCATTTTGGGGCAAAATGAATTTCCCATAAATCTCTCCAAACTGTTATTCCTAAATGCAAGCATTTTGACGCCGTGCGCGGTCCAATCGTCACGTCGCTGTGCCTTGCGTAACGCTCTGATTTACCCGGCCATGAAGAAGACGGGACACCAGCCAGGCTTTTTTTGCTTTTGCCATCACCTTATAAAAGAAATTAAACTGATATATTGTTATCAAATCTACAAAATATTACAGCATTCTTGTGCGTCCTTCTCTGCCAGCGAGACGCTGGAGGTCGCCCAAATATTCCAACCATCTTATGGGAAAGGCCAGGAGCCTCTCGCCCAACATGGAGCCATCACAGCCCCCAAACAGGTTGATGTTCCCTGGGACTGTCTTGGCCTCAGATCTCCGAGATTCCACAAAGACTGGAATGAAAGTAAAGAGAGCGATTTCCACTCCGTGGGCAGCCTGGCTTCATTATGGAATCCATCTGGGAGGCTCTGGGCTGACCGGCTTCCCATTAACGTCAATTTATTTTAGGGGTTTTTATTTTCTGGACTCCGATCCAAGGGGAAAAAAGAGAGATAAAGATTCGGTGTTGGAAAATGTTTTTAACAGCAGTGGGGAGGTTGAAGTGCACAAAAGGTCCCAGGAGCGAGACGATTCTTAGCCCTGCTATGCCGACGTAACACAAATATGCGGCCCCACTGGACGGGGATTTTTTCTGTGGGGCCGCGTATCTCCCTTTGTGCTGGGAGCGCTCCATATGGCACGCAACCAACCAACTGCCCCCTCAACGCTCAATCGATTGATCACCGCTTCCCCCTGTCCCTCGAACGCCGCCCCATCGCCCACCAGGCCCCCCGCTAGTCTTACCCCATAAAGGTCGCGGCTTTGGCGGCTTCTCCCCTGCATCTCCCCCGAGCCAATCAGGACTTAGGACTCGCGGTCAATCAGGGTCTCAGGACCCACTTCCTGATTGGCCGGGAGGAGAATCAGGAAGACAATAACGAATATCAATTCTCTATTGTCACACAACTGGGCGGGCTCAGGGGGCACTGCTCTCCACCCTGTAGATTAAGGGGCGGGCGCATGGATTGGGAGGTGGTGCCCCTACGCCCTGCATGAGCGGCCGCCACTGGCTCCCAGCACAGGAAGCGGGGTCTCATGGTGAGCCCTGGGCCCCCTACTAAAAATCAGGATCTGGAGCTTGAGATTCCAAGTCACCTGGTTGCTTTTATAGCCTCTGATTGGCTATCATGGTGATCAGTCACTATGAAGCCCGCCCCCGTGTTTTCTCTCTCTGTGAATGGAGGAGAACGATACATTGCATCTCTCTCTCCTTGCAGAGAAAAATAAATAATAATAAAAAAATACCTAAATCAGTATCAGTATCGGTGTCAGTATCGGTGTCAGTGTCAGTATCAGTGTCAGTGTCAGTGTCAGTATCAGTGTCAGTATCAGTATCAGTGTCAATGTCTGTATCAGTGTCAGTATCAGTGTCAGTGTCAATGTCAGTGTCAATGTCAGTATCAGTGTCAGTATCAGTGTCAGTATCAGTGTCAGTGTCAGTATCAGTGTCAGTATCAGTGTCAGTGTCAGTATCAGTGTCAGTGTCAGTATCAGTATCAGTGTCAGTGTCAGTATCAGTGTCAGAGTCAATGTCAGTATCGGTGTCAGTGTCAGTGTCAGTATCAGTGTCAGTGTCAATGTCAGTGTCAATGTCTGTATCAGTGTCAGTATCAGTGTCAGTGTCAATGTCAGTGTCAATGTCAGTATCAGTGTCAGTATCAGTGTCAGTGTCAGTATCAGTGTCAGTATCAGTGTCAGTATCAGTGTCAGTATCAGTGTCAGTGTCAGTGTCAGTATCAGTGTCAGTGTCAGTGTCAGTATCAGTGTCAGTGTCAGTATCAGTATCAGTGTCAGTGTCAGTATCAGTGTCAGTATCAGTGTCAGTATCAGTGTCAGTGTCAGTATCAGTGTCAGTGTCAGTATCAGTGTCAGTATCAGTATCAGTGTCAGTGTCAGTATCAGTGTCAGTATCAGTGTCAGTATCAGTGTCAGTATCAGTATCAGTGTCAGTATCAGTGTCAGTATCAGTATCAGTGTCAGTGTCAGTATCAGTGTCAGTATCAGTGTCAGTATCAGTATCAGTATCAGTGTCAGTATCAGTGTCAGTATCAGTATCAGTGTCAGTATCAGTATCAGTATCAGTGTCAGTATCAGTGTCAGTATCAGTGTCAGTATCAGTATCAGTATCAGTGTCAGTATCAGTATCAGTATCAGTATCAGTGTCAGTATCAGTATCAGTATCAGTGTCAGTATCAGTATCAGTGTCAGTATCAGTGTCAGTATCAGTGTCAGTATCAGTGTCAGTGTCAGTATCAGTGTCAGTATCAGTGTCAGTATCAGTGTCAGTATCAGTATCAGTGTCAGTATCAGTGTCAGTATCAGTATCAGTGTCAGTATCAGTATCAGTATCAGTGTCAGTATCAGTGTCAGTATCAGTGTCAGTATCAGTATCAGTGTCAGTATCAGTATCAGTATCAGTATCAGTGTCAGTATCAGTATCAGTATCAGTGTCAGTATCAGTGTCAGTATCAGTATCAGTGTCAGTGTCAGTATCAGTGTCAGTGTCAGTATCAGTGTCAGTATCAGTATCAGTGTCAGTATCAGTGTCAGTATCAGTGTCAGTATCAGTATCAGTATCAGTGTCAGTATCAGTATCAGTATCAGTATCAGTGTCAGTATCAGTATCAGTATCAGTGTCAGTATCAGTATCAGTGTCAGTATCAGTGTCAGTATCAGTGTCAGTATCAGTGTCAGTGTCAGTATCAGTGTCAGTATCAGTGTCAGTATCAGTGTCAGTGTCAGTGTCAGTATCAGTGTCAGTGTCAGTGTCAGTATCAGTATCAGTATCAGTATCAGTGTCAGTGTCAGTGTCAGTGTCAGTGTCAGTATCAGTATCAGTGTCAGTGTCAGTATCAGTGTCAGTATCAGTGTCAGTGTCAGTATCAGTGTCAGTGTCAGTATCAGTATCAGTATCAGTGTCAGTATCAGTGTCAATGTCAGTATCGGTGTCAGTGTCAGTATCAGTGTCAGTGTCAATGTCAGTATCGGTGTCAGTGTCAGTATCAGTGTCAGTATCAGTGTCAGTATCAGTATCAGTGTCAATGTCAGTATCAGTGTCAGTATCAGTGTCAGTATCAGTGTCAGTGTCAGTGTCAGTGTCAGTGTCAGGATCAGTGTCAGTGTCAGTATCAGTGTCAGTATCAGTGTCAGTATCAGTGTCAGTGTCAGTGTCAGTGTCAGTGCCAGTGTCAGTGTCAGTGTCAGTGTCAGTATCAGTGTCAGTGTCAGTGTCAGTGTCAGTGTCAGTGTCAGTGTCAGTGTCAGTATCAGTGTCAGTGTCAGTATCAGTGTCAGTGTCAGTATCAGTGTCAGTGTCAGTGTCAGTGTCAGTATCAGTGTCAGTGTCAGTGTCAGTGTCAGTGTCAGTGTCAGTATCAGTGTCAGTGTCAGTGTCAGTGTCAGTGTCAGTGTCAGTGTCAGTATCAGTGTCAGTGTCAGTGTCAGTATCAGTGTCAGTGTCAGTGTCAGTGTCAGTGTCAGTGTCAGTGTCAGTGTCAATGTCAGTATCAGTGTCAGTATCAGTATCAGTGTCAGTATCAGTGTCAGTATCAGTATCAGTGTCAATGTCAGTATCAGTGTCAGTGTCAGTATCAGTATCAGTGTCAGTGTCAGTATCAGTGTCAGTATCAGTGTCAGTGTCAGTATCAGTGTCAGTGTCAGTATCAGTGTCAGTGTCAGTATCAGTGTCAGTATCAGTGTCAGTATCAGTATCAGTGTCAGTATCAGTGTCAGTATCAGTGTCAGCGTCAGTATCAGTGTCAGTATCAGTGTCAGTGTCAGTATCAGTGTCAGTATCAGTGTCAGTATCAGTGTCAGTATCAGTGTCAGTGTCAGTATCAGTGTCAGTGTCAGTGTCAGTGTCAATGTCAGTATCAGTATCAGTGTCAGTATCAGTGTCAGTGTCAGTGTCAGTATCAGTGTCAGTGTCAGTGTCAGTATCAGTGTCAGTATCAGTGTCAGTATCAGTATCAGTGTCAGTGTCAGCGTCAGTGTCAGTATCAGTGTCAATGTCAGTATCGGTGTCAGTGTCACTATCAGTATCAGTGTCAGTGTCAGTATCAGTATCAGTGTCAGTATCAGTATCAGTGTCAGTGTCAGTATCAGTGTCAGTGTCAATGTCAGTATCGGTGTCAGTGTCAGTATCAGTGTCAGTATCAGTGTCAGTGTCAGTGTCAGTGTCAGTATCAGTGTCAGTATCAGTATCAGTGTCAATGTCAGTATCAGTATCAGTGTCAGTGTCAGTATCAGTGTCAGTATCAGTATCAGTGTCAGTATCAGTGTCAGTATCAGTGTCAGTATCAGTGTCAGTGTCAATGTCAGTATCGGTGTCAGTGCAGTGTCAGTATCAGTGTCAGTATCAGTGTCAGTGTCAGTATCAGTGTCAGTATCAGTGTCAGTATCAGTGTCAGTATCAGTATCAGTGTCAGTGTCAGTATCAGTGTCAGTATCAGTATCAGTATCAGTGTCAGTATCAGTGTCAGTGTCAGTATCAGTGTCAATATAAGTGTCAGTATCAGTGTCAGTATCAGTGTCAGTATCAGTGTCAGTGTCAGTATCAGTGTCAGTGTCAGTGTCAGTGTCAGTATCAGTGTCAGTGTCAGTATCAGTGTCAGTGTCAGTGTCAGTGTCAGTGTCAGTGTCAGTATCAGTGTCAGTGTCAGTATCAGTGTCAGTGTCAGTGTCAGTGTCAGTATCAGTGTCAGTGTCAGTATCAGTGTCAGTGTCAGTATCAGTGTCAGTGTCAGTGTCAGTATCAGTGTCAGTGTCAGTGTCAGTGTCAGTGTCAGTGTCAATGTCAGTATCAGTGTCAGTGTCAGTATCAGTGTCAGTGTCAGTATCAGTGTCAGTGTCAGTATCAGTGTCAGTATCAGTGTCAGTGTCAGTGTCAGTGTCAGTATCAGTATCAGTGTCAGTATCAGTGTCAGTATCAGTGTCAGTATCAGTGTCAGTGTCAATGTCAGTATCGGTGTCAGTGTCAGTATCAGTGTCAGTATCAGTGTCAGTGTCAGTATCAGTGTCAGTATCAGTGTCAGTATCAGTGTCAGTATCAGTGTCAGTATCAGTGTC
The DNA here is from genome assembly GCA_018402905.1 of Glandirana rugosa. Taxonomy (NCBI): domain Eukaryota; kingdom Metazoa; phylum Chordata; class Amphibia; order Anura; family Ranidae; genus Glandirana; species Glandirana rugosa. Next base: position 29,645 of record BLSH010303060.1, on the reverse strand, counting down.
AGTATCAGTGTCAGTGTCAATATAAGTGTCAGTATCAGTGTCAGTATCAGTGTCAGTATCAGTGTCAGTGTCAGTGTCAGTGTCAGTGTCAGTGTCAGTATCAGTGTCAGTGTCAGTGTCAGTGTCAGTGTCAGTATCAGTGTCAGTGTCAGTGTCAGTGTCAGTGTCAGTGTCAGTGTCAGTGTCAGTGTCAGTATCAGTGTCAGTGTCAGTGTCAGTGTCAGTGTCAGTGTCAGTGTCAGTGTCAGTGTCACTATCAGTATCAGTATCAGTGTCAGTGTCAGTATCAGTGTCAGTATCAGTATCAGTGTCAATGTCAGTATCAGTGTCAGTATCAGTGTCAGTATCAGTATCAGTGTCAGTGTCAGTGTCAGTATCAGTGTCAGTATCAGTATCAGTGTCAGTATCAGTATCAGTGTCAATGTCAGTATCAGTGTCAGTGTCAATGTCAGTATCAGTGTCAGTATCAGTATCAGTGTCAGTGTCAGTGTCAGTATCAGTGTCAGTATCAGTGTCAGTATCAGTGTCAGTATCAGTATCAGTGTCAGTATCAGTGTCAGTATCAGTGTCAGTATCAGTATCAGTATCAGTGTCAGTATCAGTGTCAGTATCAGTGTCAGTGTCAGTATCAGTGTCAGTATCAGTGTCAGTGTCAGTATCAGTGTCAGTGTCAGTATCAGTGTCAGTATCAGTGTCAGTATCAGTGTCAGTATCAGTGTCAGTATCAGTGTCAGTATCAGTATCAGTATCAGTGTCAGTATCAGTATCAGTGTCAGTATCAGTGTCAGTATAAGTGTCAGTATCAGTGTCAGTATCAGTGTCAGTGTCAGTATCAGTGTCAGTATCAGTGTCAGTGTCAGTATCAGTGTCAGTGTCAGTATCAGTGTCAGTATCAGTGTCAGTGTCAGTGTCAGTATCAGTGTCAGTATCAGTGTCAATGTCAGTATCGGTATCAGTGTCAGTGTCAGATACTGGCTATACCCCTCAATACAAAACAAGGTCACTGTCCCCCACCTATACCTGGCCATTGCAGCAAGGAGCTATGGAAAGGCAGATACAGACAAAAAACAGAGAAATCCAAGCTCAACTTACCGACCAGTCTGCCCCCAATCAAATTCACCTGTCTAACAGTAGCGTTTAAAAGGCAGGGGATTGGTTACACACATTTGCAAGTGCATGCGTAAGCTGCAGGCCCCGACAAGGCTCCCTGTATACTGCAGACCTAACTCTGTATATAAGAGGCTTCACAGTGGAAGCTCAGCCAATTTAATGGATAGATGAAGGACAGGTGACTGGAGGAGCCCAACCCTCCTTAAAGGTACAGGACCAGACCAGACACCCTACCTGTGATACTGGCTATACCCCTCCCTGTGATACTGGCTATATATCCTACCTGTGATACTGGCTATACCCCTCCCTGTGATACTGGCTATACCCCTCCCTGTGATACTGGCTATACCCCTACCGGTGATACTGGCTATACATATCGGTCATAGTGTCCCTCCCCATATCGGTCATAGTGTCCCTCCCCATATCGGTCATAGTG
>BLSH010303040.1:0-27184 GCA_018402905.1 Glandirana rugosa | reverse complement strand
TGTATTTATATGTGATACTTATGTACATGGGAGGAGTGTGTTATACTTATGTACATGGGAGGAGCCTGTGATATTTATGTACATGGGAGGAGCCTGTGATATTTATTTACATGGGAGGAGCCTGTGATACTTATGTACATGGGAGGAGTGTGTTATACTTATGTACATGGGAGGAGTCTGTGATATTTATGTACATGGGAGGAGCCTGTGATATTTATGTACATGGGAGGAGTCTGTGATACTTATGTACATGGGAGGAGTGTGTTATACTTATGTACATGGGAGGAGTCTGTGATATTTATGTACATGGGAGGAGTCTGTGATATTTATGTACATGGGAGGAGCCTGTGATCCTTATGTACATGGGAGGAGTCTGTGATATTTATGTACATGGGAGGGCCTCTACTAAAAAAAATATATAATGTTTGGGGGTTCTAAGTAATTTTCTAGCAAAAAAAAAAGTAGATTTTTACAAGTGTCAGAATTGGTTCATGAGTGCACACAAACACAATATAATACCCAATAGAATATAGAAGATGATTTTACGACGAGTAGTTAGATACCTAACATGCTATGCTTTAAAATTGCATAGACCTGTGGAACAGCGCCAAACTACGGTACCTAAACATCTCTATAGGCGACACTTATAAAGCCTTTACAGCAGTGGTTCTCAACTCCGGTCCTCGGGACCCCCTAACAGGCCAGGTTTGCAGGATAACTGAAATGCATCACAGGTGATATCATTTGCTGCTCAGTGATTGCAGCATTCTAGTCTGCATCTCCCCAAGGTAATACTGAAAATCTGGCCTGTTGGTGGGTCCCGAGGACAGGAGTTGAGAACCACTGCTTTACAGGTTACCAGTTTATGTTTGCACAGGAGGTCTGATGCTAGAATTATTGCTCTCGCTCTGAAATTCGTGGCAATACCGTATATGTGTGGTGCGGTCACCGTTTACATATGTATGCGGGACGCAAGTGAGAATGAGGAGAGACGGGGCACTTTCATTTATTTTATTTTATTTTACTTTATTTTACACTGTACTTTTTTTTTTGGGATTAACTTTATTGCTAAAACAATGTATGAACAATAGCTGATCATCTGACAGCGCTGCCGTCCATTGTTGATACGGAGAGGCGCCCATGTTGGGGAGTATTGAGTGCATTCCTTTTCTATTTTAATTTTGTGAGTGGCCAATGTGCGTTTGATTTTAATAGGGCACTTTTTTTACTTTATTTTACCCTGTACTTTTTTTTTATTAACTTTATTGCTATCACAATGGATGAACAATAGCTGATCATCTGACAGCGCTGCCATCCATTGTTGATACAGAGAGGCGCCCATGCTGGGGAGTATTGAGTGCATTCCTGTTCCATTTTAATTTTGTGTGTGGTCAATGTGCGTTTTATTTTAATAGGGCACTTTGTTTATTTTTTTACTTTATTTTACACTGTATGTTGGATTAACTTTATTGCAATCACAAAAGATGAACAATAGCTGATCATCTGACAGCGCTGCCGTCCAGTGTTGATACGGAGAGGCGCCCATGCTGGGGAGTATTGAGTGCATTCCTTTTCCATTTTAATTTTGTGAGTGGTCAATGTGCGTTTTATTTTAATAGGGCACTTTATTTTTTTTTTACTTTATTTTACATTGTACTTTTTCTTGGATTAACTTTATTGCTATCACAAAAGATGAACAATAGCTGATCATCTGACAGCGCTGCCGTCCAGTGTTGATACGGAGAGGCGCCCATGCTGGGGAGTATTGAGTGCATTCCTTTTCCATTTTAATTTTGTGAGTGGTCAATGTGCGTTTTATTTTAATAGGGCACTTTATTTTTTTTTTACTTTATTTTACATTGTACTTTTTCTTGGATTAACTTTATTGCTATCACAAAAGATGAACAATAGCTGATCATCTGACAGCGCTGCCGTCCAGTGTTGATACGGAGAGGCGCCCATGCTGGGGAGTATTGAGTGCATTCCTTTTCCATTTTAATTTTGTGAGTGGCCAATGTGCGTTTTATTTTAATAGGGCACTTTATTTATTTTTTTTACTTTATTTTACACTGTACTTTTTCTTGGATTAACTTTATTGCTATCACAAAGGATGAACAATATCCATTCATCTGACAGCGCTGCTGTCCATTGTTGATACAGAGAGGCGCCCATGCTGGGGAATATTGAGTGCATTCCTTTTCCATTTTAATTTTGTGAGTGGTCAATGTGCGTTTTATTTTAATAAGGCACTTGATTTTTTTTTTTACTTTATTTTACACTGTACTTTTTCTTGGATTAACTTTATTGCTATCACAAAGGATGAACAATAGCTGATCATCTGACAGCGCTGCCGTCCAGTGTTGATACGGAGAGGCGCCCATGCTGGGGAGTATTGAGTGCATTCCTTTTCTATTTTAATTTTGCGAGTGGCCAATGTGCGTTTGATTTTAATATGAAAGCTTTTAACTCTAATGCCATATTATTGTTTGTTTGTACATTCTTTTATATTGTGTAACAGTAAGTAATGCGTTTCCCAGAGCCTGCAACGTTCTACATTCATCTCAGTTGCTAAATTGTAATTTTTTTATTTTATTTTTTTGTCATAGTGTATTGTATGTTTTTCTTTTTTTTTCTGTATCATTTGAAACATCAAAATAAACAGAGATTAAAAACGGGTGAAAAAAAATGAATAATGTTTGTTTTGAAAATGAAAAAAAGTGTGGCATCTGTAGCAACAGCGTTTTATCACGAGTCTGGAATAAATTAGAATATAAAAACGAACACTTTATGGCGAGGAAAGTAATATTCTTTTCATATAATAACTAAGACAGCGACAGTGAGAGGAACATCAAATACTATTTTCTGTTAAGCTTGGCGATGGCGTGTCTCAATACTGATTTTCTTCTCAAAAATGACCTCCGGAAATTTTACCCCCCCTCCCTTCCTGACCAGGCCATTTTTTTTTGCGACACGGCACTGCGTTACTTTGACTGACAATTGCGCAGTCGTGCAACGTTGCACCCAAATAAAATTGATGTCCTTTTTTTTCCCCACAAATAGATCTTTCTTTTGGTGGAATTTGAGCACCCCTGCGGTTTTTATCTTTTGCGCTACAAACAAAAAAAATTATTGACAATTTTGAAAACAAAACAATATTTCTTTCTGCTATTAAACATCCAATAAAAAGTAAAAAAATCAAATTTCATCATCAATTTAGGCCAAAATGTATTCTGCTACATATTTTTGGTACACAAAAATCCCAATAGGCGTATATTGATTGGTTTGCGCAAAAGTTATAGCGCCTGCAAACTTAGGGATATTTTTATTTAGTTTTTTTAATTTTTTTTATTTTTTACTAGTAATGGCGGCGATCAGCGACTTATAGTGGCTGAAAAATCAGACACTAACTGGTACTTTTGACCCTTTTTGGGGGCCAGTGCCACTAACACAGCGATCAGTGCTAAAAATATGCACTGTCACTGTACTAATCAGGAGAGGCACGTGCATTGTGTGTGTACGGGTGCCACCCCCTATCCCTGCCGCCGCAGCCTCCTATCCATGCACCCGACCCCTTTCCAGAAGCCGGGTGTATGAATTACAATTGCAGGGATAGTCGGGGGTTGGGCTTTTGAAGCACATGATTAGAGCCAGAGGCTCTAATAGGCTTTAAAATAGGGTGGGCTCGGGGTGCAGAGCATTGCGTCCGGAGCCCACTCAGGTGTGTTGCAACAGCGAATGAATATTAACCACTTCCGTACCGCCGGACGTCAGATGACGTCCTTGGGTTTGAGTGGTGATATCTCAATGGTGGGTGTAAATATGAGATCTGATGTCTTTTTGACCCCGGATCTCATATTTAAGAGGTCCTGTCATGCTTTTTTCTATTACAAGGAATGTAATAGGAAAAAAAGTGATCAATTTTTTTAAAAAAAAAAAAGAACAGTGTAAAAATAAAAAGTAAAAAGCAAAATAAATAATTAAAAAAAAAAAATTTAAAGCACTCCGTCCCACCGAGCTCGCGCGCAGAAGTGAACGCATACGTAAGCCCCGCCCACACATGAAAACGGTGTTCAAACCACACATGTGAGGTGTCGCCGCGATCGTTAGAGCGAGAGCAATAATTCTAGCCTTAGACCTCCTCTGTAACTCCAAACTGCTAACCTGTAGAATTTTTTAAACGTCGCCAATGGAGATTTTCAAGTTGCAAAGTTTGTTGCCATTCCGCAAGCGGACACAATTTTGAAGCGTGACATGTTGGGTATCAATTTACTTGGCATAACATTATCTTTCACAATATGGAAAAAAATTGGGCTAACTTTACTGTTGTCTTATTTTTTCACTCAAAAAAATTTTTTTTTTAACAAAATTGCACACATGTGAGGTATCGCCGCGATCGTTAGAACAAGAGCAATAATTCTAGCACTGGACCTCCTCTATAACGCAAAACTGGTAACCTGTAGAATTTTTTAAATGTCGCCAATGGAGATTTTCAAGTTGCAACGTTTGTCGCCATTCCTCAATTTTGAAGCGTGACATGTTGGGTATCATTTTACTCGGCGTAACATTATCTTTCACAATATGGAAAAAAATTGGGCTAACTTTACTGTTGTCTTATTTTTTAACTAAAATAACTGAATTTATTTAAAAAAAAATGCACGATTGGAAGACTGCTGCGCAAATACGGTGTGACATAAAATTTTGCAATGACCGCCATTTTATTCTCTAGGGTGTTAGAAAAAAAAAATATATAATGTTTGGGGGTTCTAAGTAATTTTATAGCAAAAAAAAATGTTTTTAACTCGTAAGCACGGAACCCAAAAAAGCAGGCTTGGTCTTGAAGTGGCTAAACACTGATCTTCCTCCCGGCCAATCGGGAAGCGGGTCTGTTACCCGTCACCAGATTGGCTGAAAGGACAGGTGATCCTATTGGACGCCTAGGAAGAGGAGGGGGGAGCTGGAAGCCGCTATGAAGAGAACCTGGAGCCGCTGCACCACTCTGCCCGCTACCTGGCCACCATAGAGAGGACTCGGAGCCGCTGCCTGCACCGCGCCACGATGGGATAAGTGCTGGACCTACCGGCAAAAAGTGGGAGGGTGGGTGCCAACCGGGGGGGGGGGGGGAATTGGGGATGCCACAGGTGGCGCTCGGGGGAGTGGATGGGTGGTTGTTTGCCACCCCCCCCCAAAAAACCCACCAGCCACCATTGGTACTAATGGCACTGGCTGAGAGGGGGGGTGCTTGTAATAGGGGAAGGCATGGATCGGTGCCTCTGCTTAACAAGAACACAGGTTCCATGTCTTCTGTACTGACAGAACGGCGATCGGCAGATGCCCGCGGACATCGAGTCCGCCATACTCACCAATCAGCTGCAGCTGTGTTTAATCACAGCGGGTGAGGGCCGGCGCCAGCATGCACGTGCGCCCCAGACCCAGAAGTGCTTGATCACCTACTAGGTACCGGATCCTGCGCAGGAGAGTCGCTTTGCCTCCGTATATATAGAGTATACGGTCAGCAAGCTGTTAAATGCCCTTGGACAGTGTGCAGAATGCACCTCCTCTTCATTCATTTGGCCATTTTTGTGCTCCACTTTAATGTATTTTTTTCTGAGTTGCATTGAACTGCATTTGGTTGTTATTTATTTGTTGTATGCTGACAGTTTTGAGCCAATACAACTTGTTTACTAATGTGATTTGGTATTTCCATTGGCCCTTCCCTCCTGTTTATTGCCATTTATTCCATTCCTAGCTAGACCCTCCCTATTTCTTCCATGTTCCCTCAGTCAGCGTTGGTTCATCCCAGGAAAGTCACTGTCTTCTTACACTTCAAAAGACTGGGAAAACATCTTCTGCACTGCAATCAGCTGAAGTAAAATTGGATTCAACTTCTGTGTCTTATTAAAGAGTTAAGCTGCCTGTGGATGGTGCCAAGCCAGCAGGCGACCACACTGTCTGGAAAGACTGAGCGTTAGGAGATATGTCAATGCATAAAGCGGCACTTGAAACAGAATAACCATGGTGGTCATCAGAGGCGTAACTGGAACCTTCAGGGCCCTGGTGCAAGAAATGATGAAGGGCCCCCTTGACCCCTGGCCAGGGCCCTTCCCTCTTCCCACTGATCCTGGGGTCCTTTACTCCCATTGCGGGTCCCTTTATTATGGTACTGCAGTGGCACCCTTTCACAAGTTCTGCAGTTGGCCCCCTTTCTGCCATCTTCGGGCCTCCCCATGGTGGTGAAATGCCAGGGCCCGGTCACAATTGCAGCCTTTGCAACCCTGATAGTTCCCCCACTGCTGTCAGTAGTTTTTCATTTTTAATTTAATTACATTTTTTTTTACCATTTCATTTTTTTCTTATTTTAGGAGCTCTGTTGGGGGGGGGGTGCTTTTATGAGATATCAGGGGGTCTAAACAAACCTCAGCCCTCAATCTCCATCTCTGTAGCCTTAGCTGCACAGAATGAATGGACAGGAATAGCTGTGCACCGAGCCTCCCATTCATTCAGAAACGGAAGTATAGTAAAAACAGTTTACTATGCTTCAGCTATGAATGAACCAATTGGTACCAATCACTGACTCTGTCCATTCAGAAAAGGAAGGAGGTGGTAAATGACAAATTTACCGACCCGTTCCCATCTCTCCATCATGACTCATCTTCTACAGGAGGGGGGAAGACAGCATCTCTGTGGGGGGGACCATGGAAGCACCCAGGGACCCTGGGAACAGCAGAAGACAAGTAACCTGGATAGGAGGGGCGGTGGGGGCAGCATATAGAGGAACCAATCTCCTGCATTAGGAGGAAAATGGAGGAGATTGGGTTCTCTCAATGCCGCCCCCACCATCCCTCCTATCCAGGTGTACAAGGAAGGCACACTGGCCCCCTGAAGCATGGGGCCCGGTTGCAATTGCAACCCCTGCAGCCCCTATCGTTACGCACATGGTGGTCATATCATGGATGGTGATTGGGGGACATGCTTGAAGGTTGTGTGTTTGGCTTTGAACCGATCTTCACTCCCTCTGCTTGTTCTTTTTTTTTTTGGTCTCACTTCTCTCCGCCGTTTTCTCCAAGCTCCTCCCTTTGTTTAAACCGATCCCCAAATTCCTGCACATACAAACCAGCAATCTATTGATGTCCTTGTTTGTCCTGCATAGCTGCAATGGGTGCCAGTGCATTTTAATTGGTCAAGCTTCCCTTTTAGGGCTGACTTGCTACGGCCTCAATTTGACTAGTATAGAGTTTGTGAACTCAAGATTCTTCTTACAATGATCATTAGAAAGTCATAAGAGGACTGCTGAGCTTCAGCTAAGTACCCACATCCCATATTCTTCTAATTATACTTCAGATTGACCTTTGTTGCCTACCACCTACCCACCTACCCTGACACCCGCTGATGTGTTTGCTCTCTGCTTGGCTTTTTGACATTCAGCTCCGGCTACCAGTCAGGAAACGAATCCTCGTACAGCGTATGCTTGTGCAGCTACACAGATGGACTGTGACTGACAGCGGCGGCTGGTGTATGAGGGGCGCTTGGGCACCGCCTCCGCGCCGGCTAAACAAGAAGAAAAAAAAAGCAGTCCCGCCACCTCTGCAGGTGGCGCCGATACATTGACTTTTTACATTTTTTTTCGGCTCCTTGGCTATCACATGACAGCCGAGTAGTGAGCCTATTGGTCAGCCATTAAACTCTATGTGTGTGCGCTGAACAGGCGCACACAGTTTGATTGCTCAGGCTCAGTGTGATTGGATGCGGTGGCCGAGGGTGGGTCACTGTGGCAGCAGACGTGACTCCCGCTCCACAGAGACCATGACCACCCGATGACCACCGAGGGGGGACATCGCGCTCTCGGCATGCCGAAGCTCTGATGACTCAGCTCGCTTCTCCGCATGCCAAATCTCTGCAACAATCCTGCCTGCCAGTGCCTATTGGATGGGGTAAGTGCGTGGGGGGGCCTCTGCAATGTACCCCACCTGTTATACTGGCTGCAAACTGCCCCCACCTGTGTTATTGGCTGCAAACTGCCCCCACCTGTGTTATTGGCTGCATAACCGCCCCCACCTGTGTTATTGGCTGCACAACTGCCCCCACCTGCGTTATTGGCTGCATAACTGCCCCCACCTGTGATATTGGCTGCAATTTACCCCTACCTGTGATAGCGGCTGCAATTTATCCCCACCTGTGATATTGGCTGCAATTTACCCCACCTGTGATATTGACTGCAATTTACCCCACCTGTGATATTGGCTGAAATGTACCCCCACCTGTGATATTGGCTGCAATTTACCCCCACCTGTGATATTGGCTGCATAACTGCCCCACCTGTGTTACTGGCTGCATAACTGCCCACACCTGTGATACTGACTGCATAACTGCCTCCACCTGTGTTATTGGCTGCATAACTGCCCCCACCTGTGATACTGACTGCATAACTGCCCCACCTGTGTTATTGGCTGCATAACTGCCCCCACCTGTGATACTGACTGCATAACTGCCCCCACCTGTGTTATTGGCTGCATAACTGCCCCCACCTGTGTTATTGGCTGCATAACTGCCCCTACCTGTGATACTGACTGCAAAACTGCCCCCACCTGTGTTATTGGCTGCATAACTGCCCCCACCTGCGTTATTGGCTGCATAACTGCCCCCACCTGTGTTATCGGCTGCATAACTGCCCCCATCTGTGTTATTGGCTGCATAATTGCCCCCACCTGTGATACTGACTGCATAACTGCCCCCACCTGTGTTATTGGCTGCATAATTGCCCCACCTGTGATACTGGCTGCAATTTACCCCTCCTGTGATATTGGCTGCAATGTACCACCTCCTGTGATATTGCCTGCAATTTACCCCACTTGTGATACTGGGGCTGTATACTGTGTCCTGTGATGCTGAGCTGTATACTGTGCCCTGTGATGCTGAGCTGTATATTGTGTCCTGTGATGCTGAGCTGTATACTGCGTCCTGTGATGCTGAGCTGTACACTGTGTCCTGTGATGCTGAGCTGTATACTGTGTCCTGTGATGCTGAGCTGTATACTGTGCCCTGTGTTACTGAGCTGTATACTGTGTCTTGTGATGCTGAGCTGTATACTATGTCCTGTGATGCTAAGCTGTATACTGTGTCCTGTGATGCTGAGCTGTATACTGTGTCCTGTGATGCTGAGCTGTATACTGTGCCCTGTGATGCTGAGCTGTATACTGTGCCCTGTGATGCTGAGCTGTATACTGTGTCCTGTGATGTGATGCTGAGCTGTATACTGTGTCCTGTCATGCTGAGCTGTATACTGTGCCCTGTGATGCTGAGCTGTATACTGTGCCCTGTGATGCTAAGCTGTATACTGTGTCCTGTGATGCTGAGCTGTATACTGTGTTCTGTGATGCTGAGCTGTATACTGTGTCCTGTGATGCTACGCTGTATACTGTGTCCTGTGATGCTGAGCTGTATACTGTGCCCTGTGATGCTGGGGCTGTATACTGTGTCCTGTGATGCTGAGCTGTATACTGTGTCCTGTGATGTGATGCTGAGCTGTATACTTTGCCCTGTGATGCTGAGCTGTGTACTACTGACACAATACGTGGAATACAGGGGATGGAGTGGGTGGATTATATAAGGGGTGAGGCTTATTAGAAGTGGGATGGGTCAAAAAGGAAGGTTGGGGCCTGGCGCCCCCCTATCCTAAAACTTCACCAGCCGCCACTGCCCACTCTCTTTAATTTAGTTTATTACTAAGAATGCAACTATTGATCTTTTGCAAGGAGATCTCATCTAGTGTCCAGGAGATATATGAAACCTGCAGGAAACTCTTCACATTGGAGTCCACTTATTTTGAGAAAAAAAACTTTCCCCTCTGGGTGATCAGTGTACATTGCAAGGATTTTAACAAACGTTGTTGCAGATTCTTTCCTTTTGTTATTCTGAAGAAATGTCTGTTTGTCTGTGTCCATGTTAAGTGAATCTGTATGGGAGTGGTTTTATAATCATCAGCTGCTGCTCCTGCAGGGCTCTAATGAGAAATATCCACCAGGACCCACCTGTCGTTCCGGAGACAGGCAAAATGGCGGTCTACCTATGTAAACAAGGCGCACTGCAGTTCTGTGACAAGGGAAGACAGAGATCCTGTCTTTCTCCTAAGCAGGATCATGGATCTCTGACTTCCCACAGTACAAGCACCCCCTCCCACACACACAGTTAGAAACCACTCCCTATGAACACATTTAACGCTTTGATCGCCTCTGATGTTACCCCTTCCCTGCCAGTGTCATTAGTACAGTGACAGTGCATATTTTTTTAGCACTGATCACTGTATTGGTTTTACTGCTCCCCAAAAAACGTCAGTTAAGTGCCTGATTTCAAAAATACATAAAAATAGCTGCTCTTGTGTGTAAAACGTAATTTTGCATCTAAATTATATTAACAAAAATATAGTGAACGGATGGTGCATAGTCAACCTAAGCACTTTTAGGTGAGTTCATAGGGTATATAAATGAGTCCATAAAACAAACTGTGCTCCAAGTGAAAAGTAAAAAATTGTAAAGGGTAAAAAAATTATATGAAAAATAGTCCAATCCTTGTGCAAACAATGGTATCCTTCTAAGCATCCATGTGTGAACATGCATCCAACACACCACCAAATCGTGAGATTGTGTCCTCCACCGAAAAAAGATGTATCCTTACCGAATCTCCTGGACCCCTTATCACAGGGGGTCAGGAGGGGCTTATGTGGATATAAACCTCCACAGGGCTATATCGATCAGCTCTCTGGGACTCCCAATCTCCACGGGTCATCACAGTCACTCAAAAGAACGAAAGACCGCACATAGTGTGATATTTTGTTAAAAACACAAAGGTTTAATAAAAGTATTGCACTTACAGTTATCCAAAGGAATTGCGCTTTTACAGATCAAAATGACGTGGTGAAGCAGCGGTGAATACGAGACAGCTGTCTCGTATTCACCGCTAAAGCAGTATTCTAAAGACATTTACACAGCTGCAGATTGAAAAGGAAAGGTATTTTTTAATAACATTAAATTATAATATGACTTCTGTAGCAATTATATACACGCTATAATTTTTTTGTTAATTTTTTTCCCCATGATAGTAGAGTTACCCTTTAAGTAACACATTTTAGTAGACTGTACATTAATATAGTCTGTGGATCCAAAATATGGTGGTGGAGGGTGTCTGTGTCCTCTATAGCAGAAGCTTTAGGTTATAAAGTTATCATAGATATCTACAGACAGAAACACCTTTCACATATCATTTCTCTTGTTCTCATTAAAAACATTTTATTTCTCAATGAGGTTTCTTCACAGCTATCTTCATATCACCTTAGAAAAGAGGAAGGAGGTTTTTGTACGGCTCTGTATCACTGTGTGAGAGGCGTCCACCCTGTCTGCTGACAGTAATATTTTCCTTCATCTTCTAAAGTTGCTCCATTGATAGTGAATTGGTATTCAGTTCCAGATCCGGAACCACTGAACCTGTCTGGGATCCCAGATGCACGAGTGCTGGCCCAATAGATGAGAAGCTTTGGAAGTTGTTGGGACTTCTGTTGATACCAGGCTAGATAGCTGCTGCTGCCACTAGTTAAGGTGCTACTGGATGTACATGTGATGGTGATTGTCTGTCCCGGGGACACAGAGATAGAATCCGGAGTCTGAGTCATCACAATCTCTCCACAGGATCCTGAGGATGGGAAGAGACATATTGATTATTGATTTCCTATCAATCCTGATGTGTGTATTTATTGTACAATGTATAGATGAATGTGCAGAGGATGATGGAAGGAGCCTCATCTCTCACCCTGAATAGAAATGAAGATGACAGCCAGCAGGTAACTGGGAGAAAGCATCTTGATGTTTCTGGAGGGTCAGATCCAAACTAGAAGACGTCTCCTGTACAATGAGATATATAGAGAGAGTGACAGGGGAGGTGTCCCCCCCACACACTGTGTATGCAAATACCGGGGAGATGGAAACATACAAATTCTGTGGTCAACTGCCACCTGCCAGAGACGGGAGTTTTTTTTTTTTTTTTTAGCTCAGTGAAGCCCAACAGAATAAAACCTTGTACTCCACACATATTCAATCACTTATTTCTTCCAATTAATATAAAAGTTTGGATATTAAAGAGACCATTCTAGGTTGTGATTTGTTTATATTATTTTAAAAGAAAGTTTCATAAAAAGAAAATATCTGGCAAAGTAAAGCTTGGTAAGCAGATGATGGGAATTAGAGGCAGAAGGTAAGGACTGTGTCTTAAACAATCCCACAATCATCCCATACAAGTCCATGCTGTATGTGAGTACATTTCCTCCCGACTCCCCCACAACTGTCAATGACTGACATCCTGAAGGACTCTCCAAAACCTCACCCTGAGCAGCATTACGGCACCCCAAAGAATAATGTGTATCCAAAACTAAAAATGTAATATGTTTCAGTTCACTAGTCCTTGGTGAGGTGACTGCATGCATTTTATTTTTTCATTTTTGTTCTTTATTTTTACTTGTTGATCCTGCAAATAATACACTTCCTACCCCTGGATGGCTACATCACTCTGCCACTGTATCTATGGAGGGAGCCATAGTTGTCACCCTAGGCAGCTCTCCTGATATGGATGACAATCACGTTCATATCTCTTGATCTCTATTACATTGGGGAAGATTGCTAGTTTACAGAAGATAGTTAGGAAGAAAAATAGAAAAATATTCTTCTGCACCGCTCACAGGAGGGGACAATGACGCAGCATTTCTGACAAGATCAGCAAAAAAGGATTTTTTGTAATTGCTGAAAACTGTAATCTGCAATAATGGAAAATTTCCTATCAAATACTTACCGTCATTTTCCTTTCCTGATGGACTCCATGGCAGCATACGTATGGGTTAACACTGCCTCCTTCCTATAGGACCCCACTCCCATAAATGTTTGCTTAGAGCCAGAGGCCGCATTCCGTAACTAGCCTACTCAAGACACTGGGGTGTGAACTACTACTGCCATGGAGTCCATCAGGAAAGTAAAATTACGTTGAGTATTTGATAGGAAATTTTCCATTTTCCTGACAGACTCCATGGCAGCAAACGTATGGGACTTAACCAGCCATACACCTAATGGGCGTGTATTGCTGAACAAAAAAGCTTAAATTTGTACCATCAATAGACCCGACTTTCAAACTGAAATAAATGGAGGATAAAAAAGCAGTCTATGCTAAAAAAAATAAGGTATTGACCACGGACCATAAGATCGTCCTACAGAATCAAATGGGGACCACATGCTGCGAAGCCGCCCAAGATGTAGACCCACTCCTGGTCAGGCTCCAGGGAGCCAAGCCCTCAGCTCTGCGAGCCTGTTGGATGAAATGGACAAGTCATGCCACAATTGTCCCAAATGAAATGTGTATTGTTGTTTCCTTTTTTTTTTTTCATCAGCCAAGCCATAGTGCTGCCTGTCCCACGATAAAGGGCATATGACAGAACTCTAATGTTTCTATGGAACAATTTCTTGGTTCTCCAGGAAGACTGATGTGCCCTAGGTTCTGAATCAAGCATAGCTAATGCCACTGCTCAGACTGGAAGAACGTTCGGAAGGTTCCACATGACCAAGGCTTCCATTTCTAAGGCTCTTTATGCTGACAAGATTGCCACAAGAAGGGTGACCTGACAGGGAGGTCCTCAGCGGAGACCAACCAAGCCCACTCCATTTCAACTCCCGAGAGTCAAGAAGAAGAAGGAGGTTCCCTCTGGGAACCTCTGATCGCTGCAAGGTCTTGAGATAAGTTTTAACACCACACCAGAGGAAGAACATACAGACCTCTAGCCAGGTAGTGACTTTTTATGGTACTCGAAACATAGACCGCAGTGCTGCTAGGTGGGAGTGCTAACTAGTTGGCCCTGTGCTGACACATCCCCATTGCCTCCCAGTAAAACAGAAGGCCTTCTAGACCTGTACGCATTTGTAAAGTTGATAAAGTTGATACGCTAACTCTGGGGGAGCTGACCGATAAGGCCAGCACTATGTCCAACCAGAGGGGCCTGTAGTATTTTGAACTTTCGGTTCATTACATGACCTGTCAGCAGCCAACATGTATTCAGTGGCGTAGCGTGGGGGTGCAAAGGGGGCAACCGCCCCCGGGCGCAAAATTTAGAGGGGCGTTGTAACAGTCCCTGTCCTGCAATCTCTGTCCCTGGTCCTGGGCATTTTCATTCCTGGACAATACAATGTCCCGGAATGAAATTGAGGTCACCGCCACCACCACCTAGTAACTAGTACTTACATTTCCCTACACTTCCGGAACTGGTTGCTAGGGCCGGCCCGCCTGGCGTCTAGCAACCAGTGACATCACAGACTCTCAATCTCTGTGAGGCTGGGAGCGAAGCCTGCGCTTAGTGCTGCTGCACTGCTGTCTCCACCCACCTCGGCACCTGCTCCTTCTCTGTCGCCCAGCAGTAGGGAATGGTGTGATCTAAGTTCAGACAGGCAGTGTCTCCTCTCCACCACCCTCTTTCCTCAGTGCCCTCGGCATGGGGACTGACTTCCTCGGTGTGTAGACCCACTAGCACGGGGCAAAAGGCCCCTTGTCAAATTTATGATGCCGGAGAGTCCACGTTGTCCAGCAACAGTGGCCGTTCTTGGGGTGCAGGCAGGCGGTTGGGGGATCAGTCTCATGGAGGTGATCAGCGAGGGGTTGATCTGAGGACAGATAGGCCTGAGAGCCTGGGACTGGGGAGAATAGTTCCACCGTGGCCCCTTCCTCCTTGATCTCGCCCCCCCTTCCCAAGAGGTGAAAAGCAGCTGGAGCAGCATCTCCCGTCCCATGCCTGCAGAGCATGGACTGCTCCAACTTCCTCTCTGCAGTAACATAAAAGCACCGCCGGATCAAGGAGACAGATTGGCATGGAAGGTAGCGTACATACAGAGACTGGGACAGAGGAGGGACTGCAGATAGGGATAGAGCTAGCAGTCTCTCGCATCTCCCCTCTTTCAGCACCCCTTTCCATCTGCTCAACTGTCTCTCTCAGCCTTGTCTCAGCCTCTCTCTCAATCAATCCAAATCACCAGTGCTGCAAAAACACACAATTGTGCAAATATACAAATAAATAAACAAACGAATTTTATATAATAATCAATAAAAAGTTCATCCATAGCCATGAAGTTCATTTATATCCATGTTTTTTGGACTCTTTTTATTGATTGTGATAGAAATGTGTTTGTTTATTTATATATTTGCACAATTGTGTGTTCTTGCAGCACTGGTGATTTGGATTCACTACCCAGTAGGGCTATCTTAGAATTATTTTATTTGATGAATTGTTATATGAAAATTTCTGTAATTTATTTATTTGCTTTATTTGCACAGTGAGGTTGAGGTTTCTTGCAGCACCGGTGTTTGGGACTCACTACCCAGTAGGGTTATTTTATAATATTTCAGTTAATGGAAGCTACATATGTCAAATTCACACTATAATACTTGTTGCAGCACCGTGCAGTTGGAATCAATACCCAGTAGAGTTTTGTATTTAGCCTTTTAGATTTTTATATATATATATATATATATATAAAGTTAACTACAAAACCCTACTGGGTATTGATTCCAACTGCACGGTGCTGCAACAAGTATTATAGTGTGAATTTGACATATGTAACTTCCATTATCTGAAATTTTATAAAATCCCCACTCCTAACGCCTATGATGGCTAACCTATATATAAAAGATTCAACACTTATTTCCAGGCTGTCTGGTCATGTCATCCCCTGAGTGAGCCAGTGGTGTATGCAGAGGAGAGGAATGAGCACCAACAACAGATGGGACATAGGAACCCATGCATGATGTCACCACTCCAGACTTTAGCAGCCATTGTCAAGCATGCTCTCCTCTCCCCTTCAGCCACAGCTGACTAACACAGGGGATCATGTGACCAGACCGGAGCTAGCTGAGTTGGGGGGGCGCAAATTACTTACCTCGCCCCAGGCGCTGACAACCCACGCTACGCTACTGCATGTATTGTAGGTCTTTGACCAGATTCCTCCATAAACTTTGTTTGCGCTAGCCTTAGAATGTATGAGAGCGGAATGACCCAGGAAGGACAGCCAAAAACCTCCAATCTCACGACCCAGACCATCCGGCGCAACCGTGCTAGAACCGGATGCAAATTGCAACTGTGACAGAAGGTCTGGCCTGCAGGTAAGGGGCACTGGGTTCAGGTAGCAGAGCTGTGCTAGCAAGGGAGACCATGGCTGCTTGGCCAACAAGGCATCACTGCCACTATTTCGACAATTTCTGTTCTGAGTCCTCATAAAATGTAAGGGCGACTGGACCTGAAAAGGGCACACAGGCCTCGCTGCATTTCCAATGATTCATCAGGACATCTGACCTGAAGCCTTGGGGATACTGGCCCCACGTATAGTACTATTCAAACTTCTTGTTGCACAGGGAGGCCAAGGGCTCAACTTTAGGACTGACTCCCAGCGACAAAGTCCGCCTGAAGCCTCCCCATGGAGAGACTATTCTTATAGTCCTGTTGAACTCTGGAGGGAAAGTGTGTCTGAATATTCTGGGCTCCAGAGACATAATCCGCAAGGATGTTGGTTAGTTTCTTCTGAGCCCAAGACATAATTGGCTCCACTTCCTGTCATAGAGAACAGGCTGTAAGTCCCCTTTGTTTCTTATGTAGGAGACCTCCGTAGTTTTGACTAGCCCAAGAAGCTGATGCTTCCTGTTATATGGTTAAAGGCCTGTAGGGTGCAGGGGGCCACCCATAGTTTCAGACTGATCAACATAATCTTGTGCAGGTGATATCCCCACCTGCCTTGAGTTATCCCCAACAGGCAGACACACCCCCCCATCCCATTTTTCTGGCATCAGACATAGTTGTAACCCAAGAAATGGGGGGGGGCAACAGAATGGCAGATTCAGTTGCTCCATTGTCACAGCCAGGGGACTTACTCTCATGACTGAGGTTATGTACATGATCCGAAATATGCTCCCTGGCTCCAGCTGCTGGAGAAACTCCTTCCGGGAAGGGCCTTATACTCCAGAGCATCCACTAGTCCATCGCATCCATAGATAACAGAGTGTCAATATTGTTAGACACTGAGAGGTGCTCTAGTGGGAAAAGGACAGGGCCAGGATTATTCTATTCCAGAACACCGGGAACCAGAGGCAAAGCAACAGTCCTCTAGATTGCATCAAATTGAGTCCCGAGGTACACAAGAGACTGAGTGGGCTCCAGTGCCTGCCTAGATCGTGGGGCATTGAAAAAGACCTGAGCTCTGGGCTCCAGCAGTTACCCTCTGTCTTGGGACAGTCAGAGAAGTTCATCCCAGGTACAATTCAGCTGCATGTTAAAAGGGGAGTTACCCCTTTTAGGGCAAGCAGCAGAGAGAATTGTGATTTAGACCGACAGGAGACCAGGGCTGATGGCAGGAGGGCTAGGGGTCGAGGCATACAAATGCATTATCCAAAGCTCAAGTCGCGTCAGAGCCTGAAACCGTAAACTCCACTGTGCCTGGCGATGTCTCTTTGCTGAGCCATCTGGGATGCTCCCTTTATTCAGATTGACTGTAGTAACCAATAGGACTTTGAAAAGCCCACAAGGCAATGTTGAAAAACAGAATGGCGGACCAGTAGGCTGGAGGTGGCTTGATCTATGGTGAGCCGAAGGAGCTTGCAGAAGTCTTCTGCAATGGGCACATGAAAGTAAGCATCTTTAGGTTTACGGAAATGAGCCAGTCATCTGGCTGGGCCTCCTATGAATCGGGAACAATCTCTCCATCTTCTCCTTTCAAAGGAAAGGGCTTTAGGTGCGTGAGGTTTTCCAACGACCCCCAAAGGCTGCTCATCATCATGCTCCTAAAATGGAGTGAGTACACCCTCTCCTCAGAGTGAGGTGCATCCATGGGACTAAACTGAGAAGAGGAGGACCTCTGAAGGACCATATTTGTCCCTTAGGAAACCGATTTGTTGCTCCAATAGTTTGAAACTTTAACTCTGTAGCTTCTTGGATGCCTGGGCTGCTCTATACAAGCGAGCGACCCTCGCATGCTCTGAACCATCCTCAAGGTTGTGTCATTTTGCGGTCTATCAGGTCCTAGTCCTAAGCCCAAGATCTGGGCTATAGCGCTGTCCATCTTGTCACTGAATAGTGAAGATCCATCAAGGGAATCCAGCACCGGGCCTGCTTGGAAGCGAGATCCGCGAGCCAGGGGCGGAGCTATCATGCCTGCTTAGTCGTTATGGATAAGAGCATCACCCACGCCGCCAAGCAGATGATGTTGAAAAAGGCCTGACCTAGGAACACCAATGCTAACTTCCAGCTCTTGCACTATTGAACTTCAAGCTACCTGTCAGGAAACAGCTGTTGCCCCTGGAATCCGTGTCGGGAAGCCGGTGTGCGGGTGTACATAGCGTGTGCGCACGCCTGTGCGTGTGCGCCGGCATTGGCGCCAAAACGGTCCATTTAAGCAGACAACACCCTGCAACAAGTGCTGTCCGTTCTACAGTGTTTGTGTGTTCCTGAGCGACCCGTTATCTGATTGTCTGTTCCTGTGATCTGGCTTGTCTTGACCCTGCTTGATCTCTGCCTGCACTGACTTCGGCTTCCACGGCCACTCTCCTGCCTGCTCCCTTGTACTTTTGCTGCCAGCCCATTAACAAAACTCTGCCTGTGCCCTACTATTCTGCCTGCCCCTTTTGTACTGCACCACCAGCCAGTTGCCGAACCAGCCTGTACCACCATTCTGTCAACTAGCACGAGACTGAAGGAACCTCTTCAGTTGTCACCGGTGACCAGCTCAACCCTTGTGCCATCCTCACTCCTGAACCTCCTGTCTGCTGTACCTGGGGTTCACGAATCAGGGTCGTAAGAGAGGTTACTCCTGCATAAGTCGGACTCCACCACCAGGTACGTGACACTACCCCTCCTGGGGAAGCTTTAGAAGACAGCATCAGCATTCTCAGTCAAAGGTTGCATTGCCTCAGACATGGCTGCAAGGGTCAGGGCAGGTTTCCCGGCCATCCGTGTCATCACACATACCTTTTGAAATCTCAGACTAATCTTCCCTCGAGACCATCCTGCTTTGCCAGTCTCATCAAGGCTGCATCAGCTAGAAGGCTAGAAGTCTTCAGGTGCTTCACAACCTCATTCCTGAAGGATACATCTTTGCCAGCTTGCTTAACAGAGAGGCTCTTCTCCCTGCTTTGCCCCATTCATCTGTAATGATATCCCCTAGCTCCACAAGGAGCGGAAAGTTAGGGCGCTTCCTTCCCGAGAAGTTTAGGAGCCTTGTTACACCTGGGATACCGCTGGCTCCTCCCATCTCAGGGCCCCCTTAATTTCCTCAATTAAGGTGAGATTGGGGCCAACTTGAAGCCCCCCGAAGAATTCATCTCACTGTCTGGGGTTCTCGTGGCTGCAGAACTTGGCTGGGAGAGATCCTACTCGTCCTGAGTGTACCCTACGGGAGAGCACGCCATAGCGGCTGTCCGGCTCTGCGTCTGGCTTGTATCCCGCTCCTTCAAGGAGTACTGCACCACACATATAAGTAGAGACTCTATCTGCTGTTTGCCAGTCTGTCTTTCCCCAACCGCCTTGGCATAACATGGCTCACATAGAGACTTGCCCTCTTGGACATGGATCCTGCATCCCCAGCAGGCTCCTTTAATGGATTGGCTGTCATGGGTGCGATGGGTGCAGTGCCTGGGGGAGGAATCAGAACTTCTCCAAAGGTGTCAGGTCCTAAACGGAGAGCCAACTGTACTGCGGGCTTGCGAGGTCTCTGTCTTTGCTTGCCATGTGCTGGTTAGTAGACCTTGAAGAAAAAGCCTAAACGAAGATTTCATGAGTGCCAGGACAATCAGGAGTTAAGCAGCCACACCAGCTTGTTGTGTACGAGCTGACCACAAGGGGCGGTGATGTGTCAATAGAGAAGGGAGAACTGCCATCCAGAGAGAGATAGGTGCCCAGATAAGCTCCACTGTTACTCCTCCCCCATGCCCCTTCTCTAAGGAGCCAGGATTACCTAGGGGGAGAGACACAGGGACTGGGGGAGCTGCCGCCAACTGTCCACCAGGATTTCCCCAAGGACAAGGGACTAACAGCACTTTTTAATCCCCCGCCCTTAAGATATCGCCGCCATGCTTGTGCCCATAGCCAACCGACCCTTTGCACATGCACGCCCCATACATGCGCAGGGACAATCGCGACCACCGGGCCGGAAGCTGGACTCCATGAAAGGCCGCATACTAGCCCCAGGGATCGGAAAGGAAGTGGGGAGGAGAAAGAAAAAAACATAAGACAAACCAATAAATACAAAGTACTGCCATGGAATCAGGGAGACACCTGATGCTGGACACAACAAAACTTCCTCAGACTATGCTGCAGATGATGATGATGATGATACTGATGGCATTCACTGGGCCTAAACAGGCCGTCTGCTGCAGACCAGGCCATATGGCCAAAAAACGCCACTCGCCCGCCCATGGCTGGGCCCTGGGCACTGACAGGCACCGCTTCTTCCTGCCCTTGTCCACCCCGCTTATAGCTGGGGCTTACTGGACTCAACTGGGATGCCAATCCTGTTGCCACACGTTGATAGGTAAGTTCATCCGCACACATAGGGTCCAAGAGGAGGACAAAAAAAGGAACGCGGCCTCTGGCTCTGAGCAAGCATTAATGGGAGTGGATTCCTATAGGATTGGAGAGGAGGCGGGGCTAACCCATACGTATGCTGCCATGAAGTCATGAAATATTTTTTTATTGGGTTTAGTTATTCTTTAACCCTTTTACGGCAGTTGTTTAAATGGTCTCTGAAGACAAGAAATCATATAGCAAAGCTCACTATCATGTTGCACAATGCTGATGTCATTGGGAGCCCCACCTATCAGCTTGGTCTATGACAGCTAGGTCACAGTTCTAGGGGTGCTGATCGATTCAAAATAAATCACAAGATGTCTAAATAGACAAATAAAATTGAATGTTGATCTGCTGTCTCTTATACATTGTGCCATTACCTAGAAATACAGTATACCCAAGTCAAAACCGAAATTAATCTTTACAGGGATTGCATAACTTAAAGTGGTTGTAACTAGGGATGCACTGATACCAATACTAGTATCGGTATCGGGGCCGATACTCTGCCTTTTCGCGAGTATTGGTACTCTCGAAAATTAGCCGATCCCGGAAACTGATACCAGAAGTGGGCGGAGGTGACATCGGCGGTGCGGATGTCGGAAGCAGATAAAGATTTCGGGCCCTTCATTTTGCGGTGAGTGCTGATACATGATGCATGTCTCCGACTGTGCTGCTGTCTGTCTCCTCCAGGCTTTCTGTTAATGGCGATAGGTGCGGTTACACTATGTCCCGCATGCCGATCGGTGAGTGAGTGCTGTGCTGACATCTCTTCTCCTGTCTTTGCAGCCAGTGAGTGTTACCTGTACATGTCCGACCCACACTACAGCAAGCATGTCTCTCTCAGCTAGCTTACATGGCAGCCAGTGTCAGTGAGTGTTACCTGTTACATGTCCCACACCACAGTCAGCAAGCATGTCTGTCTCAGCTTAAATGGCGGCCAGTGTCAGTTTGACTCAGTCACTCAGAATGATGCTGTTCTAGTTTTCTTGCTCCTTCTCGTGCCTAAACTACAGAACTGTATTGCACTTGGTTGGTTGTGAACTTGTTGTGATGTTTACATGTCATTGACATTATAATTTAACATATTCTGTGCAATTTGAGCTTTCAGAACTTTTTGACAAGCAAGTAAAAGCATTTTATTTGTTTCATACGTCTTTTGGAGTTCCAGTTCTTCATTTCATAAAGAAAACTAACTATCTTCATTCCTTTTAAAAAAATAGTCACATGACAAAAAAATAGGTATCGGTAATTGGTATCGGCGACTACCTAAGGTAAAGTATCGGTACTCGTACTCGGTGGAAAAAAAGTGGGATCGATGCAGCCCTAGTGCATAACATAATAAATGTGGATCGGCTAACCTAGATGGCATGAACCACTTCAACAACAGAACATAATATTAAAATCAGAATTAATAAGACATATAAATTGTCTAGTAAGAAGCACAACATGGTACATCAAATAAGCTCTATGTGTTTCGTGGAATCGCTCCACCTCCTCAGGGTCACATGCATCAATATCTGTAGAGAGACATAATTGACAGTACAGTCTCATAATATATACTAGATAATAAGAGAAGATTGTGACTGAGAGAAGGAAAGTATCCCTCCCATACTCACATTTGGGCTGAATGTGAGAGAACCTGCAGCAGGAGGCTGCTTGAGAAGTCTGTCCCAGGAGCTGTGGTAGGGGGGCCCATGGATCAAACCGGGAGCACTCAAGTATTTCCCAAAATGAAAGAGCATCCAGAGGTGGTGTGTGTGGGGTCCAATGCTCGGAATTGAAAAGAAGGGGGTAGTATTTAAAAAAAAAAAAAGTAACTATGCATGTATCATCATGGACCATGGCCACATGTGAAGGAAACTACTCCTACTCCAGGAATTTTTCATTCTTTACTGGTCAACACCATCCCTATCTTGGTTATTAGGGTTATCAATCATGATACCATCTCCAAGTCTTGTCCTTTTTCTCTCTCTTTGCACCATGGGCAGGTCCCCCTTGGACACACTTATCCTGTATACTTCTTTGTTTTAGAACTTTTTATTCCAATCTGGTCATGGTTTACATTCACTTTTGAATGATGAAATGCATAGTCACTTTTATTCCCCAGTCAAAGCATCCCCCACACAGTTAGAAAGCATCCCCTAGGACAGGGATAGGCAACCTGCAGCCCTCCAGCTGTTGCAGAACTACAAGTCCCATCATGCCTTTGGGAGTAATTGTAACTGCCAGCCCTGCAATGCCTCATGGGAAATGTAGTTCCACAACAGCTGGAGGGCCACAGGTTGCATACCTAGGGACACACTTAAACCTTTCATCGCCCCTGATGTTAACCCCTTCCCTGCCAGTGTCATTAGTTCAGTGACAGTATACATTTTTAGCACTGATCACTGTATTAGTGTCACTGGTCAAAAGTGTCAGTTAGGTGTCTGATCTGTCCAATGCAATGTCACAGTCTTGCTATAAAAACACTGATCTACGCCATTACTAGTAACAAACAAAAAAATAAATAAATAAAAGACTCAAAAAAACTATCCCATAGTTTGAAGACGCTATAACTTTTGCGCAAACCAATCAATATACGCTTATTGGGATTTTTTACCAAAAATATGTAGCAGAATACATGTTGGCCTAAATTGATGAAGAAATTAGATGTTTACATTTTTATTGGATATGTTTTATAGCAGAAAGTGAAAAATATTGGGTTTTTTACAAAATTGTCGGCCTTTTTTTGTTTATAGCGCAAAAAAAAAAAACACAGAGGTGACCAAATATCACCAAAAGAAAGCTCTACTTGCAGGAAAAAAAGGACATCAATTTTGTCCGGGTACAATGTCGCACAACTGTGCAATTGTCAGTTAAAGTAACACAGTGCCGTATCGCAAACGTGGCCTGGTAAGGAGGGGATAAAACCTTCCGGGGCTTAAGTGGTTAAAGGAATTCTGACATGAAAGAATAATGTAAGCTGACATTGTTGATTTGTCCCTTTGAGTGTATTGGTTCCATGGCTGTCATGTTAATGCTTTGTCGTCAATGCTGCCCAAAGTCACTGACCCAGAACCTGTATAAAAATGAACAGTTTCCATACACTCAGTTACTGTATGTTCTGAGTATGTGACTCAAAAGTAATTATTCAGGCAGAGCCAGGCAACTAGCATTTTCAAAAGGTGGCTGGCAATGGCAGCACCTGCACTTCCCATATGACAGAGTCTCTTTAATTGTAAATTGTGCGCAATATCCTTATACCATTTTTTATACGATTTTAAATCAAAGTATACAAACTTTAAAAATAATAAAATGGTTAGTTCTAAGAGAAATAAATGGGCTGCCATTTTGAACCTCTTTATAAATCTCAATACTTTAAATGCCATAGACACATTATTTCTGATAAGCATGCAGCAAGCAAAGTCAGACTACAGTCAGGGCTCCTGATCTGCATACTTGTTCTGGGGCAGCGACTTAGGAGTTGGAGCTATCTGACAGCAACAAGAATTTTGATAAAGTTCAGCAAGGTGGCATTCCTAAAAAATGTCAAAAATAAACTTTCCACTGTCTAAAAATAGAACTATAACCTTTAGCTAGATTTCCTTGTTAATACTCTAATTTATTGTATTTTAGGGAATGTTTGACGACTGGAGTTGATTTGGGAGCTGGGCTGGACTACTGCAAGATTGGGATAAGCTCTCCCATTATAATAAATTTCCTTTTGGCTAAAATTTACAACATTGGTTTATAACAGGGGTCTCCAAACTGCAGCTCGTGGGCCAGATGTGGTCCTTTGCTAGCCTTTATCTGGCCCTTGGGGCACTTTTTCCCCCAGTGATATGAGGCATTATTCCTCCCATTGACACCAACCGATGGAGTACTATTGTACCCAGTAATACAAATGGTGGGGAACTACTACTCCTCCTACTAACCATCAACCCTGAGGCAATGTTTATTCTCACTGACGCTGGGCCCAGGGCATTTTGTACCCCAACTGGCCACCATCTGGCCCCCCTAAAGTCTGAAGGACAGTTAACTGGTTTAAAATGCTTGGAGACCCCTGGTTTATAACTTACATTTGAATACATAGTGGTTAGGTGATCTGTGACAGTATTACTGTATAAAAGAGGAAGGAGGTTTTTGTATGGCTCTGTATCACTGTGTGAGAGGGTACTGAGCATACTGCTGACAGTAATAATCTCCTTCATCATCCTCAGTCCCTCTAGTGATGGTTAGTTTGTAATCATTTCCAGTTCTGGAACCACTGAATCTGTCTGGGATCCCAGATACACGAGTGTTTTCTTGATAGATAATAAGCCTTGGAGGTTGTTGGGGCTTCTGTTGGTACCAGGCTACAAGAGGACTTATACCAGTACTGGATGTACATGTGATGGTGATTGTCTGTCCCAGGGACACAGAGATAAAATCCGGAGTCTGAGTCATCACAATCTCTCCACAGGATCCTGAGGATGGGAAGAGACATATTGATTATTGATTTCCTATCAATCCTGATGTGTGTATTTATTGTACAATGTATAGATGTATGTGCAGAGGATGATGGAAGGAGCCTCATCTCTCACCCTGAATAGAAATGAAGATGACAGCCAGCAGATAACTGGGAGAAAGCATCTTGATGTTTCTGGAGGGTCAGATCCAAACTAGAAGACGTCTCCTGTACAATGAGATATATAGAGAGAGTGACAGGGGAGGTGTTCCCCCCACACACTGTGTATGCAAATACCGGGGAGATGGAAACATACAAATTCTGTGGTCAGCTGTCACCTGCCTGAGACGGGAGATACAGATTGTTTTTTTTTTTCAGCTCAGTGAAGCCCAGCAGAGTAAAACCTTGTGCTCCAGATCAATTCAATTACTTATTTCTTTCAATTAATCAGTGGTGGCCTGTCCATATGGGGTACCACCCCCCTAATCTACATGCAGGGACCCGGATGCATGGATTTCAATGGGTTTTTTTTTTTAGAAGTACAAGATTAGAGCCTGAGGCTCTAATTGGCTTCAAATAAGGGTGGGCTCGGGGCGCAGAGCACTGCACCCTGAGCCCAACCACTTGTGTGACTTCTCCTCCTGGACAATCAGAAAGCGGGTCCTCAGACCCGATTGGCCAAGAGAAGCATGAGCTTCCATTCTCCTTCCTGCCATCCGGCTTGGTGCTGCACATCGTACAGGTGCGGACACTTTGGCTCAGCTCCGCTCCCCACTAACAATGCATTTTTTTTAGCACTGATCACTGTATTGGTGTCACTGGCCCCCAAAAACTGTCACATGGGGGCTAATTCACTATATCGCGAATATGCGATCGCATAACGCTCAAAAATAACGCCCATTAAAGGCAATTAGCATATCGCACAGGCGCGAACGCAGAATCACGTTTTAGCCGCAAATATGCCTTCTTATATGGGAATAGCTGATGTCAACTGGGCTTGAACCTGCAGAATCCATTGAAGACTTGTATGAACATGATTTGCTTGAAAAAAGTGTATAGGAACTGCCGCAGCAAAATGGAAAATATAATGCTGCATACAATGCAAGGTGTGCTGATGACATCCATAGGATACGAACCTGGAACTGTAAGCTTTAGAATGCATCGGAATAAACCACTACGCTAAAGACTTGACTTCAACCGGAC
The DNA here is from genome assembly GCA_018402905.1 of Glandirana rugosa. Taxonomy (NCBI): domain Eukaryota; kingdom Metazoa; phylum Chordata; class Amphibia; order Anura; family Ranidae; genus Glandirana; species Glandirana rugosa. Next base: position 938 of record BLSH010303040.1, on the reverse strand, counting down.
AGAAAAAATACATTTACTAATCTTGTATTCTTTTCATTCTCTACAAACTAACTGCTGCCATGTTAACTAGTGTGAGATGATTCCAATTGCACATCATAATATTAATGAATGTGTACATACCATTGCATGCATTGCAAAACTTCATAGTATGGAAGCAATCAAACTGATGATGGGCATTGGCTAATTGGTGAATATGCCTTCACATATTTTCAAATTATAAGGCTGCTTACAATGCAAGGTGTGCTGATGACATCTGTAGGAAACGAACCTGGAGCTGTAAGCTTTGAATGTATCGGAATAAACCACTACACTATAGACTTGACCACAACCAGCCAGAAATAATACATTTACTAATCTTGTATTCTCTTCATTCTCTACAAACTAACTGCTGCCACCTTAACTAGAGTGTGATTATTCCAATTGCACACCATAATATTAATGAATATGTACATACCATTGCATGCATTCCAAAACTTCATCGTATGGAAGCAATCAAACTGGGGATGGGCATTGGCTAATTGGTGAATATGCCTTCACATATTTTCCAAATATAATGCTGCATAAAATGCAAGGCGTGCTGATGACACCTGTAGGATACGAACCTGGAGCTGTAAGCTTTCCACGTATCGGAATAAACCACTACGCTATAGACTTGACCACAACCAGCCAGAAAAAATACATTTACTCAGTGGCGGCTGGTGAAGTTTTTGGATGGGGGGGCGCCAGGTCCCGCCCTTCCTTTTGACCCCTCCTACTTCTAATACGCCCCACCCCTTATAGAATCCACCCACTCTGTCCCCTGTATTCCACATATTGTATCAGGAGTGTACAGCTCAGCATCACAGGACACAGTATACAGCTCAGTATCACAGGACACAGTATACAGCTCAGCATCACAGGACACAGTATACAGCCCCAGCATCACAGGACACAGTATA
>BLSH010302906.1:0-10163 GCA_018402905.1 Glandirana rugosa | reverse complement strand
CACCCCCCCCCCCCCCCCATCATGTCTGGGAGGACAACAAGGAGAGGCAAACATTCCCATGGCACTGTGAGGGGCCAGCAGCATATGTGTCCACAGGCAAAGGTGGACATGGTCAGTTCTCACATAGGTCATCATTTTCTTTGCTTAGTGATGCTGCCCATGCTATCCAGCCACAGCATGCAGAGGAGGTGGTGGACTGGCTTACTAAACCATCCTCCTCATCCTCTGTCAGCAAGCAGAGACTAGTGCTCAGTCCACTGCAGCTGCCACAGTGGCTAAATCTGTGTCACGTACCTGGTGGATGAGTCTGACTTATGCAGTGGGTAACCTCCCTTACGACCCTGACTCGAGAACCCCTGGTAGAGTAGGTGGCTCGGGAGTGCAGGATGGCACGAGGGTCGGACTGGGTCACTGGTGTTGATAGGAAGTCCGTAGGTGCACTCGTGCACAAGAAGCGTGGTCGTACAGGCCGGGTCGTAAAGCTGGCTGGCGGTGCAGTACAGAAGGAGCAGGCAGATGGATGGTCGGGTTCAGGCAGGGTCGTCAACAGGCGGGCAGCAGAAGTACAGGAGGGCTAGGCAGGAGGGTGGTCGTAGGCAGTCCAGGGGTCGGTGCAGGCAGAAATCAGCAAAGTCGTAGGAACAGGTAATCAAAGTACAGGCAGATCAGGAACACACAGCACACGCTGTAGATCAGACAGCAGAGTCTGTGTGCTGCTGAGGTGTTTAAATAAGGCAGCTGGGGGGGGGGGGCGTGGCTTGGCGCATGGAGGAGAAGGACGCGTGACTCGACCGCTCCCGGTCCTAACAGCTTTCACGGGCCTATAATTCCTCTATTTCGTCCGCACCTTCACCCAAACTATTCCGATGGGCAAGGGGAAGCCCAGGGATCAAGCCAAGCCAGGTGGCAGTGGTACAAACGGCGACCTGGGCCGTTTTTTCACTCGGTCCTCAGCGGCCTCTCAGCACCAGCCGCGTTCCAAGATGGCGCCGGCGCCGGCGCCTGCTTCTCCTCCTCACTCGGAGCCGATGGACACAGGGCAGGTGAGATCTAGAGGGCGGTCAGCCTCTCTCACAGACTTTGACCTCAACACACACCGCTCCCAAAGCCCCTCACTTCACTCCCAATGTTCTGGGGATGGCTGGGACCTAGAATCCCAAATGAGATCCCTGCAGGGCTATATAGGCTCCCTACCTACCAAATCAGACTTTGAACACTATGTGAAGCATATTGAGAAAACGTACAGACAGGAGATTACTGAACTCAAGAAGGACATAGGGGTCCGCATGGAAGACATTGAAAACACCACTGAGGGAATCTGCACTGCATTACAGTCACATGAGGAGACACTGAACACCCACACTGTAATGATACAGCAGCTCATGTACCAGCAGGATGACACAGAAAATAGGAACAGAAGGAACAACATACGGATTAGGGGCATCCCTGAGTCAGTGGAGCATAAAGATCTCCCTAGTGCAGCTGCAGCCATATTTAATCAAATCCTACAGCTACCAAAGGAGTCACCCATAGAACTGGGCAGGGTCCACAGGACCTCAGGACCGCGGTCACCTGACTCCACTTTTGTAAGGGACACTTTATGCAGAATCCACTTTTACAAGATCAAGGAACAGATTATGAGGGCAGCCAGCACCCAGGAGTCCATACTTTTTAATGACACCCCTATAATGCTCCTACTGGACATATCCCGCCAGACGCTGGCTATGAGGAGGGCCCTTAAACCCCTAACTTCCATGCTGCAGGAATGTCAGATCAAATATCAGTGGAGATTCCTGTTCCAATTACGTGTTCGCCATGAAGGTAAAACTGCGGTGTTCCGCATCCTAGGGGACTTGCCTAACTTTCTGAGCACATTGGAATTGCCCCAGGTCCATCTGCCGGACTGGCCCTTCCAACCCACCACGCCTGGCCTTCCATACCTACCTCGGTGGCAAAAACAGAATAAGAAACGGAGCTCCAGGTCCTCACCGCGGGCATCCCCAGATGACTGAGCACTCTGATGTCTTTTCATCCTTTCTTTTTTGCTGCCTCGCTGAGCCAGGATTGCTCAGCTGCTACCTAGAAACATGTCCCCTGTTCACAGTTTTCCTGGAATTTATGTTTCTGTTCTCCTGTTCTGACTGTTCCGACCCATTCTCACTCAGAGCGAAGCTAAACCTTACAGGCCTATAACCTTCCATCTTCTCTTCCCGCCACCTGCTCCCATGGGTCACCCCTGATCCCTTAAAAATGACTTTTGGAGGATACAAATCCAGAAGTCTGTTGTCCTTGTACCTGATCTTTTATGCTTAACGAGCCGTTTGGTCATCCTCTCTTTCAAGACTGTGAATTATTGAGTGAAGACCAGACAACCCGTTATACTACGCACACATGGACACAGACTCTCTTATTGATCTCTATATTTAGTTGCCCGTGGACTCTCGGGACCGGGAGTCACTCTGTGCGTCTCGCACAGCTTCCCCCCGTAGGTAGCGCAGTGTGTGTTCACACACAGCGCAATGTGTATCTACAGTTCTTTTTTTTTATATTTCTTTGCATTGTTTTACATGTTACTGTTTGGTTTCCTGAGCAATAGCTGCCATCTAGTGGCCTGTTCTTATACTGCCATCCAGTGGCATCTTTACTTTATTGCTCTTAGACCATATTCTCCTGCCCTTTGCCTGCAAAGGCCACTCTTTCTATTCTTTCTGTTCAACTGTTCTGCTTTATCTGCTCTTTATCCCACTTTTTCTTTCACTTTTTTCCTTCCCCATTCCTTCCACCAGAATTTATCTGTCTGTGACGGTACTACATCTAATTGCATTTACCTTCGAGACTTAACGATTTCTATCTTATCTTTTAGAAATGCAGTCACATAAGAATATCAGCTTGTCCTCCTATAATTGCAGGGGCTTCAACACGCCGGAGAAGAGAAGTCAGGTATTGTATCACTTTCACAAAGCCAGAACCAAAATTTTACTTTTACAAGAAACTCACTTTAGAGGTACTGAAATCCACATTGGTAGGAACCACTACTTCCCCACTTGGTACCATAGTACGAACCCACACTCTAAAACTAAAGGTGTCTCCATAGCATTTCATAAATCATTTCATCCGGATGTGGTGGACTCCATGGTCGACCCTCTAGGACAATTTCTTTTCCTCAAACTAAAATATCAAAATTCTATTTTTACAGTGGCAAATGTGTATGGACCTAACCAGGACCAAAGCCTTTTCCTGACAGAGGTCACAGAAAAATTGAAAGCTTTTGGGGGTCCCTGTTACATCCTGGGAGGCGACTTTAACGTGGCTCTGTCTCCGTCTGTAGACACATCCTCGGGTAAGTCCTCAATTCCCCTTTCTACATTATCACGCATCAAATCCCTACTTCATTCCATGCAAGTAGTTGATGTATGGCGCATTCATCATCCTTTTGAAAAGGATTACACCTGCTGTTCAGTGCCCCACAACTCCTATAGTCGCATAGATTACTTTTTCATTTCGCAATCCCTCCTAGACCTACCAGTCCAGACTCATATAGGTAACAACCTATGGTCGGATCACAGCCCCATTCACCTTCACATAGATTGTCTATTTCGGAAGTCGGGGAGGACATCCTGGCGCCTGAATGATAATCTCCTGAAAGACACCCCATGTATCACAGACATTAAACAGGCGATCCTGAACTTCTCAAAAGACCACGCTCACGATGATACTAGTCCACTAGTTAAGTGGGAAACCCTGAAATGCATATTGAGGGGGACTTTTATTCAACATGGCTGCCGCCTTAAAAAGGCTAGGACAGCAGACATAGCCCGCTTACTCTCTACCATATCCTCTTTAGAGCACGTACACAAACAAACTCAAAGTTCCGAAACATATGTTGAGCTATCTAACGCACGCCGTGAACTCCTAAGGCCCCTAGACTCAAACTCCCTAATTGCTAGGGACAAGGCACATAATTACCACTACTCCTTAGCGAATAAATGCGGACAACACCTGGCCAGATATCTACACCCGAGACCCCCAAGGTGCCCCATCCAATTTGTTCACAATTCCAGACAACAGCCGATTCATAATCCCCAAGGCATCTCAACCGCTTTTAAACAATATTACTCGCAACTATATAATCTCCCCCCCACCGCCACTTCACGATCACCGGGCACCCTATCTACCCCATTGACTGATTATATCTCAGAGACAGCCCTCCCCTGCATCGAGTCGGAGGATGCTTCTGACCTGGACAAGCCCTTTATTGAGTCCGAGTTTCTAGGAGCAATTAAAGGTCTAAAAACGGGGAAATGTCCGGGACCCGACGGATTCTCGCCCAGATTCTATAAACTCTTTGCTGAACAACTTGCACCCCTCTTAACCCTTGCGTTTAATCACATAGATGACTCCAATCCTCCTTCTAGGGAGCTCTTGTCAGCCACCATCTCTATCCTACCCAAACCAGGCAAGGACCCTTCGCAATGCAGTAGCTATCGTCCAATATCCTTATTGAACATAGACGTAAAGTTGTACGCTAAAGTCTTGGCTAACCACCTGTCACCCCTCCTACCAACTGTTATACACAAAGATCAAGTGGGATTCGTGCCTGGGCGGGAAGCACGTGACAACACTACCAAGACTATACATCTTATCTCTTATGCTCAGAAACATAATCTCAAAGCCTGTCTCCTTTCTTTCGATGCCGAGAAGGCTTTTGATAGGGTGGACTGGCGGTTCCTTAAGCATTCCTTAGAACAGATAGGATTGGGGGCTACTTTTGTGGCCAAGGTCATGTCTCTATACGCTTGCCCTTCAGCATTGATTTTAGTTAATTGATCCATGTCTCCTTCATTTGACATATCCAACGGTACCCGACAGGGTTGCCCCCTATCCCCCTTACTCTTTGTGCTCGTGATGGAACACTTAGCCAATGCAATCAGACAGAACGACTCTATCAAAGGTATACAAACACCCACAGCACAATATAAGCTTTCACTATATGCCGACGACCTATTGGTGTACCTACAGCATCCACATACTTCCCTGCCCTCCTTACTACAAGAGTTTAAGAGGTTTGGGGAACTTAGCAATTTCAAACTGAACATGGTGAAAACTGAGGCCCTTAACATCTCGTTATCACCCACCACTCTCACTCAAGTCCAATCTAATTTCCCCTTTCAATGGGGTAAGGGTCACATTTCGTACCTAGGTATAAAACTCCCTACCAATCTAACACACTTATACACACTAAACTATCTCCCACTTTTGTCCCGCATCAAAAAAGATTTAGAAACCTGGAATCTAACTCCCATGCCCCTCTTCGGCCCTATAAACACACTCAAAATGGATATTTTACCCAAAATACTCTATATCTTTCAAACTGTTTCAATTACTGTCCCTTCGCGTTTCTTCAACTCACTCCGCTCCCTAACCACCCGCTTCATTTGGCAAAACGGCATGTCTCGCATCCGACACACCTTACTTACCTACCCCAAAATGCAGGGCGGAGTAGGACTACCGGATTTTAACCTCTACCACAAAGCGGCGATACTCGCGCGTATATTGGAATGGTTCCCTCGCCCCTTCTTTAAAGCATCCACTATGATAGAACAAGAACACACGATTATTGACCTACGCGCCTCCCTTTGGGGTTATGGTACAGAACTCCAGAGATTCTCTTCCTCCTCCCCCCTTACTGTTGCGGCCCTGTCTATGTGGTACAAAAGAGGACTCTTGACACTTTTGTCCTCTGACCCTTCCCCTATTACACCTCTTTTTGACCATCCTTCCCTACCTCAGGGGTTAGGATCCTCTAGGATAGGCACCTTCGCTCGTTCTGAGTGGCCACTGACGAATTCCTTTATCCACCCGGAGTCCGGTAAACCAAATATGCCGGATGATCAAGCTAACTGGCTTACGGCGCTGAGGCTTTCCACATTCTGCTCCACTCTATTCTCCACCTCTCAAACCCACAGGCGCCAAACGGAGTTTGAACGACTGTGTTCCCTTCCAGACATAACTAGGCATCTGCTTTCCACACTCTACAAACTCTTACAATCTTTAATCCATGACCAACTCCCCCCATATACCAGGGGATGGTCGGCGGACCTAGGGTCAGAGATAACGATAGCAGACTGGCAAAAATCTTTCCATTTCACACACAAATTGTCCACGTCTAGCTATGCTCAAGAGAAAAATTTTAAGCTACTTTTCAGGTGGTATAGGGATCCCCAGACTTTGCATAAGATATTCCCAGATGCCTCCTCCACCTGCTGGAGATGTGGAGTGGCAGTAGGAACATACCTACATATCTGGTGGGACTGCCCTCTAATACAACCTCTTTGGTCCCAGGTTTTCTCCATACACAATGCCATATACAATGATTCCCTAAAGCTCACACCGAAAATCGCACTCCTTTCTATATTACCTGGTACACTGGCCTCCCAGAAAAAGACACTCCTACGTTTTTTTCTGATCGCAGTCCGACAACTAATCCCATTATTTTGGAAAAAGACCACTACTCCCCCTATTTCATTATGGGTCTCCACTATTAATGACATAATGCGCATGGAGGAAATGCTATCATTGGAGAATGATACTTTTGACAAATTTAAGGTAACTTGGCTTGTCTGGCAAGACTTCTCTTCTTCGGACGCCTTAAAACGGATGCTGTCTTAGAAGGTATGGAGGACATTTGACTCAGGTACCGTCGCTGGCATAATAACTTACCCCTACTTTAATGTTACTTCTAGCTCACTATCCCCACACTTTGCCCATCTTCTTCTTCCGTTCTCCTTCTTCTTACTATCTTCCACTTTCCTCTTCCCCCTCTTCTTCTACTGCTCTTTCTGTCTCCCCGTACTTTTATGTTTTAATACAAGACACTCATATGTCTACTTGTACTGTCTATCGAATCAACAACCGTTATAACTTTAAATGGTAACCAATAAGTGATGGCAGTACAGAAACGATAATTCACAGAAAGCAAGAATATCTACATTTTGTTATACACTGAATATCTGTACCTATGCTTTTTGGAAGCTAGATGTTTGTTACACATACTTCTTTTTATTATGTATAACCAATAAAAATATATTTGACTCTAAATAAGGCAGCTGGGCTCCAATCAATGAAAACACCCTGCACAACTGTTAACCCTTAGTGACCCCTGCGCTGGTTAGCAGATCCAAGACATGCGTGCATAGGTGCAGAAAGTCCGCTTTAGCCACAGATTCTCTTCCTAACATTGCCCCCCCCAAGGGGCAGCCTCCGGATGCCCAGTCGGGCCTTTAGATCTGGGTGAGTCCTCCAGAATAGCCGAATCAACTCTTTGGCATGGATGTGTTCTTCGGGCTCCCATGAGTTCTCTTCAGGTCCATACCCCTTCCACTTGATCAAGAATTGTGTCACACCCCCTCTCACTCTGCAGTCGAGGATTGCCTCGACAACGTATTCTTCCTCACCGTCCACTATAACGGGCTCAGGTGGAGCCGATCTCCTCCCCGGGAAGTAGTCCTTGGTTACCGGCTTCAACAGGGACACATGAAATACCGCGTGCACCCGAAGAGAAGGGGGGGAAGTTCAGTTCATACGCTACCCTATTAATTCTCCTCTTGACTTGGAAAGAGCCAATGAATTTTGGTCCAAGCTTCTTTGAGGGGCAGGCCAATTTTAAGTTCTTAGTTGCGAGCCAAGCTTGGTCGCCAGGTTGCAGGTCCAGTTCCCCTCTCCTTCCTCTGTCGAACATCCGTTTGTTGTATTCCTGTGACCGGAATAATGTCTCCCGCAGGAGCCTGTTGTTCTCCACCAAGAAAGCAGCCATGTCCTGAACAACAGGCACCAAGCTTTCTGGAGCCAGGTCGGGCAGGAAGGAGGGATGGTAGCCGAGGTACGCCCAGAATGGTGACTGGTTGGTGGCAGAGTGGACTGCGTTGTTGTAGGCGAACTCGGCTACCGGCAGCAGCGAGACCCAGTCGTCCTGAGAGAACGAGGAGTAGCATCGGAGGTACTGCTCTAACATCTGGTTGGTTCTCTCCGTCTGGCCGTTAGTCTGGGGGTGGAAAGCGGAGGAGAACGCCAGCTCGATTCCCAGCAGGGAGCAGAGGGCCTTCCAGACCCGAGAAGTAAATTGTACCCCTCGATCGGATACAATATTAGCTGGTAGTCCGTGGAGGCAAACTATTTCTTTAATAAACATCTCTGCCGTTTGGTTGGCCGTCGGGGTGCCCTTCATGGGGATGAAATGGGCCATTTTGGTGAGGCGGTCCACGACCACAAAGATGGTAGTACATCCTGCAGATGCGGGCAGCTCGACTATAAAGTCCATAGATATATGCGACCAAGGCCGCTCCGTAATGGGTTTAGCAACCCCCAGGCTTTGGTCCGATCGACCTTGTTGCGGGCACAGGTAGGACAGGCCTTAACATATTCCTTGCAGTCCTTGTAGGCCTGGGGCCACCAGAAAGAGCGTGCCACTAGCTCCGCCGTCTTACGACCCCCAAAGTGTCCTGCCAGTTTGAGATCATGGCATAACTCAAGCACTGCCAGGCGTTGCTTTTCGGGGACGTAGACTCTTGACCCAAACCACCACAACCCATCATGCTGGGTCAGCCTGGAATCTTGAGGGTCAGAGGACCTGGCCAGGGACCGTCTGATTTGTGAGAGGAGGTCCTCCTGAGTTAATAGGAAACTCCGGGACGGGAGGATCGTGTCAGGTGGGGGAGTCTCCCCTGTGGTATGAAACATCCTTGAGAGGGCGTCGGGTTTCACATTTTTTGAGCCGGGCCTGTACGTAATGTGCAGCTGGAACCGAGAAAAGAAGAGGGCCCAGCGGGCCTGTCGGGGTCTCAGTCTCTTGGCGGTTCGTAAGTACTCCAGATTTTTGTGATCCGTGTACACCAGAACTGGGTGAGAAGCTCCCTCCAGCAAATATCGCCATTCTTGCAGGGCAGACTTGATAGCCAGCAACTCTCTATCTCCCACGTCATAGTTTCTCTCCGGTGGGGTTAGTTTCTGCGAGAAGAAGGCGATGGGGTGAAGAGCCGCCTTAGGCCCCTGCCTCTGGGACAGTACTGCTCCCACTGCCATTTCGGAAGCATCTACTTCCAGAGTGTAAGGAAGGGTAGGGTCCAGATGTTTGAGGACCGGGGCCGTGGTGAAGAGTTGCTTTAGTCGTTGAAAAGCTGCCTGCGCTTTCAGGAGTCCAACGGAAGCATGTGTTCTGCTTCGTGAGCTGGGTAATAGGGGCAATGACAGAGGAGAATCCCCTAATGAACTTCCGGTAAAAGTTAGCAAAGCCCACGAAGCGTTGGACCGCTTTTCTGTCAGTAGGTGCTGGCCACTCCTCAATAGCGGAAACCTTCTGGGGGTCCATAGTAATACCGGACACGGAGAGTATGAAACCCAGGAAGGAAATGTCAGAGCACTCGAAAGCACACTTCTCAGCCTTAGCATACAGGCCATGTTGGCGGAGGCGGCTCAGTACGCTTTTGACGTGCCCCCGGTGCTCTTCCAATGATGACGAAAAAATGAGGATGTCATCCAAGTATACCACTACGAATACATCAAGAACGTCCCGGAAGATGTCGTTTACTAGATGCTGAAAGGTGGCCGGGGCGTTACAGAGCCCAAACGGCATGACTAGATATTCGTAGTGGCCAAAACGGGTTCGGAAGGCCGTCTTCCACTCATCCCCCTCTCTGATGCGGATGAGGCTATAGGCCCCTCTCAGGTCCAATTTAGAGAAGACTGAGACCGACCCAAGTCTTTGGAATAATTCCGGGACCAGAGGCAAGGGATAACGGTTCTTAACCGTGATCTTATTGAGATCCCTGTAGTCGATGCAGGGCCTCAAGGATTTATCCTTCTTTTCAACGAAGAATATCCCAGCACCGGCGGGAGAAGTAGACGGGCGGATAAACCCCTTTTTTAAGTTGTCTTCCAGGTAGGCCTTAAGTGCTGCCAGCTTTAGCTCGGAAAAGGGGTATATCCTGCCGAAAGGCACCTCTGCCCCTGGGAGTAGCTCGATGGGGCAGTCGTAGGGTCGGTGTGGAGGCAAGGCATCTGTCAGGTACCGGTATAGGAGGCTGAGATGATGAGAGGGCTTCCCTTGCGGCTGAGTGCACTGCACCCCTGGAGTTGGGGACAGGAGGTGCAATGCCCAAAGAAGCACA